>CM033473.1:78070256-78670256 GCA_019447015.1 Hymenochirus boettgeri | reverse complement strand
CCTCCCTAAGGTTGTACTACAACAGTCCTGCTAAACCCTGGATATAAAAGCAATTACTTCAATAATCCATTGGCCAACTTATTTTAAGCCCAGTCACCACGCCAAGGTTGCTTTCTGACATGTTGGAAGCTTTTTCACTTTGTGGAGTGTGTCGATAAAGATTGTTACTAAACCCCCTGTTTTTTATTGTTGCACTAGCAATAGATATTATGATATCTGGGCCAGATGTGCATGATCATTTCTTTTCTTGTTTTTCTAATGTTTGCGTCAGTCATCTGCACTTTCCACTATTTGTTATACGTATTTTGCCACAGTGAGTTGCCCCACAGCAGCCCCCCTTTGTGTAGTTGCTCTTTAACTGGGTCCTAACTTAGTGGTACCTTTTTGGGCTACATGAAGCGACTGTCCCTGTGTGGCCTGGATGCTTGAAGCCACTCTCTAGTTTAAACTTAAGTACTTTGCTCAAACGACACAACCTTGAATTTGTTGTTAGGCTAACGATATATTATTGTGGTTATAATTTGCTAAAATGGCTTGTGAAGGGTTCTCATTATCCCAGTCCGGTATATCTGTTGTATCAATTAGATCAACGGGGACTTGACAAAACAGTAGTTCTTGGAAGACCCAGCACAGAAGAGCCCAGCAACAGAAGAGAGCCAATTTCCTCGGGTCAGGACTCAGCCGGTATCTGCATCTCTTAAGTGATATAAGGACATACCTTTGAAGATTGTATGTTAACATACGGCCGAAGGAAAAGTGAATGGGTTCAAGAGAAGGTGTTAAGGAGGCCATTTTCATGTGAAAATAAAGAAGAAAACCAGACATAAATAAGTGTGGTGGGGGTTCGACACCAACTGTCTGACCAGTACAAATGCGTTTTAAACACCTACTCTGGCGCGTTACTATAACACCTCTTAGCCACTATCTAATAACTACAGCACCCTTACACTCCTGGCTGTGATTGCTAATTGGGATTCATCCAGGTGTACATAATTGCCACAGATTTTTGTACAAGTCATTGAATTGACGAAGCCATCGGATGCAATGATCGAAACGTCTTCAAAGAAACACATTTCAAGTCCGTTGATGCTAATTGAATACAACAATATAATTGGTAAATGGCTTTGTGGTGCTCCCCCATAACAACCTTCATATAAACCATAATAAATATAACCACTTAAAAATACACAAAAATGCTATTGCACGTTCCCAAAAACACTTTCCCAAAATACCATTAAAAAATCCCTTTAATTCCTCACTACCTTGTACAATACCGGTATATTGAATCTATTTGTAAATATATATTATAACCAGATGAGATATTCAGTGGATCCAACCCCTAGCCAACAATCAATATATCAGTAACAATAGCCAGTTGAGGCTCTGATCACAGTGATACTATACCAGAGTAGGTAGAACCAGGACTAAGGCAGAGGGTCGAGGACCATAAAAAACGCCAGACCGTTCGTCCACGTGCGCTGACGCATCAATGGCGCCAAATGTTCCACTTCAATACTGGTGCGTTAGGGACTTATAAGTGATTGCCGTGCTCTCACGCGATTTTTATTCTATTCTCGCAAATAAAGATTTTCTGACCATGTCCCGGATGGGTTCTCTTGCTATATTAACTCTATCACTATCCAGTGTGCACTTGAGACACATCAATGCTTGACTAAACCACATCACTTTAAATTAAATAAAATCACATCTACAAATGGGACACCCAAAAAAACACACCCTTACCAAAGTCCCGCACTATGTTAGGCAAATAAATCAATAAAGAAATAATATAATAAGGGATAGAAGATATCAAATTACTCATCCAAAATGACAAGAGCTGTCCGTAGTTTTCTTGCAACCGAATCCCTGGTACTTCATAGTAAAACAGTCCAGTTCTCTACAAATAGTCCAGAGACACCAAGTGTTCTTTCACTATGATTACTAATGTTATGTAATGTCCAAATTGCTACGAAGAAAAAATCCTAAGAGCTGCATGTTAATACTCATAAACAAAAGAGTGCTCCTGGTCCACGTCCAGGTTTCCTCCATCCAGGGTAAGTCTAGCCACAATTTATAAGAGTCAATAATTATAAGGTACCGATCACTCTGTTCCAGTTACCAATTATATTTCATCCAGGTAAGTCTCTCTCAATCTAGGAGGATCCCTGCTTATATGGTCAGTACCCATGGAAACCTTTGTCATATTGCTTCTCTCAATTACACAAAAGGTACCGATCAGTTCTTCTGAAACCTCAGGGTGTGAAGGACAGTCCACAAATTAAAGATCACCATGTGATTCTTACATAATGAGTGTTTTTTTTTCATTTCTCCACCTCTGAGTAGAATTTGTACTGCATCAATTATTGGAATTTTAAATAATCTGGTGGACCTCTGAGTCCCTTATTAAAAGTGAGACCGCCACACTGCTAATTGTTTTATTACCCTTAGCATACATTTTCTGCATTACGTATATCTATAAATGTGAGGGATAACTTCTTTTAGCTTTTTGAGTAGTCATCCCTACATAGTAACGGACAAGTGCAACTACTACTGGTAACCTGGTTCATCAATGTTTTTTACACTACTCCCTTCGGCTTTTTAATTGGGTATGTTGAAACATAACTGGGATAAAAGTTAGATCTCTAGTCCAGATCGCACTTATCTTTTAGGATTCACTTCTAATCCTCCCATCGATGATTGTATGTGATTGGTCTTGTCACAATCGCAGGCGAATTATCTGAATGGCAACTGGGGTGTCGGGATAAGTGGCAAAGATGATTGAGAACACACTACCTGCTTTTTGCTTGCATTTTTAAAAGCTTGTTTTTGGGTATCCCCGAACCCTAAATCTGTTTTTAAGTTACCTGCTGCCTCCCTATACACTTTTAGATCGGAACAATTTCTCCTAGTGTGGAAGAAATGTGTCCTTTGGAATTCCCTTCACTAGGAGGGTGGAAGGATGAGCGCTGTTATATTCCAAAAGGGTAATGGTTCTGTTGGTGTCTCCTAAAAAGTTTATCTTTAATCTACCCTCATCCACCAATACCTCCAGATCGAAAAATATTGCTTCCTTCTTAGAGTATGCTAGGTAAGAAATATATTATATGGGTTAGCATTTAATGTAGTTATGAACTTCTTCAAGGTATCTACTGGTCCAGAAGACATGTTTGATGAATCTTACCCATAAATGCCACATGTTTATTCAGGTCAGCAAGATCACCCAAGGGCCACTTCTCTTTCCGCAACCTAGAATAAGTTGGCGTAAGCTGGTGCACAAGTTGTGCCCGTTGTGGTCCCTCGACCTGAAAATCGACTTATGATCGAATATAAAGTAGTTGTGAGATAAGTAACCCAATAAGTTTAAATAAATTTATGCCTATTGCCCAAGAGTGTCCTTTTTCCATAGATAAAAAATATTTAACTGATCCAATACCATCAGCATGATTAATATTAGTATATAATGTACTCTACGTCACATCCAGGAGTCCTCTTTAAATATATATCCTGAATCTTTTGGATAAAATCTGATGGAGTCTCCTCGGATATAGGACTCCAAGATGATTGGTGGCTGTAGTTAGGCATCTATCACTTGACAAGAGGTTTCCAACAACCCCCTATTCCAGAAATAATTGGGCAGCTGGGGGTTTCTTTGTATCTTTATGCTCTTTGGGATCAAATAACCATGTGGGAGTAATCAGATGTTGAACCATCAAGAATCGCTTTCCTTTTGTGTAATACATCCCATTCAATGGCATCTATAAGTGTCGCCAATGGGTCTGAAAACTGTTCCTGTTGGGGTTAGATGGGGTAGCAATCTATTAATGTACTTTTTTATTAAGTTTGTTATTGCTTATTTAAGATTGTTTCCTCCTCCACCCAGTATGACATTGCCCCTTGTGTCTGACTTAGTATAATTACTTTAGCCCAGTTCTCAAGCTCCTTCAGAGCTGCCTTCCTTGATACGTTAGATTATAATGTATAAAGGATTGCTGTCCTCCTCCAATGTCCGCAAAGATTCATTGTACATTTGTAGAAGATTTGCAATCCTGGAAAGGTAGACAAAGGGGGTAACGTTGACTTTCTTAAAAAATGTTTGGTAGTATATTTCCAGCAACATTATTATCGTTATTTGGTCTCTCCTACCTATAGATCGACCAGTTCATCTAATTGTTCCTTCCGGTTATATTCTCTGCAGTCAAGTGCATCCCTTCCAAAGAATGGCTTAATGCTAATTTCTGCAAAAGAGGACAGGTCTTTCATCACGGTAAAGGAGTTAAAGTACCTTTGGGGCAAAAGGATAATCCTTTTTCTCTATACTGACATTGATGTTGAGTGAACCATGTGTAGTCAGATTGATAATTTTAAATTATCATCATTTACTTTTATTTCTGGCGTTGACTTTATATGCCTCCCCCTCCGTATTTGTGCGTTCCTTAAAAAAAGAAACTTGTGTCTGTATCACTGATGTATCAAATTGAGCACCATGACTAACTCTGGGTTGGTAGTACAATTTCCCAGAAGGCTTGGTCAAACTTCAAGTAACACACAATTATAGAAAACCGCCCAATTTCTATAAAATGAGCAAAGTACTTAAAACAGAGAGTCAGCTTCAAGCAACCAGGCCACACGGAGAAGAGCTGTCAGCTGATTAGCCAAAAAGGCAAGTACCAGGAGGTTATGACCCAGTTTAGAAAGCAACCTTGGCGGTGGTGACGGCTTAAAATAATTTGGGTCCATTATTGACAATCAATTGCTTTATTTTATCCAGGGTTTAGCAGGCTGTTTGTAGCAGCCACCCCTATGGAAGTAGCCAATAGCAATTAGAATTGTTTGTGCCCTAGAATTCTATTTTTGTTGACCTTTTTCTGTTATTTAAATCATTGATTGGATCTGGAAAAATGTATTACACATAAACTGGCCGATTGGTGAAAGTATTCCATTGAAAACCCTGATTGGGCAAGTTAGAAACTCTTTGGCCTATAACGGTGGGAGGCAGTGTGGGGAAATTAACAGCTGCATAGTTTAGTTAAAGTATACCTCAGTCTATTATTCACCACAAGAGTGAATTTTAAGGTCCGTACTAATGTCCAACTTCGGATGGCGAACAATTCCGAGTGCAGGGCAGTGCCTGACAAACGTCTGTTTCGAACAATAATCACACATGTGTATGCCTCATTCCTTGATCCATGGCAGATTGAAGAACACCAAGTAGCAAACGCATACACAAGTTTGGTAATCGTGATGAAATGGTCGTTCGCCGCGCGTGTATGTGCACTGGGAGTATTTTTTGGCCGAAGTATCAAACAAGGTTATCTAGATTAGAGATCTAGAGATCCAAATGCATTGGATTTAAACGTTTTAAGTGAGACCTTATTTTTAATAGATAACACACACAAAATAATATAAAATACCAGGCATAAAACAGCCATGGTTGCTTCCAAACTACATTATGTACTAAAAATAGGATATAAATAGAAGATCCTAATGCAAGTGGGGAATACTGCCATAATAAAACCAGAAAGGGAAACAGATGCAGTCTGCAACTCCTTGTATAAACTTAAAGCAAAAAGACAATGAGACATTATCCAAATCCACAACACAATAGCCTGTATTCATTAGGAAACTTTACTCAATTAATAACACAAACAGCAAGGATATGGTTCATTAACACCCTTAAAATCTACCAGACGATTTTTAAGGTGCCTCCTCAGTTTAGTCCTCAACTAGGGACCAAAATGCTATAGCACAAGCTCAAAAGATACCAAGGGGCACACTCTTTATTAGTGAATCACCACAAAAACACTATGTTACAGGATTTGCTTTGATAACCTGATGTAAGGGGACAATGTGATCTCCAAAATGTAGTTTTTGTGTTATTCACTAATACGTAATCCACTGAAGCAGTGTGCCCCTTGGTTATTCTGTTCTTGTGCGTCAGGGAGTGGCAAGTTCTGGATGGGGAGCAGATACGCTAAATGTGAAGGATCCGAGAGAACCAGAGGATGGTAAATGGATAAATAAATAATAAAGATAAGACACTCAAGAATCAGTTCTAGCAGAATGATGCTTGGTAAGATGTTTGTAGGCTTGTATTTGGTTGTTGGAATGTTTGGGTTGACACATAACAACTCCGAGCTATTTGTAAAAATCATGTTACTGGACTACCTTCATTCAAAATACACACTGTAGTTTCTATATTATATTTATTCTATTTTTTATTTTCTTACTTTTCCCATTAAACCTGGGCAAATGGGGAAATATTATATATAATGATCCTTAGATCAAATTAACGAGTTTGTCTGCATCAAATTGCTGCTAGTTGTGCTAGTTCTAATGTGTTTTAATGTATGGGCCCGTTACTTTCTCATAACATACATATGTATGTTTTTTTTCGATCGCCGTTATTCTATGACGACCACGTGGTACTTTAAAAATCTTCTACGATACAATTGTTATTCTACCATATAGTAGATTACGATGGCGATATGTAGACTACGATCGATATTGTAAAATAACGATCGTATCGTAGAAAACCATCGTTATTTTACGGGATTGTAAAAAGCCGATAATAATGTTTGATAAATATCGCCCTATGTTCTCTACTGGATTAGAATGTCTCTTGATTGCATATTTACATTAGCCAGTATTTCACATTAGCTACTATTCTCCTATACCTATTCTCCTATATTCTCTCCTAGAATTTCTCTCTTTGTAAAAGCTGTGTATTGGTTAGGTTTACTAGCGGCTAGACAGAATGCTATAGATATAATTATGGGGGGGGCATCAACTTAAAGTCGGACTCAATCTTTGGCACCAGGGTCAGTGTGACTTCAAGACAGATTTTTAGCTTTTATGACAGTTTTCAAAAAGTCCCATATGCAGCTGTTTTAAACAATTTAGCTGTGTAGTTACGGAGACGTTAGACAGATACAATTTACAATGAGAATCAAAATCATGCTGGTAAATATGTATTGTGTGGTGCAATCTGGAATTTCCTTTATGTGAATATAAGTAATCAGTAAGTATTTATTCCAGACCAAATGCAATGTTGATCTTTAGTAATCCAGAAAAGGGCTGACAAAATGTATGCTATTATTATTATTAGTCTATAGGGTAATCTGCAGGTATCTAGCAAAAAGCTAACATCTTATGGAATCAGCAAATAAATAGCATGGACAAAAAATGCAATTATCTATTTTTGGGGACCAGTGTCATATATTAACGCACATATAGAATGTATACAGTACTTGTCACAATGTGATTTAATGAGAGGTCTGCAGAGAGAAGTTGAACCTTAATAACTACATTGTTAATATGGTGTATAACTGACCAAAAAGATGCTGATTGAAATAAACAAATCCCACATATTGCTGCCATTTTGCATTTAGGCGAAAAATTTTATTAGCTTAAAAATATTTTTTTATTATTCCTTCAATGAGTATATACCCTTTCTATCAGCATACATTCTGTATTAGTATCTGGAAAATGGTATGGGGAACATGTACCATTGGTTTGGAAGCACTGTCAATTGTATCCATACAATGGGAATATTGTCATTTTGCTAGTGATTTGTGCTGAAATGTCACCTGACATCAATAAAAAGTATCTGCCATTTTTCTAAAGATGGACAAAACTACTTAAGTTTGCTTTGCAGTCACTGTTTGCACAATTACAATTCTCTCCACACTCTGAAACAACCAAAGGCAAATTTTTGAATCTATAGGACTCATGTTAGAGACCCCCAGAGAGAATTGTCAAAGTGAATATATAACTATGAGGAACAATTCAAAATTTTTTCTTTACAACCTCCTAATAATAATTCTAATCTTAACTAGAAAGTTTAAGTATACACTTTGAATATGGCTCGAAGGAGCATTTTGGAAGGTAATATGTGTGTTTGCTGCAGATTTTAAATCTCAATAATGGGAATGAGGTGTGTTTGTGGTGAACGCTGGTTGGGACAAAAAAATTAGTGGTGCTAATTTTGATCCAATCAATCAAAAAGCTAACATCTGAATTGGTTAGGGCAAAATTAGCACCATTGTCAATGATAAGAACTTTATTGTATCTCTCTGATCTTTTTTGATGATTGGTCAAAAATAGTTTTTTTGACTTTAGTTACCCTTTAAGTATGGCTGCCACAGTAATGGATAAGTAGATCAGTATGTTTGTGTACCTGGTCGGGTTAGGGGTTAAAAAAACAAACTTTTTGATGATTGGTCAAAATCTTTTTTTACTTGAGTTACACTTTAGGTATGGCTTGCCACAGTAATGGATAAGTAGATCAGTAGGGTGTGTGTACCTGTGTCCGGTTGGGGGTTAAAAAAAACAAACTTTTTAATGATTGGTCAAAATTTTTTGACTTAGTTACCCTTTAGGTATGGCTGCAACAGTAATGGAGGGGTAGGTCAGTGGTGTATGTAACTGTGCCACAGGGGGTTAAAAAAACACCTTTTTTATTATTGATCAAAATAAATTTTTTGACTTTAGTTACCCTTAAGTATGGCTGCCACAGTAATGGATAAGTAACTCAGTAGGTGGTGCGTACCTGGGTCTGGTTGAGGGGTAGTCTTTTTTGTGTTTACAACCATAAAACTATTTTTATTGAGGATAATCTAAATTAGTTTTTTTGACTTTAGTTACCCTTTAAGTATGGCTACCACCATAATGAATTAGTAGATTAGTAGGTGGTGTGTACCGGGTCTGGTTGAGGGGGTATGTCTTTTTTGTGTTTTACAACCATAAAACTATCTTTTATGAGGATAAATCTATTTTTTTTTACTTTAGTTACCTTTTAATATGGCTTCCACCATAATGGATAAGTAGATCAGTAGGTGTGTGTGTACCTGGGTTCTGGTTGAGGGGGTATGTCTTTTTTGTGTTAACCATAAAACTATCTTTATTGAGAATAAATCTAATTAGTTTTTTTTTACTTTAGTTACCTTTAAGTATGGCTGCCACAGTAAGGGATAAGTAGATTAGTAGGTGTGTGTACCTGGGTCTGGTTGAGGGGGTATGTCTTTTTGTGGTTTATAACCATAAAACTATCTTTTATTGAGGATAATACTAAATCAGTTTTTTTTTTTTACTTTAGTTACCCTTAAGTATGGCTGCCACAGTAATGGATAAGTAGATCAGTAGGGGTATGTACCTGGGTCTGGTTGAGGGGGATGTCTTTTTTGTGTTTATAACCATAAAACTGCTTGTGAAGGTCTCATTTATCCAGGTCATGGTATATCTGTTGTATTCAATTAGATCAACTGGACTGAAGTTTAGTTCTTGGAAGACGTTTCGCTAGTCATCCGACTGGCTTTCTCAATTCAGAATGACTTTACAAGAATCTGTGGCATTATGTACCTGGAAAATCCCAATTAGCATATCACAGCCAGTGTTAAAGGCGTGATTAGATAGTGGCTAAGAGGTGTTATAGGAACGCCCAGAGTAAGGTGTCAAAACAGCATTGTACATGGCAGACAGATGGTGTCGAACCCCCCCACCTCTATTTAGGCTTGGTTTCTTATTTTCAGGAGGCCATTTATGTGAAATAAAGAACCAAGCTAAATAGAGGTGGGGGGTTCGACACCATCTGTCTGCCATGTACAATCTGTGTTTGAACACTTGGGCGTTCCTATAACACCTCTTAGCCACTATCTAATCACGCCATTAACACCTGGCGTGATATGCTAATTGGGATTTTCCAGGGTACATAATGCCACAGATTCTTGTACAAGTCATTCTGAATTGAGAAAGCCAGTCGGATGACTAGCGAAACGTCTTCAAGAACTAAACTTCAAGTCCAGTTGATCAATTGAATACAACAGATAAACCAAAACTAACTTTATTGAGGATAAACGTAATTAGTTTTTTTGACTTGTTACCCTTTAAATATGGCTTCCATGGCAATGGAAAGGTAGGTCAGTAGGGTGGTGTACCTGGGTCTGTGTGAGGGTTGGGGGTATCACCATTTGTATTTATGACCATGAAAAAAACTGTTTTGGAAATATACACATTTGAGGATTGTTACACTTATAGTCTATGGAAAAAATGGGAAATTAACTGATAACGCCGTAACGCCTCCGCAGATTCCTTAGCTAGAAGATAGCACACTTCTCCTATATGCCCCGCACATCTGTACCGAATTTCATGTCTCTAGTTCAAAACTGTTGTGGGAGGAGATACGGTCCAAAAAGCGGAAGATAAAACGAAGAGAAAAGAAGAAGAAAAAGAAATAGAAAGAACAGTAATTGGCTGTTTTCAAGCCAAATTAATAAATATTTTCTATACATTTGCATTTATCAAGATTTCAGGGTCTTTAATGTAAAAATTTAGAATTGGAAAACCAAAATCTTCTCCAGGTTTTAGATTATGAGTGTTTTTCTTCTGCAATATACAGAACTCCTGATTTTCTGCTCAATTGACTTTTTAGCTAATTCTGCTGTACCATGTGAGTGTTTTCAAGGATAAAGGGCATGGCCACCTCCAAATCTACATTTAACCCACTACTGCCCCACTGTTTAGTGTAGTAAATTCCTTACCTTACATCCCTGCTCCAAATTGTTCGCGCAATGTCCCTCCAAAGTCCTATAAAGTTAATAGCAGAGCCATCTGTGTCCATATAGGTCTCAGCCTCCTGTCTCTCTCCGGGAGAAGTTTGCCATGCGCAGTGCAGCCCCCCCCCCCCCCTCCCTCCCTCCCCCTAACTCCAAATACATTTGCTGTAGTGTAGGGCTCCCTCACCACCCCCAACCACTATAGTACTTTGTAAAACAACTCTCCCGATCACTACCTTACTTTGCCTGTTTCCCCAGGCGTTCTGTACTACCAGAAGCAGCGTCCGTGAATACCTGCCTCTTCAGCCAATCAAGGACTTGGCTGCCGGCCGGCCCCTGGTGGTTGGGGGTGGGTGAGGGAGCCCTACACTACAGCAATTTTTTTAAAAGGTGTGGACATGCCCTTTAAAGGGCATGGCCAGTGAAAAATAAAGTTTAACTATAAATGTTAATCACCCACCAAATCAATCTTTAGCATTACTATTTCAAATCGCTGACAGCCGCGACCAGTAGTAGAGAGCTGTCAGCAGAAGCCCTCTGCTCCTTTTTTGCTTGAAATTAGCTCAAAACATGAGCGGGGGGCAGTGCCTAAGCGGCGGAGGAGAGAACAGTCACATAAGAGTCACATAAGAGACTTCAGGCGCATCTTTGGAATATATAGTAATGTGAAAGCTAAGTTTGGGGGGGGTGTTAACATTTATAGCTAAAATGTATTTTGACTGGACTTGCCCTTTAACATTTTGGCATGAGGTGCAATGAATGTATGTATTTCTTATCCTATTAGTATGTCCAATGATTGTGGAGGAAATCAGAGTACCTGAAAGAATCAATATAGGAAGAAAATACAAAATCCTTCTAGAGGTAGGGGAGATTTGAACCCAGGACCATGCTTCTCCTATCTTGTATATAAATTTGCAATGTAGCTAACTTTGCAGTACATTTAGACATTGTATTGTGTCCCTTTTCCTTGGTCTTTTGACTGACATAAAAATCTGTATGTTAGCTTCTGGGTCATTAGATGGGTCTGAAGTGCAGTTCACACAAGCAATTTTCATACCAATAGGATGCACGGACGATGAATTACAACACATCAAATCAGATCAAATCAGATGACCAACTTAAAAAACAAAAAAATAAAAATAAAATACAAAACAAGAGAAAGAGACGGTATAAGATAACTCTGAAAGTGCAAAGAGAGACAATATCCAGCTTTCATTCATATTTCATTAAAAGGTGTATTTAAGCTGAAATGGAAAAAATGTTCTTCCACGTGCACCTTGTACCAACCAAAGGAGACTGAGAATTAAAATAACATTAACATTTTAAGACTTTAAAATCCTGATATACAACAATTTTTTCATATCTTTTTACTGATATTACCTGCAGACTGAAATGCAAACAGCAAACAACTGTGAGGGGGGATTTTCAAATAGATGATACAACATGGAACAACTGTGGAAAATCGAAAGGCTTATCTACCTGACAGATAAAAAATATTATAGTAAAAGTGAATAAAATACATTTCTTAAAATCAAACTGGAAATAAATGTATTTTACTGGATACATTATTCATAACAAAGTGACACGCTCACTAAAGTTCATTACTAATACATGGAACAGCACAAATTAATGGGTAATGTGGCAATACCAGACAGTTTATGATGAATTACTTTAAAATTGTGTTGCCTAACGCTACAGGGGAGTGAGGACAAAGAGGGAGAAACAGCAAATAAATGTAAAACCTAGCAGGCAAACAATAAAGGTAACTAGGAACACTGCAGCAAGTCCAGAGTAACAGTAAAACAAAAACTGGTGGAAGACGGTGATGCTAGGAAACACCTGAAATCATTAACGTAAGATTACAGAAATATAGAAAACATTTACTGATCTGTAAAGAAGACTTTGTCATTAATAGTTAGTGTTAAGCTTAGCTTTAACTAATTGTATTGACCATTAAAGAATGTAGGGACATATATAAGCCAGTGGTATAAGTTATTCTCATACTGCAGGTTGTACTGGCAATGCCAGAAATGCACCATGTGGTATAAACTACGTAATGTAATGGTTGTTTACATCATGTCATCCTTACAACATGACAATAGATTCGACCTTTCGAAAACTTTGAAAATAGATCGGAACATCGAAAGAGGTTAGCTCCGAAATTCGAAAATTCGGTCTGTTTCAGAGATCCAGAAATCCAAAAAGGAATGAAACTATTAAGTTTGCCATCATACAATCAGATGTCTAATTGTAGATACACAGTAAAAAGGTCATACATTGATTGGTTGCCGCGAGATTATTAGCACAAATAATTTGTTCACCTCTTTCGTATTCAATTAGCCCTATATCTTTCAGATTTTTTTATATTATTGGAAAAAACCTATTGCAAGAAACCATTACAATCTCTTTACTTGATAACTAGAAATAAACAGAATTACGGTAGTATTGTTCCGAAGCAGTCTGCAAACCCCACTATAGTTTGATGATATTTTGTGATGAAGTTTCAGAATTTTTTAAAATTCAGTCAGATCCGCAGAAGTTTGAAACCAGAAGTTCCAAATCGAATCCAGGTTTGTTTTGAAGCGGGAATTATCACTATTGATAACATAATTTTTTTATTAGTATTTATTGTTTTAAGATTGACAAGAAGTCTGGCTTCAACAGGTTACCAAATTCAAAAAATACCATTTAGCTTTTCAAAATGTTTTTACTTGCTTGCACCAATTAACAGTGGCATTTAAGCTCTGCCATATCAAAGAATGAATTATATCTAGAGGGTTAAAGGACAATTTACTGTACTAACCTTTTTTCTGTTCCATACCTAATAGTACCCAGGTGAGAACCTAAACCAGTAAGTCCTCAACCATGGGTAATTACAGATAAGATCAGCTGTTATACTCACAGGTATTTTAACTTGCTGCTTTATTCTGCCCCTCTGCTACTGTCAATTACAGTCCACAATATGTCCAATGGGAATACACATGTGCAGTGTGTCTTCCCATTAGCTACATTGCGGACTGCAAACAGGAAGAGGACCAAAGCAGCAAGGGAAACATTCATATAACAGATCTGTAAAGTACCCAGATGTAATTGGGTCTCATCCTGTTTACTATTAATGAGTGGATCAATATAAAATAACTGCTGGATTTAATAAAAAAGGAGGATTTTACTATAAAATGTTTTAAACATACACCCGACTCATAGCCTAAATTCTATGTAAAATTACTCCTTTTGGGTAATAAAAATTGAATGATAGTTAATTATGTTGTAATATTATGTATTATGTACATGTAGCAAGTACTCAAACTCGTAAGTATACAAGTATCAAGTACTCAAAATAAAGTGCACATAAACCACCCCATCTTCCTCCCTACCCTACATACCAAGAAAAAACCTATATATACAAATATATGGTCTAAAACCGAGTCCACAAACAGCACATCACAACCGGGCCGGTACTAAAAAGGTAAGGGCGCTGGTGAGCTAGCAGACATGAGCAATGATAAATATAAAATACTGGGACAAGTAAACCAATAGATCAAAGTTAGCAACATAAGGGACTGCCCGTGAGAAGCCAGGACTAGGTTACCGGTATCATATGTTACCAGTCTCCCAGACGGACCACATTCTTCACCCAAATGGACTCTACTTGGTACTCCAGCTGTTCTTCCTGGAATGGAATACATCCAGCGCCGATGCTCCGATCAATGCGGATAGTTCAGACTCTACGCCAGAAATCAAACAGGTACATTCCGTTTGTTCCGTCACCACCATGCTCCAACCAACCGCCTCCTAGCCGACACTTTTTGCCCTGCGTAATTTGCATCACAGGCTTCATCAGGGTCACCTGTACCCAGTCCTCCTTTTAAACTGAATGCTAGATTAACCTCCAAGTCCATGTCGGTTGGATATCCTATGTCTATGGCTAATGATGTGTCCAGGACTGCAGCTTATTAACATGCTATACAGCCTATGGTACAGAGCCATTATCTGACCTGCAGACATGACATAAGGGAGATGTTTCATATCTCCCGCCACTTGGGAAAATTGGGTATGAGAAATAATTCCTTGTTTTTAAATTTTATGGGCATTGCTATTAATATTAAATGAGACTGCAAAATACCTTCGGTTTTACAAGGCTCTGTTATATTTTATGCTCTGTGGAGGGCTGTTTGCCTTTTGACCCACCCCACCTTAAGCTATATAGCTTCCTGGCATAAGTCAGTGCTGCTTGCTAATGGTGGTCTTGCCACCCCCTCAACAGAAAAAGTCACACACAGAGGATTGAAACAGCAGCATAAATCACCTAAAATCACAGCACAATCATCTACATTAACCCCCCAACTCTTAAAGACTCTCACCTCCCCCACACCTTATGGATGTTAAAGTTTGGAAACTTCACACAGCTCCCCGCTCAAACTGAATTCCCCTCCCCTTTCTTCCCAATGCTGTTATCATTTGCATGGCTATCAGATCTCGGTGGGTGAGGAGGAGAGTACTGATCAAAGACATTGTGTAAGTTCCGTTCAGACCGGGAAGCAGGATAAGAGTTAACGTTCATACCTGTTCACTTCCCTATTCTTATAACCAGAGCACTACTTTGTAGTAGTGTACCAATCATAAGGATATAATTGTACAGTTGGTCTATTAGGGATCCATTAGTGGTGGATTATAAAGATATTAGAAGCCACAAAGCGTTCCATCAGGGCGCGCTTTGATATGAGCGACCTGTGCGACCCGAACAGGTTGCATTACCAGGGGGGCGACAGTGGGAGTCTTAGGTCATGCACCTGTAGCTCAAAGGTGCATCAGTGCCATAGCCCCTCTAGTTAACGATTCTCCAGATAAATATATGTACAGTATCAGCACCTCACCACATACTAAGCCCAACACATATAAGCTTTACTTAAGTGTCTGTATGCTGTGCTAAAGCATGCACTGAAGATAACGAAAGACAGCGAGATGGGTTACTTGATTGAAGGCAAACAGAATCATGGAGTATTGTGTGTGCCCGGGGGGTGGGGGGGGGGTTGGGGGGGGGGGGGGTGCTAGGCGTCAGTAACAAATCTTGCACAGGGTGTATTTATCCTAAGGCTGGCCCTGAGTTCCATCATCATTAAAAGCACATGGCTGAATTTACTATGCCTGGAGCTATAAAATGAGCAATACTCATCTTTCCATATATCTATATATTTTGTTATCAGTATAGGTTAAGAATAGAATGGCCAACTTCCTGTAAAAGTTCTTTAGTTCGGAAACACAAACCCATTAAAGGCAATGGGAGAAGTTAGTTAAAAAGTTCAGTTAATACATACTGTAAATGGATTTGTCACCTGGCAAATGGTCTGGGGCACATGTCTATACCACCCAAACTTATTTAACGGAACACCACCCCCATACCGGTAAATTGTCGGATTTTCACATGCTACATTTGAGGGTCATCGCCTATTTGAGGGTTACTGAAATTGAACAATTTCAATGAAACAGAACATTTGAGGGTTTTTGCTGGAACGATACATTTGAGGGTTATTGCCAAACAGTACATTTGAGGGTTATAGCCGAAATCGACAGCAAAGCAATTCGAAATTGATTAATATTGAATTTCGATAATTAGAGCAAATACATCTGTGAGTTAGGAAAACTCAACTATTCATTGTCCCCGAAGTTCTAAAGTCCGAGTTAAAGTTTGGGTTGAACTCATTGTGAACAGAATTGGGCTTCTGCACAGTGACCTTATTTCCATCCTTTTTATTTATTTTTTATTATTTTATTACAAACTGGTGAGGTTGATTAGACGTGATGAATGTAAAGCTCTGAGAAAATGCTCCTACGTGCAAGTAACACCTTAAGCCATTGTGTAATGATGTATAATTAGTCAGTCTCATGTCTTACATCTGTATTATAGTTCTTGACAGAATCCTTGAAATTCTCCCCTAAACAATTTATCCCAGTGTACTTTCTATATAATACTACAGGGGACACAATCAGTAATGGCTGTGAATTATAAAGAATGTTTTCTGCTAATCATGAAATAATTTGTGAACTCGCAACCATTCCATTCTGAACATCCCCTTTTTTAAACACGAATCTGTAGCTACAAGAAGCTACATATTCTTTGAAACTAAATGCTGGTACAGCTGGTAAGCATAAGTAAGGATGGTTTTACATGTACAACACAAGTAAAAACACCTTCAATAGCCTTAGCCTTATTAAAGGGTAACTATGGTCTCAAATTCTTCCAAACTAGTAAGAATTATATAAAAATCTCCATCATACCTTCAAAATAAAACCTAAATCACATTAGTGGTGGATTAAAAGATATTAGAAACCACAAGAGTTCCATCATCATATAAAGCACATGGCTGAATTTACTATGCTTGGAGCTATAAAATGAGCAAAATCATCTTTCCATATTATCTATATATTTGTTTTATAAAGTATAGGTTAAGAATAGAAATGGCCAAACTTCTGTAAAAGTTCTTTAGTTCGGAAACAAAACCCATTAAAGGCAATGGGAGAAGGTAGTTTAAAAAGTTCTAGTTAATTACAGTGAAGATAGCAATGGTAACTTACTGTAAATGGATTGTTACCTGGCAAATGGTTGGGGGCACTGTCTATAACACCAAACTTATTAAACTAACCCCCCCCCCCCACGATCGATCAATTGTTGGATTTTCACATGCTACATTTGAGGGTTATCTCCAATTTGAAGTTACTGAAATTGAGGATACATTTGAGGGTTATCAATGAAACAGAACATTCAAGGGTTTTGCCGAAATGATACATTTGAGGGTTATTGCCAAACAGTAAATTGAAGGTTATAGCCGAAATCGAAAGCAAACGGTACTCAAATTCGATAATTATCGCAAATACATCTGTGAGTTAGAAAAACCTCAACTAGTTCATTGTCCAGGAAGTTCTAAAAGTCTGAGTTAAAGTTTGGGTTGAACTCAGGTTTGAGTTGGTTCTAGTCCATCTCAAGTACATTAGAAATGCAGTGCTATACATGCTAGTAATATACATTCTTTATGATTTAGGATAGTTTACTGGATTACCATATTTATTGCATTTTTCATTATAATTTCTGCAGCTTTACTAACATTACTACTTAAGTTGCACTGTTTGCTTTATTATTAATAAAGGTTATATTTACACTGTATTAGCTTTGATCTTTCTTTAAAATTTCTTTTGTGTGTTTTTAATAATAGCCAGTTCCCTAGTTGATATGTTTAAATTAGAACAGAATTTGGGATCTGCACAGTGACCTTATTTTCCATTTTTTATTTATTTTTATTATTATTTATTACAAACTGAGTGAGATTGATTAAGACGTGATGAATGTAAAGCTCTTGAGAAAATGACTACGTGCAAGTAACACACCTTTACGCATTGTAATGATTGTACAATAAAGTCAGTCTCATGTCTTACATCTGTATTATAGTTCTGACAGAATCCTTGAATAATTATCTCCCTAAAAAATTATATCCCAGGGTACTTTCTATATAACTACAGGGGACACAATCAGTAATGGCTGTGAATTTATAAAGCAATTTTTCATGCTATCATGAAATAATTTGTGAACTCCAACCATTCCATTCTGAACATCCCCTTTTTTTACACCTGATCTGTATGCTACAGAAGCTACATATTCTTTGAAACTAATGCTGGTACAGCCTGGGCATAAGTAAAAGGATGTGGGTACCGTACAACACAAGGAAAAACACGGCAAAGCCTAGTCCTTAAAAGGGGAACTAGTCTCAAATTCTCCAAAACTAGAAGAATATATAAAAATCCTTCCATCAACCTTCAAAAAACCTAAATCACATCCTAGATAAAATTTGTGAGAAGTTATTGCTGGAGGTTCCAAGGTACTTCCTGGTTGCTCTTCCTGTTTTTGCCAGCTGTGACCAGCTTGTAGTCATGTGACCGCCTGCCTGCTTTAGGCTCCGCTTCTCAACCGTCATTTTTTCCCCGGTACTTCCTGATTTCCCCCGTAATAGTCTCACTGAGCATGCTTCTCCCCCGGGGGAAATGGTGGCAGGGTCCGATGATGTCCCTCAACCTACTGGCAGCGGGTTTGAACATTCACCCCATGCATTTCTCCACAGGCTCCCGCTGGTGGTTGTTGGCTCTGTGTAAGGGTATACGGCGGCTTTCATTTAACCCCCTAACTTGTTTTGAGACCACAGTTTCCCTTTAAGCTCACAGTGCTCTTTCCACTTGCTCCTATATCAAGTTACCATAAGCCACCGAGATCCCCGCCCACTACGTAGAAGTACGGTCACCCTATCTTCTTTCTATTTTAGTCTTGAGCTTAAATAGATTGGTTCAAGCTTAAAGAGCAAATTTGGTACGACATGCGGGAACCATGAGTGTACATTACTAGCTTAAGAAGTGCATAATGCATTATCAGTAACTTTCGGACATCTCCCTTAGACATAAATGGTCCATTGTCGCGTCCCAGTAGATCGATCCACCTCCTTTTTCTCAACCCGTGGTATCAACTACGCTGTGTCCGCTTGATTGCACTATTTCCACCACGCTCTTTGATAAGTCCCCCCACACACACCCCAACCCACTTGATTCAAAGAAAGGTTACTATAAATTACCTCAGTTTTATAATATTTATCAATATGAATATTGTATTGTTGTCCTTCTCTCTAGCGGTTTGAGCCCTCCCCCATGTTCTCAAATTTTTCCCACCAATAGTACGTGGAATGCCAAAAACGCAGCATCCGATTTGGGGTACAGGGATCGGTGTTCTTTTTTTTCACCACCGGGATGTCCACCTTCTTTTGAACTTTTCACAGAGCTGTTCTTACCTTATGATCTCCGCCCCAATCACCGCCCCCCACCCTTGCCCACCTTTAGAAGTGCCGCGTATGTACCTTAAACATTACACATCACTATCCTCCGTTCAGCACTCCCTCCAGTCACTGTTCCCCCACCTCCGGTGTGGTTTACATGCCAAGCACGGGCTTTGTGATCTTTGCCCTTTCGGGGCCCGGCAGCCGCGTCTGATTGGTTCGGAGAGGCAGCCAATCAGGGACGACGGTGCGGCTGCTCAGAACGCCGGAGGATGGAGGGGAAGGTAAGTAATATCCGAGGGCACTTTTTGACTCACGTGAAATATTTTTCCACGCGGTTGGGGCTGAGTGGTATCAATATATCTAATATCTTCAGGGGAATGTACACGACCAGGGGGAGGAGAAGAAAAGTGAGGGAGAGGGAGGGGGGGGAGGACTCTCCTGCGCATGCCTCAACCTTGACGAGGTAGAGGCAGAGACAAGCGCAGGATGAGTCACTGGGAGCTTCTACACTACAATTTTCCTGGCTTTGGAGGGGCACAGCATGGCAACCATAAGGAGCTGGGATGTAAGGTAAGGATTTTTGTACACTACAGAGTGGGGCCAGTATGGGGTTAAATTTGAGTTTTGGGGGTGGACATGCATTTTAAAGATTGTGGGCATTGATACATGTTCCCCAGGCATTTCCCAGGTCCCTGAGTCATTTACAGTAAGTTACCATTGCTATCTTCACTTATTTATGATAATAATGGTACTTTGTTGACAGCTGAAATGTAAGATGTTTTTGAAGATCGAAAGAAATAGGGGCCATATCTACAGAGAAATGGTAGATAGTGATATTAAGGAAGAATTGTAGCTTAAAGGGCATGTCCACCCCCAAAACAAAAAGTTAACCCATTGCTTGGGCCCACTGTGAATGAGTAATCATAGAACTACTTTCCCATTTGTATATTGCATCAAACTATTGCCCCCATTTGTTTTATATAAACATTGTCTTGAGGTGAAACATAATTATTTTTATACATTATATTATATGTATAAATACTCTGAGTAAATCATATTTTACAAAAAATGTAATCAAATGGCTATACCATCCCCAGTCACAGGAAATCCACCTACATGACTGCTGTCATGATACATTATGTAACACAGTGTATTGAAGATAATTGGCAGAATTATTGGATACAAAGAGGACCAAGAAAAAACAAAGCTTGAAGGTAAGAAGTGGAAAGTATTGGACTACAAATTGAACCTTGAATATTTTAGGGAACTCTATCTATTTCCTAACGTGGACACGCACAGGCACCTCTTCTTATCTCCTTCGCTCCTCCAGGGCTCAGATTGGACGGAGGAGAACCAATTAGTTTAAATGAGCCAATCCCTTCATCTGGTTCTGCCATCCTTTGGTTCCTCTGCAGTATTTAGCCTTGTGTCAGTTTCTCATTTCTTGCCTGTTATAGCTTTGGTTGCCAAGCTAGTGGTCCACTCTATGTTTCTTGTTATTTCGCTTTAGTAGCCAGTCTGCTCTGTGCTATTTTCCTGTCTTTCTATTATTGTGCTCTTGTTCTCTTTGTCTTCTAGTTCCTGTGAAGTTCTTTGGGTGTTCCGGTTTTCCAGAGTATACCCGGCCTCAGCATCTATTCCTTGCGCTCTAAGACCTGGGGGTCACTGTGTACAGTGAGGCGCGACAAGTCTCCTGACGATTGGGGGCTTTTCTATAGGTGAAGACAGCAGCTGTAGATTGGGGTATAGGCGCTGAAGGTATACTCGGGAACTCCAGGCATCACATTATAACAGGCCATGTAAGAAATACAAGAGCAATTATGGCTCTTAACGTGGGCGGTTAACCAACTGGCCCAGAGGGTAGCAGTTCAAGGGAATAAAACCCCTCCAGTGCCTCCAGCTCCTGGTTTTGAACCGAAGGTCCCACTACCCGAAAAATTTAATGGTGAGCGTAACCTATTTGACAATTTTATGAACTCTTGTAACTTATATTTTTGGTTACGGCCTACCTCAAAAGGCTCTGACTCTCAGAAGGTAGCCTTAATTATATCCCTTCTTCAAGGGGACCCTCCACTGGATAGTCCAATTTTATCCTCTGTATCTGCCTTTTTTGATGCTATCGCTCTCTTGTATGCTGATCCTGATTGTACAGCCACTGCCGAAACAGAGATAAGGAATCACCGTCAAAATAGACGATCTGCAGCAGAATTTCGTCGAGTACCCACTGGAATGATCCAGCTTTGAATAACCAGTTTTTGTTTGGCCTTTCAGAGTCCATTAAGGATGCTCTAGTAAATTATCCTACTTGTAAATCTTTGGATGAGTCTATAGCTTTAGCGATAAAAATCAATCGCAGGATCAGAGAGCGTCGCCAGGAGAGGTCAGGGGATACTCCAGACCCTTCAGGTCAGCCTCAACATGCGGTGTTTCTTCAGTACTCCCTCCAGAGGAACCAATGCAGTTAAGGATGTCCAAGCTAACTCTGGCTGAAAAAAAAGGCGTCAAGAAGGTCTCTGATTTAGAGGAAAGTTGCCTAGGCGATCAGGTAATTCCTCTCAGTTCTCAAGTTAATAAAATTCTGTTACCTATCAAGGTCACCTGGGCTACCACTGATTTTTATTCCCAGGCCTTTGTGGATAATGGAGCTGCTGGTACCTTTTAAGATCGCACTTGTGCCCAGTCATTTGTTATTCCTTTTCGACCCTTGGCTACTCCTATTCAAATTCTAGCCATAGACAACACTCCTCTCTTGCCTAGTTCTTCGGTCTGTGTTACCCCAGAAGTTGTTGTTCAAATTGGGTCCCTTCCGCCGGAGGTCTTAACCTTCTATCTTTTAGATATTCCTTCTAATCCAGAGGTCCTAGGCCTCCCCTTGTTACGTACAAATAATCCAATAATAGACTGGATTACAGGTCAGGTCATCAGTTGGGGCTCTGTTCGTAATTCTCTTCATCTTTCTCACAATGATTTAAAAACCCTACCAAATTTTTTTTTAAAGTATATTAATAGTAAGAAGATGAGGACTGAGAATGTGGCCCCATTAATTAATGGGGATATGTTAGTTACGGAGGATGGTGATAAAGCAAATGTCTTGAATATTTTTTTCCCTCTGTATACACTATAGAAGTTCCAAGTGCATTTTGGTTAACCGAGGATATGGTACAGAAAGAACTAAATAAGGTAATATTAATAAATCTCCTGGACCGGATAAAATACATTCTCGGGTACTTAGGGAGCTAAGTTCAGTTTTATCTAGGCCATTGTTTCTTATTTTTGCAGAAGCGAAGATGTGCCTCTGCATTAGAAAAAGGCTGATGTTATTCCAGTATTCAAAAAGGGTAATCATTCTGAGGACTGACATTATAAGTAGTAACCAGGATGGATTTAGGAGGAATAGATCTTGTCAAACTAACTTGCTTGGCTTTTATGAGGAAGTGAGTAGAAATTTAGACACTGGCATAGAAGTAGATGTAGTTTACTTGGATTTTGCAAATGTTTTGATACAGTCCCCCATAGGGGACTAATGTATAAGCTAAGGTCTGTTGGTCTGGGGAGTCACATTTGTACATGAATAGAAAATTAGTTAATGAATAGGATGCAGAGAGTAGTTGTTAATGGGGCTTCATCATTATGGACTAAAGTGCTATGTGGGGTCCCACAGGGTTCTATGTTGGGGCTGCTTCTATTTAATCTATTTATTAATCATTTGGAAGTGGGTATTGTCAGCAAGGTTTCTGTGTTTGCTGACGACACAAAACTTTGTCGACCATTAAAAACTTCAGGGTAAGGGAAAGGGTTCAGAGAAGGGAAACTAAATTAATAAGGGGATTGGGGGAGCTTGAATATGAAGAGAGACAGGAAAAGTTACAATTATGTATGCTGGAGAAAAGGTGGTTGCTGGGGCATTGTTCACCAATAGAACATGTCAGAGGACACGAGGACATCCCTTAAGACTTGAAGAAAAAAGGTTTAGGCTTCAAGTCTGGAAAGGGTTTTTCACTGTGAGAACGGTAAAGCTATGGAACTGTCTTCCAGTGGATGTTGTTATGGCAGGTTCATTGGTCAGTTTTAAAAAAAAGCTGGATGTGTTTCTGCAAACATGGAATGTTGCAAGTTACTGGTATTGATACATAAAGTAGAGTTGATCCAGGGAAATTTCCAATTGTCAGGAAGGAATGTTTTCCTCTTATAAATTTGGTGTTTTTTTTTTACCTTCCTCTGGATCAACAGTTAGGCAGGAAATTAGGATATTGCTAGATGGGTTGGACTGGATGGACATATGTCTTTATTCAACCTCAAATACTATAATATATGTTACCAAGATAATGCACACCTTTTTTCCACGCAGTCTGCCGATAAACTACCCCCATATCAATCATAGGATTGTCCTATAGATCTCTTGCCAGGTACTATGCCCCTACTATAACCTCACTGGACCAGAGACCCTGGCTATGAGAGATTATATTAAAGAAAATCTTGAAAAAGGGTTTATTCAGCCCTCCACTTCACCTGCGGGGGCAAGTTTTTTATTTGAAGAAAAAAAAGGATGGGGGTCTGAGGCCTTGCATTGATTTTTAGGCGCTAAACAAAATTACCATCAAGAATAGGTATCACTTACCCTTGATAGATGATTTATTCTCCCAAGTAGTTGGTGCAAATGTGTTCTCTAAATTAGATCTTAGAGGAGCGTATAATCTGATTAGAATACATCAAGGGGATGAATGGAAGACTGCCTTTAACACCAAGGATGGCCATTATGAATGCCTAAATATGCCTTTTGGCCTCTTAAATGCTCCAGCAGTCTTCCAGGATTTTATTAATTATGTGCTTCAAGAATTCTTAGGCAAATTTGTCACTGTATATCATGACAATATTCAAATTTTTTCCTCATTTCCTCATCCTCATTTTTAGATCATCATCGTACTCATGTGAAATTGGTTCTGGGAAAACTTAGACAAAATCATCTATTTCCAGATTGGAAAAGTGCTCCTTTGAACTTCAACAGATCCCTTTTCTTGGCTTCATCATCTCAGATAAAGGTCTTACTATGGATCCCAAAAAGCTCTCAGCGATTCTTGATTGGGAGGCTCCCACCAATCTTAGCGCCCTGCAGAGATTTTTGGGATTCGCCAATTTCTATAGTTTTATAAGGAATTTTTCCACCTTAGTGACCCCATTAACCAACTTAACTTAAAGAAAGGTGCCTTCCGTTCTCCCTGGTCCCAACAGGCTCAGACATCCTTCCTTAAGTTAAGAGAGGCCTTTTGTAATGCACCTGTTTTGGGACACCCCAATGTTACGTCTAAGTATGTGGCCGCTCCAGGGTAAGTTCCGATATGTTCAGGAGGGAAGGGACAAAAGAGACTCCACTCAGACCGGTTGCGGACTTGGCGGTTCCAAACTCCGTCTACTCAGCATACTAGAACAAAAGGTAGGCCGCACTTCCGGTGTGTGGTGGAAAACCACCACCCCAATGTTAACCTTTAAAGTAAAGTTGGATGCCTCGGAAATTTGAGTAGGTGCTGTTTTGTTCCAATATTCTGGTAATCCCGAACAACTACACCCATGTGCCTATCCTTCAAAAAAAACTGTCCAGTGGAGGCTAACTATGACATCGGGAACCGGGAGCTCCTGGCTGTTAAAATGGCTTTTGAGGAGTGGAGACATTGGCTAGAAGGGGCATTTCATCCAGTGTATACTGATCATAAGAATCTTGCATATATCGAAAACGCTAAGAGATTAAATTCCAGACAAGCCCATTGGGTTCAGTGCTGATGCACTGTCACGCAATTTTTCTGATTCTCCTTCTGATTCGGAAACCTTGCCGGAACCCATTCTTTCATCTTACTGTTTCTTGAATGCCTTGTCTACTCCTCAATTATTGCCTAATCTCTCTGATCTTTTAAATCCTTTCCAGTCTGATGTTCCTCCCGGTAAACCCTCTAACCAGCTGTTTGTTCCTCTCAGTCTCCGTTTACAGGTGATCCAACAATTTCACAATTCCAAACTAGCAGGTCACCCGGGGGAGAAAAAGACCATATAACTCCTTTCCTGTCATGGTGTCTGGTGACTTTCTCTGACCAGAGATGCCAAAGCCTATGTCAAAACCTGTGTAATTTGTGCATGCAGTCCTAGAGACACTCCTCATGGTACTTTAATGCCCTTGCCTGTGCCCACCACTCCATGGTCCCAGATCACCATGGACTTCATAGTTGACCTACCTATCTCCCTGGGGTCAACAGTTATTTTTAGTAAGATGGCTCACTTTATACCACTTAACAAACTTCCCTCTGCCAAAGGGTTGTCTCTCTTATTTATCAAGCACATTTTCCAACTCTATGGGATTCCCAAAAACATAATCTCAGATAGAGGGGTCCAGTTTATACCACAGTTTTGGCGCTCCTTTTTTACTTAGCTTGGTATCTCTCTGTCTTTTTCTTCTTCCTTCCATCCCCAGTCTAATGGGCAGAAAGAGAGAACCAACCAATCATTAGAACAATATATTGTTGTTTTGTTTCTGATTGTAAAGAATCTTGTGTGGAGTTTCTACCCTTTGCTGAGTTTACATATAACAATACTGTTGATTCTTCCACAGGTACTTCTCCTTTCTTCTGCATTTATGGCCATCATCCCAAAGCATCTTCTTTAACTGGACATACTTCTGACTTCCCTCTTCTAGAAAATTGGTTTTAACATATGTCTACTATCTGGCGCCAGGTACTACAAAATCTCAAAAAGGCCTCTTCCCATCAAAAAGAATTTGCAGATAAACATCGATCCAAGGAACTGGACTTTTCTCCTGGGGATCCTGTATGGGTCTCCACTCACAACCTTTCTCTTCGTCAACCCTGTTCCAAATTGGGTCCTTAGTTCATTGGTCCATACCCCATTCTCCAGAAAATTAACAGAGTAACCTATAAAGTTAACTTGCCTCCCTCAAGCAAACAAACCAACTCTTTTCATGTGTCTTTGTTAAAATCAGCTGCTTCTGCTCTTCCTATGTCAGAACCTCCTCCTCCAGTTGAAATCCAGGGAGAACTGGAATTTGAAGTGGATAAGATCTTGGACTCGACTCACGTTGGTTCCAAAACTTCCTGCAATACCTTATTGACTAGAGAGGTTATGGTCCTAAAGAAAGATGCTGGGTTCCTCATCATCAGATTCATTCCCAGGAACTTATTGATCAGTTTCATAAGGATCATCCAGAGAAACCTATCTTGTAGTGGCCTCTCATGATGTGGGGGGGAAAAGTCAGGCACTTACCTGCTTCTTGCTCCCGCAGCAAGTCTGTCCTCCGACCTCGGGAAACTCCAGCTGGGTCCGTCACATCTGATGTCATCGGGTCACTTCCGGCTTCGGCGTGTGCAAGTGGCTCCTCTTCTGCTCATGCACCTGCTCGGTTCTCTTCTGGTGCCGCGCGCAGGCACCTCTTCTTATCTCCTCTGCTCCTCCAGGGCTCATATTGGACAAAGGAGAACCAATTAGTTTAAATGAGCCAATCCCTGCATCTGGTTCTGCCATCCCTTTTCCCATTGGTTCCTCTGCAGTATTTAGCCTTGTGTTGGTTTCTCATTCTTTGCCTTGCTTTGGTTGCCAAGCTAGTGGTCCACTCTACGTTTCTTGTTATTTCGCTTTAGTAGCCAGTCTGCTCTGTGCTATTTTCCTGTCTTTATATTTTTGTGCTCTTGTTCTCTTTGTCTTCTAGTTCCTGTGAAGTTCTTTGGGTGTTCTGGTTTTCCAGATTATACCCGGCCTCAGCATCTATACCTTGCACTCTAAGACCTGGGGGTAACCGTGTACAGTGAGGTGCGACAAGTCTCCTGGCAATCGGGGCCTTGTCTATGGTTGAAGACAGCAGCTGTAGATTGGGGTATAGGCGCTGAAGGTATACTCAGGAACTCCAGGCATCACAATATCTGTCTCTCTCAGCCCCTCCCACTTGTTTTCAATAACTACCCCTCAATGTTTTTGAATTTCATATATTTTTGTCCATTGTTGCATACAGCTTTCAAAATAGACAAACCAATGCAGAAAACAAAATCTTCATATTCGACAGAAGGGAGATGGAGGATACAAATATTATGGAGAGAAATTAATGAAACTATCCAACTGTCTGTATGTCTCTCTATGTATCTATCGAATAATTTTTTTAACCCTTTCAGTGCCAGCAGAATTTCCCACTTCTGTTGCATTCTACATGACAGCAATGAATTTTTAGGATTTTGCACTCGGTTTAATCAAATATTACACAAAGAACCCTTTAGTTAATAGGGAATACTATATATCATTTAAGAAGTTAACGGAATTTTGTAACTATTTGGAGATTTGACTGGATTTTAAGACGAATACAGTATGGCAAAAAGAGAGAATATTTATTTTTGCATTTTTATTTGTTATAATGTTTATTCTATCGAGTACAATCGAGTACAATACCCCACTTTTCCTGTCCAGGAGACCCCCAAAACAAAATACTGCAGTTTCTTGACATTTATAAGCACTTCTGACAGTTCATGTAAATAAATGCCAAATTAAAAAAATATCCCTATAGAATACAATGTCCCGAGGATTGTATCTGATGATTTTACTGACGTACTGTATATTTGTGTTAATAAAATGTTTTATTGTTTTGCACTTTACATGGGATCAGTATTGTATTTTATTGTGTAGAATGTTAAAGGGACACTTCAGTGGAAATGATCAATATTTGTTAAATTGTTAGTTTGTGTAATGCTTTCTTAGTTATTCTACATATTCTCTCCCATTTTGCAAAATCAGTTGATTTCATACCCTTTGCTGTTCCCTGCTGTTGACATTAGTGAGCTGACATTTCAGGTTCTAACGGTCCTTCTTCTTCCCAGGATGCACCACTTCCTTGGAATGTTCCCCCAATTTTCTCCTAATTCAATTTACAAACTGAGATCTGCCTGTGTTTACAATCTCTTTTGTAATCCCTCTTTTGTAATAGTACTGTACCAGTTCAAAATCACCTGCATGTGTAATTGAGGCTACGTTTACTTTGATGATTTCCTGGGGATTTTTGCACAGCTTAAAAAAGGCATTTTTTTCACCAGCTGCCATCTCCCATTTCTATTTACAAACTGAGAACTGCCTGTCTTTACATTCCTGCAGCTCTCCGTCTCCCCTGCTGGCAATTTGTCTCCCCATATGGCAGCAAGCATGTGCAGAACACCAGAAAGAGGGGGGAGCTACTAGTAAAGGGAGATAGCCAGCCAGCAGGGGAAACAGAAAGCTGTAGGATTGTGTTCCTGCATAAGTTCCCTAGAGCTCCCTAGAAGAGTCCCAGAAGAAGTCCATACCTAGGCAGCAGGGAAAAGGAAAGCCAAGGAATGCTATCCAGAGAAATGCCAAAACAAATGATGACCACCTTCAGGTTCCTCCTGTTTGTGTTGTATCAGCGACATCAGTGCAACTACAGCATGCTCTTAAAATTGCTTTGAAGGACAAAATACATTGTGGGGATTCCACAACCCCACTTAAAAGTGACAAATACACTTTTATAATAGATAATATTTAATGGCATACTAACTTCTACCAAGATATGTTTTTTGAACTAGGGAACAGCAACTACAACTGCAGAGGGGCCCAGATGTTCCCTTCCCCCTCTACAGCATTCCCCACTCCCAGAAGCTCCCCTGAAAACAACACAGGGATCCATTACAGTTTCATTGGGAACCTTTTGATTTCATAAAAAGAAAGTAGTGTTGTGTTTAAATGGCTGGCTATGGAAGGGAATGGTATTACACAAATTTTATGAATGTTTAAACACAACTACACATTGGGGTCAGTAGTGGGTTACATTTTAGTTTTGGGGTGGAAATAACCTTAAAAACCCAGTAAATTCCCATTTCAGAACATTATAGATGTTGTAATAGATATATTGGTAATTGTTCCCTAGTTCTTTACAGATCTTGCTAATCCTGAATATTTAAACTTTCAGTAAATTTAAAAGGTGTTGTAAGACACAATTTTAAACTAACAGCTGACTATACCCTACCACTACTTTACAACACTTTAACATTCAACCCAGCTTAAAGGGTATGTCCACCCTTGAAATAAATTTTTGCTATAACAATCCCCCTGTCCCCCCAGCCCCAACCGCTATATTTATTTTATTAGAAAGTTCCCCAAGCTTTACTTACCACCCCTCTTTCCTCCGCCGTGCTGCCGGCCCTCTGCTTGCGAGAAAATGCAAGCAGACGGGCGGGACCGGCAGTCGCATCTGTGATTGGCTGAGTGGCAGCCAATCACGGACGCAGCTGCCGGTCATTCAGTGCGGCAGAGGAAAGAGGGGAGGTAAGTAATGTTTGGGGCACTTTCTAATAAAATAAACATAGCGGTTGGGGCTGGGGGGACAGGGGGATTATTATAGCAAAAGGGTTTTACACTAGGGGGAGGGAATCCTAATCGGGAGGGAGAGGGAGGGGGAGGGAGGGGGAGAAGGGCTGCAGTACGCATGCCAAACTTCTCCCGGAGGCCAGGTAGGAGGCAGAGTCCTATATGGACTCTGCTATCCTCCTGGTGGGCAGGTTTTGGGACTTTGGGGGGGACTACAGGAGAACCAGATGGAGCTGGGATGTGAGGTAAGGATTAAACTACACTACACAATGGGGCCAGTAGTGGGGGGGATTATAGTTTTGGGGGTGGACATGCCCTTTAATTGGAAAGGTAATATTTCTACATTTCATTAAACTGTGACCTATTTTATAGACACCTTGTGTTGCTTGTAAAATGATAACACTTACATACCTGACACTGGTCTTCTCCAGTAAAACAGCAGATGTCACCAGTGATGCATCTATGTTTAAATACATTTGATATAGGACATGTCAAGAAGATATAACAGCTAAGCTGCACTTTTTCTACAAACCTTTACTGCTTAAATGTCTTTATTAACCCATGTAAACAGTGTAAATGTGTAAAAAAAAAAGAAAAAGGTTTTACTGCTTACTCTGAGGTTCTGAGGATGTTAAAGAAAAAGAAAATTGAACTGAAATTTTATCACTTGCAGTTATTTCAATGTCTCTCCTCATACCCTTCCCTAGTACTTATATCCAAAGTAGCTCACTGGACAGCTCTGTCTCTTCCTAGGGGAAGCATTCTGAGTATGCATGGGGGGGGAGGCATTGTTATAACTAGAGTTGGCAGAAACTCGTAAGTTTTGTTCCGTTTTTGGAATTACGGAAAAACCAAAACCAAAAATGGAACATACTTTTGAGGGTTCAGAATGCATTAATGAGGGTTGCCGAATATACGTGGTTATTTTTGATAACCCTTGAACATTTGATACCCTCAAAAATACAATTGGAAACTACTTTTGAGTTTCTGAACGTATTTCCGAGGGTTATCAAACCTTTGAGGTTATTTTTGAAAAAAAGAAGTTCAAAGAGTCCACTGGAATGTTGACTTTCTTTCTTCAAATCACTTATGACTATAGATGAGATCCGGGTTTCAACATAGATTCGAGGGTGACCAGTTTTGGACGGAATGTTCAGAGGGGTTCTGAAATCAAAACGTTCTGTCCAAAACCGGGTGGATCATTTGGATTTCGGGACTTCAGAACACATTTTTGAGGGTTACCGAATATACAAGGATATTTTTGTTAACCCTCGAATCCATGTCGGAACCCGGATCTCATCTCTAGTTATAAGTGATTTGAAGAAAGAAAGTCAACATTCCAGTGGACTCTAAGGACTTCTTTTTTGAATAGCTTTAAACCAATAAACTTTAAAATGTGGAAAATGTGTTGAATATATTTGTTACTGCTTCAGCATAGTTTACAGTCCTGAAATGCATGCACACAAGCTCCATTTCTTTATTCCACAGTGCAGCCTGTTCTCTTTGGTGGACCTTGATATGATTCTGGGGCTGCTGCCCCCAGATCACTTTTCTTCTTCGGTAACTTCTCTCTATATGGAGATTGTGTCTGCATGTATATTGATTATTGCCATCCAAAGTGCATTTTTTGTCATTTGTTACTTGAGTAACAAATGACTTAGGGCTCACCTTTACCACAGCTTACATTTAGTGAAATAAATACAAGTTACTATTCAGTTTTTATTAAGTCTTTCATTATTGAGTTTTATGGGGCAATTCACCGAGGAGCGATGCAGCTGCGCAATGCTCCTTTCTGTCCTTAACGTCAAGTTAACCGATTTATGATTGGTTAGCACGACGTTAAGTGTCACTTTAAGTGTCAGAGCCGCGCAGCCTCTGGTAAATCCCATTCGGGAGATTTGCCCAGAGCGTTTGCGGCTCTGGGTGAATCTCCCTTTAATCTTTTAATGTATGTTTTTTATTATTGATGAGTCACAATTTTAAACTGATTTTAGATACTTTTTAATACTATCAGGATCATTCAATAAAAGTTCTTATTGTTAAAAATTGTGTTTACTTTACCCCAACCAATTAAATGTAAGCTTTCAAATGTTAAATAAGATCTTACTGGTTAGGACAGCATTAGCACCATTTTTAATGAGAAGAACTTTTATTAAATAATCCTATATATATTTATTTATAGTGGAATTTATTTAAAGTGGAAACAGTGACCTTGCAGCACTAGACCCTGACTTCTCAAAACCATTGAGCACAGAAAAAAGACTGTTTTTAGATAAATACAAGTAAATAATACTGTATATTATATTTATAACAGTGGTGCATGCTTTGGTATAGCAAAGGGACTGGGGCTTATGCACCTGGGCCATGGTGGTTATCCTCAATGTTCTTTTAATTAAGGGAGATAGACAGGTACCTGATAAATATGATATATTTGATATAGAAGAAGTCTCATAACTTTTGCAATTCTTCTCTATATATATACATTAAAGGGACACTTTACTGAAAAAATGACTTTGCCTCATCTTAATCTATAATTGAATACATGTAAGTAGCACTCTGATTTGCGTGTGTTGCTGCATGCCTTCAATCCCGCACACATTTTGTTTAGGATCTAAAGAAATAGGGGGCAGATCAACAAAAAATGATACAGTGGTGGTTGGGAAGAATCATAGATTCTAGTTATGATCAATTTAAAATATCCTATTTTTCTACCTTTAATCTATAATTGTAGAGGAGGTAAAAGTACACAATCTTATCTCAAATTATTCTTTCAAATCCCAGTTACCTGTACTTGACATTCCCATTGCACAGGGCAAGATAGGAAGCCCTGTCAAGCCGGAAAGCTGTCAGCCACAAGCTCCCATGGTGAATTTTCAAATATTAATTAGTGCTACTAATTTCCTGTGCAGGAAGGGGAATCTTTAATAGAGCTGGCAATTTGTAAGACACACACTCAAGTAAGAACAATGGAGGTAGGAATATTCACTCCTATCGTCCTCTATAACAGTAGAATAAAGTTAGAAGCTTTCAAAAAATATTCTTTAATCTAAAATAGGTGGACTTTAAATGTCAACTGGTTTATTTACGTTTTCACCGCAATATGAAAAAATAAGAGATAAGCTATAGTGGGTCTTGTTTTGTATTTTCCAGTTTAAAAGATAACAAATGTTATCTCAGCACTGCTGCTGCTTTATATTAGTCTGCCTAAAAGACCATAACATTGAGGTCAGATTGATTCAGTTTATAGCTGTTTAAAATACTATCCTTAATAAGAAAAACAAGGAAATGATTGCTGAGACTTGTCTTCCTGTTTCCTTGCAACATAAGCAAGACTTTAAAATCATTCTTGTGATCTAAAAAGGTGTCATGATAGCACATTATTCTCCAGACAAAGAATAAAACAAAGAATGACTTTATTCATGTAGAAATATTGCCACGTTCAAACACGAAGGTGGAAAACAGCAAAAAAAAAATGTTTTCTTTCATAATACTTTTTCTGTTAACAAATTTGTCCTTGAAGAGGTGGTTTGCTCTTGTCCAAAATCATAAACTGTTTATTACAGTTACAGTACAATACAGTAACATTATAATTGATATTACTAGGGTGGCCACCTTCATAGGTGAAATTAACAGGTCTTGGGAGTGGCCTTATGTCTATAATAAAATACAGGAACAGGTCGCTCTTTGATTTTTTTTATTAATGGCATAAGCACTAAATTGCTTGTCAGCCTGGTGATATACTGCCCAGATGGAAATGATAAATGTCACCTAATATTGTTGCTCTCGGACAAACCTCTTTTCCTCAGGATTACTATAAAAGCTTTGCAAATTTATTTTTCAGCATGATGCTATTCGAAATACTGATAGACCACTGCCCTAGGCTGAAAGGGTCCCTGTTGGTTTGTGTGTAATGTTCGTCCCAGCTTAATTACATTCAACTGACTTCCCCCTGCCTTATACAATTTCTTCCTTCTTGTTGTTTTGGGAAGTAGGCTTGGATGGCTGAGCTGCACATGCATGGTCACTGGTAATGATAATAACTGATTTGTATCTATATTAACCAACACAATACCTAAAAGTAAAACAATATACTGGTATATTGTAATTATGAACCAAGGTACAAGTCAGAACTTATCGCCTATAATGCTAATAACTTAAGGTATAAACAAAATGGCAGTGCATCACGGCTTGTGGAAGGATTAGTAACCGAATACTATACCCTCCAAGGTCAACTGGTGACAGTCATGGTAACAATACTAGCTGGGATGGTTGGGGCCCATTAATGGTATAACAGGTATATTGTTTCACTTTTTAGCTATTGAGTTGGTGGATATAAATTGGTGTTTTTATCCATTATTTTGTGATTATCTGTTTGTGACATTTGTATTTATATGATTGCGTATTAAGAGGATAATGAAGATTATGAATTTTCTCATTAAGGAAGTGTGCCCAAATTATTTATGACTCCTTTTTATTTGGTTAAACCACAAGCATTGTCAATGAGCAGCATTGCAACCTCACAAAAAAGTAAGAAAAATAGGTCGATGATAAGAGGCAACAACCCATTGTATGTAAATAATCAATAGATGATTTATCATTTTTCTACATATCATATATTAACATTACACAAAAGACTCCAGCACTCAACTACACATATAAGCATAAATTATTAGATATAAGAATTAAACGTATGCTGTATGCAATCAATGAAGGAAAAATACCTGCACTAAAGTTTCAATGGATACATTTAGTTACATAGTTTGTACAAACTTGCATAAGCTGATGCGCCACTATAAGGCAGTATCCCAGCATCAGTCCTAACCTAGTGTGTAAAGTTCAATCCCTGGGGGAACAAGACCATACCCGCTTCTCTCTTTATTTAGTATGACCTATACCAGGGAACCATATGAGCTTACAGAGCTTCTAAACCTTCTTTTTATCTGGATTGCCTTAAAGGGGCGGGGGGTAAATTTACATGGGAGCAAAGCATACAATAGAGTTTAGTCGTATAGCTTATGCAAGTTTGAACAAACTATGTAACTAAATATATCCATTTTTACTTTAGTGCAGGTAATTACTCTTCTTTGCTTGCATATATGTTTTAATATTATTTCTAATTAATTTATGCTTATATGTGTAGTTGAGTGCTGGAGTCTTTTGTGTAATGTATAAATTGTAGAAAAGATAATCAATGCACATTCCTAGGCCCCATACAATACCATATTATCTGCACACTGGCATACATTATAAACAAAGGGGTTTAAGTATACATTACTGTGATCACATTAATGAAAAGCCTTCCAACCACGTCAAGGTAACCCCAGTCTGGAAGGTCCTAACTTCTAACCTTTTTTACTTCAATTACCATTAGCAAACTTTTGCATTTCTCATAGTTGTGCACTGGATCCATACAACAGGCTTTCTCACTTCCCCCAGCCCTTTGGCTTTTTAAAATGAGGGAAGAGGCCATCCAGTGCTTTATATTAAAGGCATAGGACCTCCTATAAAAGGGGCATGATGGGGGTGCTATTACCACATGGAGGCTTGACCAAGCCTCCCAATAAATACATACAATACAAGGATTGTGGAAGCACTCCAATTAGGCTAATTTACAACTACATTTAGGGGAAGTGCTACTGATCTGGTGAAACATTTCTACAAACATAGAAAAGATAATCAATGCACATTCCTAGGCCCTATACAATATCATATTATCTGCACACTGGCATACTTTATAAACAAAGGGGTTTTAGTATACATTACTGTGATCACATGAATGAAAAGCCTTCCAACCACGTCAAGGTAACCCCAGTCTGGAAGGTCCTAAATTCTAACCTTTTTTACTTCAATTACCATTAGCAAACTTTTGAACTTTTTTCATAGATGTGCACTGGATCCATACATATGGATACATACAATTATGCCAGTGTGCAGATAATATGATATTGTATGGGCCCTAGGAATGTGCATTGATTATCTTTTCTATGTTTGTATAAATGTTTGACCAGATCAGTAGCACTTCCGCTAAATGTAGTTGTAAATTAGCCTAATTGTAGTGCTTCCACAATCCTTGCATTTAATGTATAAATTGCCGGTCCTCCTTTGCACCGCACCTGAAAATAATTATAATAAAGGTTTGAGCTGCATTTCCTTGTGTTTTGTATATAATTAAGGGCAAAACGGCTAAGATCTATTGTATGATTTGTTTCCTATGTAAATTTATTCCCCACCCCTTTAAGGCAGTCCAGATAAGAAGGTTTAGAAGCTTTGTAAGCTCATATGGTTCCCTGGTATAGGTCATACTGAATAAAGAGAGAAGCAGGTATGGTCTTGTTTCCCCAGGTATTGTAATTTACTCACTAGGTTAGGACTGATGCTGGGATACTGCCTTGGAGTGGCGCATCAGCTTATGCAAGTTTTTACAAACAATGTAACTAAAGGTATCCATTTTAACTTCAGTGCCGGTGATTACCCTTCATTGCCTGCATGTCTAATTCTTTTACCCCATTCATTTATAATTGTATGTGTAGTTGAATGCTGGAGTCTTTTGTGTAATGTATAAATTGCCGGTCCTACTTTGCACTGCACCTGAAAGTAATTATAATAAAGGTTGGAGCTGCATATCCTTGTATTTTGTATCATACATTAACATGTAGAACCAAAACCAGAAATACAAGACATTTTCTGAATAAAATAGTTTTGTTTTTTTTTTCCTTTAGATTGTTTAAAGTTTAAGCCAATGACAAACTTTACATATAAATTCAATTTGATTTGGGGATTAAGTTAATTATACCTCTTTGTTTCTGTTAATGATCTTTCTTAAACAGAAGATGGCCAACTGTTACTTGTTACAGTGGTCTGCAAAAGTATTCGACCCCCTTGAAGTTTTCCACATTTTGTTACATTACTGCCACAAACATGAATCAAATTTATTGGAATTCCACGTGAAAGACCAATACAAAGTGGTGTACACGTAAGAAGTGGAACAATAATCATACATGATTCCAAACATTTTTAATGCTTTTCACAATTATTGTAACCTCTGAGTATTTCTCGCCCGTGTAGGAGTTAGAAAAAAATGTGCATTTCTTACATTTCTTAACAAGTTTACACTGGATACAGTTGTGATAGGGAAACATCCCTTGTGGTAATACAGTTTGACTGGGCTGTGCTACATTAGTTTCTCTGAGGTCAGCTGATACCAGGGAGTTATATAAACTCAGTCCCCTGCGATAAGAAGTGAGGGGAAATATTGAGAACTCCAGAATTTGTTTTGGACTAGAGATTACAATATTAGTGGAAAGTGTAGCTTCTTAAAGAGGAATATTGGAGGGTAGGAAGAGTGTGGTGCCGAAATGTAGGGGGAGGATAGTGTAGTGAGCCTGATCTTAGCACAGCTCTGTGCAATGCATTTTTATCAGTGTACCTTCTTAAAGGGGAATGTTGGAGGGTAGGAAGAGTGTGTTTTTATAGAAACCACATGGTGCAGAATTGTAGGAGGGGGATGGTGAAGTGAACCTGATTTTAGCACAGCTCTGTGCAATGCATTTCTCATCAATGTACCTTATTAAAGGGAATGTTGGAGGGTTTTTTATTCAGCTGTCTGTATAGAAACAACAAACTGTAGTACAGCGCTAAGCTAAGAAATGTATTACACAGAGAAATGCATTGCACAGAGCTGTGCTAAGATCAGGGTCATTATATTATCACCCACAAGCAGCACTGCACCATGTTCTATAAGTGTACGTATTCCACTTGCAGCTCTGCACCATGTTGTTTCTATAAATGTACATATTAGTAGGAATTATTGGAGGGAATGCCAATTAAAGGGGTAATGTTAGAGGGAGGCAAACATGTTATATAAAATTAATGCAGCAGGCGGGCTGCAGGTGGGAACTTTTGCATACACAAAAACCCTCTTCCAACTAGGGTTCCCACCTTTGCCTTTAAGACCCGAACACATATACAGGCCTATGTATTAAAAGTTCTTATCATTAAATATGGTGCAAAATTTGTCCCAACCAATCAGATTTTAATAACTTTTATTACATAGGCCTGATAATATCTACACAACAAAAGGTTGTTTCTTTAGAAGCATAATGCAGGCTGATACAGTTTATATTTAATGCAATGGGTCTTAAAGGCAAAGGTGGCCTGTAAAATGCATTGCACAGAGCTGTGCTAAGACCATGTTCACATCAATATGCTGCACCTGCAGTTCTGAGCTGTTTTGTTTTTATAAGTGTACCTTGTAAATTGGTCGGTTCAGTTCTATTGGGGTTGCCACCTTTCCCTTTAAGACTCAAACTCTTAGGGCTAGCTTCCACCAGCGCGTTTTGGATTGCGGTTTACGATCCGATTGTGCTAGTGGGAGAGCAGGCATGTAATAACCTATGGGACCACTCCCACTACATGCAATGCATTTCAGTGTGCTATCGGAGTGCATGAGATCACCATTTTTGGTCTCTATTGCATGTGCTCTGCTAGGGTCCAGTGTGGAAGCACAACACCCATGCACGGAAGCAAGCACGATCATGGCGTTAAAATCCTGTGCTAAAACTAGTGCAAACACGGTATTGAATCACGAGCGTCGGATGCGTGGGTGATTTTTGCATAACCCCCGCATCCACGTTCCCCCACTCTGATTCAGAAGGAAAATCTGCTAATAATATTCACTGCTATCTCTGATGATTGGCTGGGACTCTGAGTTCAACTGTTACATGCAGCTTAGCATAAGGGGAGTGGGAAACAAACACAAGGTAGCTAGTTAGCATGTGCAGAAGAAATTTTGGTACCTGGACCAACAGGAAGAGGTAACACTAGAAGCCAGCCATGACAGCCATAGACATCATGATAGATTGCCAGTACTGTTAAATGTTCTTTAAATAATTTCTACTATAAGAGGCTGAAATCAGAGGTAAGAAACAAATGGTTTAACTAAGTGACAATTATAGAGTCTGTGGAGCTGCCTTTGTATTTTGGGTTTAGTTCTCCTTTAAGCTTTTTTCCCCCTTATTTTTCCCCCCTTTCACGTGTTTTTGTATGTTATTTAAAGGACAATTATACTCACCTTTTCCCCGATCCACTGCAGCATAGTACCCAGGGTGAGGACCTAAAATCGCTAAGTCCTAACCCTGGGTACTTTCCCTAACTTCTGCACTACTTACCGCAAATCTGCTTCGCTGATCCACACTGTTCCACCTCTCTTCTACTGTCAGTGACAGTCGCGAGGCAGCCAATTGGAAGACACGCCTCCTTGCAGAGCGTATCTTCCTATTGGCTGCCTCGCGACCTGTCACTGAAGCAGGAAGAGCGGAGGAATGGAGCGATCGGCGAAGCAGATTTGCGGTAAGTAGTGCAGGAGTTAGGGAAAGTACCCAGGGTGAGGACTTAGAGATTTTAGGTCCTCACCCTGGGTACTATGCAGCTATGGAGGAAGAGGAGCGAGGGTGAGGTGAGTATAGTTGTCCTTAAAGTATCCTGTGAATCCTGTAAATCAGGATTATGGACCGAGAGTTAGCCCATGTGTAACAACCTCTAACTACAAATCTAGAGTTAATGCTTCTTTATCACCAAAACAGAACATTTGAGGCATATCGCTGAAATGGAACATCTGAAAGTTATCGCAAAAAGAGGGAACATTCGAGGGATATTGCCAGAACACCGTATTCAAGGGTTTTTGCCGAAAAGGCAATAACCCTCGTCATTCAAAGGTTATCGACATTCAAAGGTTATCGATGAAACGCTGCTTTTGAGGGTTGTCACTGACATGGTGTATTCAAGGGTTTTGGCTGAAATCGAGGGTTGGCTAACGGTACACAAGTTTGATAATTAGCAAATTTTTAGTAACTATCGAAAATATGTCCAGGAGTTCGGAAAACCCAAACTAGTCTGTAGTTCGGAAAGGTCTAAAAGTCCAAGTTAGTCTGAACTATGAAAGTTTGGATCTAAAATTCTAAAATTTAGGTGGAGAGAGGGATAAAGGCTAAAATTTAAAAGGCAGTTGGGGGAATCAAAAATGTATGTATTAAAAGCAATAATATGCCCCTTACGTTATGATACAAGGATTTTACAACATCTTGGAGTTCCCTGCCCCATATAAAAGAACTCATCTCCCTCGTCGGCCTCGTCATTGAACCCTTTGGTAGGGTAATATCCTTATGTTATACAGTAAGTGGCGCATTATCCCTAATTTAATATTATTCTTAGGATGGATCATAAGTTTATAAAATAAATTTGCATCAACATTATAAAATCTAGGAAAAAGACACCTCTTTCAGCATTAATTTTATGTACATTTGGTCAAAGCTTAAGCAGATGTTGCCTGTAGGACCCTTCTCGATATTGCTGCTAAGCAGAAGGCTCAAAGCAACTGAAAAAGTCACGATATGTAAAACACCATCCAAACATAATCTACCTCTATGTGCAGTGAAATTAAGTACAACACATGGGGACTCATTGATTTCCCAGAAATCTGACATTATCAGACAGCATCACAGGGAAAATACAATTAAAGCAACTGCAAAAATTAAATGACTAGAAGTATTTTTTCAATTACAGCAGAAGCAACAGATTTATTTCCTCACATGCAATGCTCAGTGCCCAGGAGCGTAAACCATTTAGCCTTTGCTGGAAAGGGCTGAATATTTCATTTGTATTAGGAAATACACTAAGGGCACAAAAAGTAACAGCAAGTTCTTTATAACTGTAGCAAACTATTTACACGTTTTACATTGGACACAAAAGTATGTATGCAAATTAGCATGGCTTTATGTTTTTATCAAGCTGACATAAGCAATAAATAAATCTGCTTTAAAATATTCATTTTCGTATCATGCTAAACCGTGACAGATGGCAGCCTATGCAGCAATATTCACTGAATAATTATAATTTAAAACAGAAAAAAAAAGATGAAAATAAAAAAAATCAAAGCAGGTTTGTTAAGAATCTGTTATTTAACACTATAAAATGTGTATGCACCTGCAGAGAACTTGTAACATGGTACAGCATTGACATTTTTCGTCTCCCACACTGCAAGCTGTTGTCATTTTTATCAAGTATTAAACTGTCTAGACATGGTAAGTACCAAGGCTGGCACCTGTGATTTTATGGTATTTTCAAACAGTGAGAGGGAAACAGGAAAGTCCTGCAATATCATGTCATACAATGTAAAATGGGAGGCTAGGGGGCCTTTCTACAAAGTCACGGTACCTGAAAATATTGGTAAAACAACTGTGTCCCTATTTTTGTATAGTGCCGTCATAAACATTTCCATTTAGAGCTTTCTTTGTTGTCTTATATCCGCACCATAAAGCATCACTATGGGGGAGAAGTAGTAATGGGCAGTATCGCCTATATTAAATGAAAACCCATATTACCTGATGTAATATTGGATTAGTATGGGCTTTACTCTTAACAACTGGGGTCTGTAATGTTTTCTTAATCCACCTTAACCCAATACTGGGGAAATCAAAATCTTGTCATACTTATCACAAAAATAGCAGGGCAATTGCTCACAATTGCAGGCTATAACTACAAGCTCAGGTTAAAATAATTAATAAATAAAGAGATTCACAAATGTGCACAGAATTTGTAAAGTCCACAAAACATCCAATTTACATTTGTGGGTTTTTGCGCAATACTGAAAGGACTTTCAATTACGTTGATGGGCAGCTGTAATTGACTGTAAATCTACAAACAAGTTAGGGCTAAATAAAAGCCATCTTTGCTTAAAATGCAGTCTTTACTTCTAAATGAGCCGTAAATCACATCTCTGGCTGCGCCCAGTGAGAAATTATATTGTGGCTCATGATCAAATTTATGGCTTCCAGTAGCTTGAGTGACATCACCTGATTCTCTACTCCTTTCCCTTCCCTGGGGTCTGAGCATGCTTACTTAAGACTTAATGCTCAGAATGACAGGAAGAACCCGAACACAACAAAAAAAAAAAGACAACTGGGGAAAAAAAAAAAACAACTGGGTGGAAGTTGGGGAGTTTGTCTATTAATGCAGGCAGATGCATTACCACAAGCTGGTTAAAGCAGGAGGCATCCAGGAAGTTATATTTCTAAATCATTCCAGCTATAAAACGTTTCACATGATTTACATGGTGGGAAAACTTTTATTCAACCCTAATTTGTTTGGTGACCACAGTTACTCTTAAAGTTAAAATGATCCAAACTAAATTATAGGTTTATATTCTCACCTTAAAACACACTTACATTAATCAAATATTAATTTAAAGGGATACTTTACTAATACACTAAACAACTGCTTTCACAGTCAGTGTCCCTGTAACTCCTCCTATAAAGGTAAAGGTAAGCATACAGTATATTAATGAAGGGGAGGGTCAACTGTGGGAGGATCTGGAGAGCAGTGAGTTACTGCAGTTTCTGTAAAGCATTTTTCTTTAATTGTATTGTGTCTTTAAACAAAAATGTTGCCTCAGTGAAAATGTTTTGATTATTTACCTGTTGAATGATATTTCAGTTGTATTAATTACAAAGGGGAATAAATCACTGTAAAATGTTTGTTTAATCTACCTATACAAGGGCCGACTTTTTTTCCGATCGGATTTACGATTGAGGGCAATGATTGGAAATCAGATTGGAAGAACATCTTTTCTGCAGATTTTGCCCATTTATTGGTGACCTATGAGTAAGTGCTTAGGTTAGCACGAAACGTGTAAAGCAATGTCTGTTTTTTTTACTGACAATTTTACTTACCAGGTTCTAGCTGCCACATTTGTTCTGGATGTGCAATCCATATTTTATTTGAATTTCCTCGATTGGGAGACCCAGAGACAGGTCTGGGTCTGCTGCACCCGGACCACCAACAGCTTCGGGTGAGTTATCATTACCCAACAACTCCATCTATGCTTACTGCTTTATGAATATGTATATGAGGAGGGCAAGTGCTCTAAGTGATAGACTCCGGGCTGATGCACATGTGTCTCTACCCACATATGGTGAGTCAAATCTACAAAGTTAACAAGCTATGTTACCAGAGCTTTGGTGTTTTTTACCCACATTAGCTTAGATCTTGTGTTCTGCCACTGGTCTGGAAAAAAGCCAATAAACACTTATTTCCCTATTCTTGGCAATTTGTGAAACATTGCCACTAGTTATGTTTGCAAGGTAAATAACATTTTGCATTATCGTTAATGGCGATTTATTTTTTTCCTCCCTGCTGTGAAGCTATGTGGCTGGTGTCATGTATTATTATTATTATTATTATGGATTTATGCAGATTATTATTATGAATTTAGCTAAAACTCCATTGCAAATCCAATGTAATTTCCTCCTGTTCCTCTCAGTATATAAGGCTGTATGTACTTATAATGGAAGAAATGAATCTACTCAAGGGGACAGTAGTATATTGCAATGAATTCTAGTATGTGATCCATAATGGAGCTTTTTTTTAATAATAATTGCAAGCATTGTGTCCACTAGTATCCAGAAGCAACCAGTTTTATATTTACAATAACAATTCAATATAACTGCACTAAACCAGTAAACTTACCCTCTTATTCTGAAAGCAGGTTTGGAATATGACCGATTGATTATTTAGAATATGAGCTATTTCTAAACATTTAAATCCTATAGATTAAAGGATATGTACACCTATACCACATATTTAAAGCCCTAACCCAGACACCCACCCACCCCCAGCATAAATCTTGCTATACCTGCTTTTAATAAAACTTCTATCTTCTACTTACATAGCCTGATCCCTCACCATGACTTTGCAGTCTCCTCTGCAGCTTCAGGGTCTGGAAGCATCCTCTGCTGTTGTGCCCCACATATTTAACACAATACAGCAGCAGAGGAGGTGAGGGGTCCTGGTGTGTAAGAATAGATAGATGCAGTTTTGCTAAAGGGACATATAGTGATATTTATGCTGGGGGGCTAGAACTTTAGAAAATATGTGGTGGTAGGTGGACATACCTTTTAGCTAAAAATGAACAATGCATCTTAATGGCTAAATCAAGATATCATCCACATAATATTATAACTGAGTTTCCCAAGGGAATAGTTGCAAATATGCCCAGATGAGAATGAAAGGAGCAAGAACCTCATTAGCACTGCAAATCTACTTTCCACTCTGGTTGGAAACTTAAATTTAGAAAAAGTTCCAAGATCCAAATTAATGTCTGCAGAATACGTGTGCTTGCTCTTTAACTGTGATAGAAAAGAATAAGAAAATATTTGTATAGATGGTAAAAATACCATATAAGACTAGAAATACCAAAAACAGAATATATAACAATAAAACCTGTCTTTACCCAACAATTTGTATTTTTATGTCTGTTTCAAGTCATACAGGTCTGTTTATCACCACTTTGTATCTTATATACGTAAATTGTTGTGTTTGGCTGGATTCTACGGTCTCCCTGGGGGTCTTTTAGCACAAGTGAAAGTATTTTTCTGACAGATAAAAAAATAAGGTAACACACAGTGAGATTTCCCCAGAGTCACAAACACTCTGGGTACATTGCATTCAGCTGGCGTTATAAAGTTACCCTGATACACAAAAGCAATATTAAACGACTTGCTATTTTAGTGTTAAACTGACATTAACTCTTTGTGAATAAGTTAGGGTCACTTTTATGCTGGAATATAACACACTCAAATTTTGACCTGGAAGTTTTTGCAGTTTCAATGTAATATTTTTTTAGTTTTGATGCAGAATTTCTGATTTCAACTGTCCAAATTAAGGGCCATATTCATAAAGGCAAGGTATCACTTTTTAGCGATATCGCGCCTTTAACAATCGGTTTAACAATCGTTAAACCGATCGTTACTACAGAGGGAAGAGGCAGATACCTTTACCAGAAAGATAATGAACTTATCAATAAATACCTAGTTACAAAAGCATGTAATAAACTGGGAAAATCAGCTGGGGTTTCAGGCAGATGACTGACAAGCCACCAGTTTTTTGTTTAAAGGGTGAACATGCCCTTAAAGGATAACTATACTCTAAAAATTAACTAATTAGAAATGGAAAGTACCTGGGACAGGGAGATGGGAATGATTATTCCTACCTCACAATATCGTTTTGTTGAGGAGCTACAGCACTAACAGTTTTCATTTGCCAGATTAGCCCTGGACTATTCCTGTATTAAAGAGAGTGTTGAAGCCAGGAGGAAGACTGGCAGGATCTGTTTTCGTTGGGCTGGTGCTCCTCACAGAAACAATATTGGGAGTTAGAAATTACCAATCCTATATCCCTGTCCCAAGTACTTTTCAGTTTAACTGTTTTTCAAAAAATCTTTATACACACGATAGTTCTCTTTAAGGCTGAGGCCACACTACAACGCACCAAATCGCCACGCAATTCTTTTGCGTTTTGTGTTTGCGCATGCATTCTGCGCATTCGATTTTGCCGTATTCCGTTATGGAAACTCATGCGTAAACGCACCAATAATGGTGAACACATGTGTTACCAAAATGCAAACGGATGCTCAATCGCATGCGCATCGGAAATCGCGGGAATTTTCGCGTTCCCGCAATTTCCATTTTAGCAAAACTCGCAGGTGCAATCGCGATTGAAAACGCAGGAAAAATGCGATAGTGTGGCCTAGCCCTTAAACCTCTAAAAAGAGCAAAGAGTTATGGAGTTTCCCTTCACTGGCTGTAAGATTATGTGGTTATTGATGGAGTTTTTTTTAACTTAATATGTGCCAGTGAAACCTAAATAAACCTAGCAGAGTGTGACAGGCAACCACTGTAAGGTTGGTAGAGGGGTCAAGAAAAGCGTTGCCAGGCATGAACTTCTATTGATTTTAACAAAGAGATTTATTAAATTGGGGTGTCATGTGATAAAATCACAAAGAGATGTGAAGCTTGCAGCCATCTAACTAAATGACAAGATGTGTAGCTCAACCCTTAAAATGTCACCATCTGATCTTGTGTTTTGTTAACAAAAAGGGCCCATCTTTCTATTAAGTTGAGGGTTATTGTCCTGTGAGCACAATTGCATATAATGCTGCCCAGACATGGATTAGGCCTGGTGATCAATGCATTTAAAATATGATCACCAGCATCATCCTTTACATACCATAGACACTTCTTCAGCAAATAATACAATTTATACTGCTTCCATAGTGAACAAAACAGAGAACAAACAATAGGCAAAACAGATCTTTAGCTTTTTATAAAGTATTATCTAACATGCACATATACAGATAGATGTATGTATCTTAAAGGGCAAGTCCAGCCCTCAAATGAAAATATGAATACAGGTAAATCACCCCCAATACCCTAAATTGTAATAGTTTGAAATGTGAAATATATAGGTCTAACCTGAAATCCTGCACAATGTCCTGTTTCCCCTGTTTCTGCTTCCTGGTTCTTCCAGTTAGTAACTGTCAGTTTTGGACTTGACAGTTGAAATCCCAACCAATGACTGAAAGCTAATCCCCTACCTGCCTCTTCTGAGCATGCTCAGGCTCAGTACATGTTACGAAATTGCTCGGTTTTCATGAGGCATCCAGAAGCATAACAGGCATACAGTAATGAATTCTTAGGACATATCAACATATTTTAAAGAGGCCATTCTTTCTAAAAGACGTTATTATGAGGGTGGAGTTGTACTCATGTAATTACTGATAATAACTTTGGGAGAGGGAAGGGCTTGAAAACAGTCAGTTACTGACAGTATGCAGTCATGAGTAAAATTCTCCTTTAGTCCAACTGGTTATATAACTAATATAAGTAAGTTTGCCAAATCACAAGATGAAGTAAGAATAGCTGAACAAAGTTCAACCCTAAAAAGTTCTTGATGTAAAAAAAAGAAAAAAATATGAGGGCAATAAATGTCTAATTGGCTAATCAGATGGCAAACCAGAATTTATTCTATACACTATTACTATTTTTTCTGTGCACTATGAAGCCTTATTCTGTAAGTAGAAATCACAGCAGCAAGGAAGGTAAAATAAAAGCAAATTCTTCACAGAGGATATGGTACAAAAACAATTTGCAATACAACAGAGAACAGCCCTTAAAATTAGAAGGCCCTGGGAAGAAAAGTCTCTAGGTGCAGAATGAGTTTTTTTACAGTTTCAGTTAACATTAAAACTATGTAATGTACAGAAAATGTGGCAGTGCATTGCTAGATCTGTATGCTTTTTTTCAAATGATTTATCAGTTCTTGTCGATTCAAAGATTTTTTGTGAAGCGTTCCCCCCGTAGCTGGACATGTCTTTTAGACTGTGAAGAAGGATTGCCTTCCTTTGGAACTCCTATTAAAATAATGTACCCAAGTAGGTTTATCTAGGAAAGTACTGTAATGCATGTCTTTATTCTCAGCTACTATATTGTCTGTGCCTCTTGTTTTCTCTCTTTCTCTCTCTCTCTCTCTCTCTCTCTCTCTCTCTCTCTCTCTCTCTCTCTCTCTCTCTCTCTCTCTCGGTTGTCTGTTATAACTTTGGAATTGACTAGAAGATAGACAATATATTATTAAAGTTGCTCTAATGGACAGACAGTGGAAGGATGACAGCAGCAGTAACATTTTCTATTCTTGGATCACGTTTTACATTGTGAAATACTGTTGGCAAAAAATTAAATGTGTCAAACAAATGTAAGAAATTATGCAATTCCTAGGTTATTCTAATTCGATTTTGAAAATAACTGAAATAAAGTGATGATGATTGCGTCTATCTGTTCTGAATTTAATCTGCAAGCCGCAAAGGCAATACAAAGTACAGGTTACAAAATAGCTTGCCAGTATGTTTAATAGATTTCACATTTTTTTCTTTCAAAACACTGTCCTCAAGAACAATGTATTGATTTTAGAAGTACATTTGGCCAGAGCTGGCCTGCTAGTTCTAATAAGGCAAAGTGAAAAAAAAACTTGCTCAGGGCGGCACCCCTGCTGCAAAATTTTCAATGAATTAAATTAAAAAAAAACTTTCTTTAACAAGTTGAAGGTCCAGCAAGCTCAGCCACTTTCTGATGTTTTAACCCTCCATTGTGACATTATGTTGTTAGGGGGTGGGGAGGCAATGGAATGAGATGGTAAGGCCAATACAAACATAGAAAAGATAATGCACACTAGAATCTTTCCATTTCTCAGACAGAAATCCACCTTGCAATATATTTTTTAATGGATCAGATTTGTCCGTTTAAATGCAGACACCTCAAAAAATCTGTTTGCAACTTTTAATAAAAAAGCTCTTACATGTCAAATGTTTAATAAATGATTACATAGAATTCTGCAACATACAATTATAACAACTTCATTAACTGAATAAAACAGATCAATCTAGAATCAGTAACTAGTAGAATTCTACATTAGTCTGCTCTGAGCTTTTCTAGGAAAAACTAGAAAAGACTCCTGTGTGCTGATTTACCAGCTGATCATAGTAGCATGTTAATTACCTGGATACAAATAACTTGGCAAGTATGATAATGCTTGTGGCAATTAAGGAAATACATGAGACTCAATATGTGAAAGCCTAAGCAACATTTGATATACTATATAGTATGCTATAAAATCTACAAGAAGACTAATATACTATTTTTACACTGCCTGAAACTTGATAAAAAAAAGGTTGTCTGGAACAACCTTTTACAAACAATGTTTAATAGCACACATTAATATTGAAAAGTAGCTAAGGCGGCATTCAGCAAGGCAATCAAAGGCCCATATCTTTTACAAATGGATATTTAAATCTACTAGTAAACACATTGTTATCTAGGATTCTAACGGTTATTTGCTTGTGTTCTTGGTTTGTTTACTTTGATGCAATTTCAATAGTATTAGAATTGTGTAGCTGCCTACAAACAACACCAACATATTATATTGGAAAATGGTCTGTATTTTGGAGTGCAAATATATAAATAGAACAGCTAATAAGCATCCTATAGTCTGCATCAGTGTAACTGATAGAGATGGCCGAAACTGCTGGGTTTCATTTTGTTTTCGGATTTCGGGAAAATCCCGAAGATCCGAAAATGGAACTTAAATTTGGGACTTCGAATCGCATTTTCGATTTTCATTGAATGTTCAAGCTATTTTCGAAAATAGCCTTGAATGTTCGATAAATCTCGAAAATACGATCAGAAACTATTTTCGAATTTCCGATCATATTTTCAAGTATTATTGAACGTTCAAGGTTATTTTTGCGAATTTTCGAAAATAGCTTGAATATTTGATGAAAATCGAAAATGTGATCCAAAGTCCCGAAATCCGAATGATCTGTTCCGGATTCGGATGAAACATTCGGATTTCGAATCAGAGGGGTTCCGTGTCAGATCCAGGTCTGAGTTGGACCTGGATCCCATCTCTAGTAACTGATTTATATTGTAGCATGTCTATATGTCAATGCACAGAAATGTAACCCATGAGCTTTACATTTCTAATTAATCAAATAATATATGAAAGGCAGTTCCAGGGAAAGGTAACTCCTAGGATATCTCAAAAATGCTTTATTCACACATTACATGTTTCGGACTGGTGGTCCTTTATCAAAGTGTTTTTCAGATATTCTAGGAGTCTCCTTTCCCTGGAACCACCTATCATATATTACTTGATTGATTTAGGGATGCTTTCTATTTAATTTTACTTTTTTAATTTACTGAGATTCTGTGTATTAATACTAATACTAATGTACTAAATTCGGTATGTTGGATGTATTAAAGTATTTAAGAAATTCAATACATTTGTTATTTATACAGATTACTGTCTTTTTTTAATACTGTTGCCTAATCAGAGTCTGGTAAAAGTATAACATACTGGGCAAATTTAGATCCAATTATAACAATTATTTTTTTTTGTCTTTTTTAAACCTTTATTAAAGGGACAGTTCAGTGGAAATTATGAATATTTATTTGTTAATATATTAATATATTGTTTGTGTAATGCCTTCTTAGGTATTCTACATATTCTCTCCCATTTTGAAAAATCAGTTGATTTTATACCCTTTGCTGTTCCCTGCTGTTGACATTAGTGGGCTGACGTTTCAGGTTCTAACGGTCCTTCTTCTTCCTTCCCCGGATGCACCACATCCTTGGAATGTTCTTAACAGTCATTTCTACTGATTGGCTGTTGGATGGGTCAAAGATGCTCAGATCTCTACTGAGCAACTGAATCAACCCAGGCATTGGGTCAAGGGCAAGACCATAATGGTCTCTACTAGGGGTCCTGCAAACAGGAAGTAAGTATTTGGGTTGCATTTATTTATACACAGACAAAACGCTGGATTTTATTTCTAGCACCTATCCCAGTCTGAACTTCCCTTCATTAACACATGTTTCAATATCAGAGAATGGGAGTAGAATCAGTGACTCTGACTGGGTGTGTGTGTGGTGGGGGATATAGATGGCCGGACTTCATAAAGTTTGGTCCATTTTCGAATTAGGACCCATTAAAGTCATTGGGAGAGTGATAGTTCGAAAAGTCCAGGTGATTAACAGCTAAACTAACAATGGTAACTTACTGTAAATGGCTGTGGCACCTGGGAAATGGTCTGTGGAACATGTCCATATCACCAAAACTTGTTTAAACACTTCTTTCCCCCACAATCGGGCAATTGTCGGGTTTTGCACAAGCTTCATTCAAGGATTGAGTTCAATTCGAGGGTTACCGAATACTTTCGAGGGTTAGCAAAAATAGAATGATAAATTCAAGGGTTTACAAAATCGAACAATACTTTCGAGGGATAGCGAAAATGAATGACACTTTTGAGGGTTAGTGAACTATACATTCAAGGGTTAGCGAACAGCTCGATAATTCTCGAAACAGTGACGACATACGTTCGATAATTATCCAAAGTCCGGAAAGTTTGAAAGTCCGAGAAATCCGGGTCCGGGATAGTTCGAGAAGTCCGTGTCCGTTCGAACTTGTTAAGTTCATCTCTAGTGGGGGAGGTATCCAGACAACCGTCAGTTACTGCATGAGTATAGTGTCCCTTTAAGTATTGTTAGTTGTACTAAAAACATCATGGGATCATTACACAAATTCTGAAACCCCTGGTCAAGGCAAACCCAAACAGCATGCTGACTATGATAAAACAAACCTCCTAAACAAGCTGAACACTATAGGAATATTGTTTTTTTCGAAAGCTTTGCCTCAGATAAATTAACGGAACAGAGTGAACTAGTGAGTGTGACTTTCTGTAAGTATTGTTCCCAGGGATAAGGACCTAGCTTTTCTAGTCTTTAGCCTGGGTACATCAAAACGGAGGTGGGTGGCTTTGAGGGTTTAATTTCCCTTTAACCATTGTGCACAATTGTTTTGATTTTGTAGTATGCAACTCATCAGCATTAAATGATGAAAAAAATATTAAAGTTAATGAAATATCCTATATCATTAAGATCACCTTGCTGTGTCTTCCTAATGTTAGCTAACATGCCATCCTCAATGATTAATATATCATTTACAATAGAAAGATCACATATTGCAAAATACATACAGTATTTGCCTTTGTCAACTGTAAATAATAAATTAAAGTAGACACCAGCTTTTGGAAACCCGATAGAAAAATAATACAATTTCCAGGCATTTATTATTTTTTATATTAAAAGGACCATAACCGATCCAAAGATAATGCAAGCAGAATGTAATGCTTTAATCAGTAAGATTCCAACCTTCACTAGGGTCTAACTAGCACTGCCCTGCACCCATCAGTGTGTAATATATTGCAAACTAGAAAGTAGGAGACATCTACATAGTAGAAATTCTTCTTTAATAACCTTTTTTTTTTACAATGAGTTTGCCACTTTTCAGAGTATATATCTTCATTTTTAAGGATGGGTTCTTGACTAAGAAAAAAGCCTTAAACACATGTTAGTAATTTGATGTCTCTTCCCTTTGACTCTCTTCTTCATGTTTGCAATCCCCAACCATGTTCCCTTTATCCTTAAATTTTGCATTTCAGTAAATGAGGTCATACTTATGCCAGTACCAGCAGATTCCATTAAAATCTTTTGGCGGGAACAGTGGGTTTGGTTGGGCATGTGCCCATACACTGGACTGAGCGTATTTCCTCCAATGGAAATTTTTCTGCAGGAAAGATCAACAGTGATGCCGATGTATGGAGTTTGTCAGCATTGTTGTTGGCCACTTTCAACCCCCAGCATTGTCGACACTTGGCAGATCCTGTTGGATCCGACTGAATTTGAAGGGTATTGGCCATTTGTATTCTTTCTTTTACTAGACAAAACTTATTAACCTTAGTCCATAATGGCTCCTGTTTTGCTACTGCAATGTTTATATAAAGATAAGTAATTTATCAAGGCAGTACAGTAAAAGCGATTCACAGCACTTCCACGCTCCTGCGATGCAGTAAATGCTACTTTGCAGCAGTTACTGCATTGTGGGAGTGGGGTCAGGTAAGACGTGCTTGGACTAAAAGAGTACTGCAGTAGGTGGCCAAAAACATTTAAAAGTGGTTTTGACGCTCATTTTACCATTATTGGGAACATTGCATCTCCCCCAATTTGCTTTACCAGTTTGATTTGGGCTTCTATAGCTGATTGTTAAACGATATTATAATAAAATGAATACTACTATAATGAGTAGTTCTAAACAGTCTCTCTCCTCATTCTCTGTCTTAGAGAAATAAAAATTGAAGATTTTTTATTTCAATATACTGTATGTAAGTGCTCTGTAGTTTCAATTCTACATTATAATGTACATGGTGATAGTCCAATACAGTTTAAAATGTTGTTCAGAATGCTGCACAGATGTTGGCAGATTATACCAATAAGCAGTTATCTTCCCTGAATAATTACATAGACAGCAAGCTCAATTATATTTCTGTCAAGGGAAAACAAATGAAATTTAGAGTATGCATGTATGCTTCTTGATAATATCCACTGGGATTTTATAATAAACTCTGAATCATTTTTAATGCTTATCTATCAATTTACCCTTTAGTATAAATACTGTAGTTTTTATTTTCAAGAAATCGGCAGAACACTTGGCAAAAATGATTGACTGTTGTTGTATTAAAAGCATACAACCTTACCACTAGAGATGGCCGAAATTCATCTGTTACGTTCCATTTTCAAATTCCCGGATCTCAGGAAGATCTGAAAATCGATGGTATTTTTGAGGATTATCAAACGTTAGAGGCTACTTTTGATAATCCTCGAACGTTTGATAATTATAAAAATTAGTTTCGAATTTCTGAAATCCGATCATTCGGATTTTGGAACTGAGGGGTTCCGTGCCATCTCTACTACTCTACTACTGATTAAACTAAGGAACATTGACCTTGATTTTACTATTGTTAGTTGGACTTAGAACTGTTTGACTCTGAAGATTATTGGTTCCTCTTGAGTCTCTCCTAGATTATTCATAAGTGACCTATAGGCTATTCATAAATTTTCTGTGTTTGCTGATGATGCATTTTCAGATCTCCTCAAAGAACAACAAATAAACACAGTCACTATAAAACTTTATGGCAAATTATGTTTATAACAAATGACGGCATTGGTACATTAAACATAAGGATATGCTAGTTATGTTTCAGAATTAAATTGTGCTGGGAAACAAATCAGGTGAGGCATCAAAGGAGGTCATTTATGTCAATATAAAAAAACCAAAGACACCAATTGTCTTCCAAATTTTTAAAACCAATACTTGTTTAAAAGATACCTTAGGGGTGAACAAGCCCTTTAATTGATTTAGCCCTTTGTATCTACAGACCGAAGCTCTCTTTAACATTGTGACAGCACCTGTCTCTGATGAAGTGACTGTTTGTCACGAAACGCGTCAGACGCCTTCCTCCACCCCCTTGATCTGTGCAATATGTTAGCTCTCTATGGAACGGCTCGTATTTGATTTTAACTTGAGAAAATGAAGGATTGTTACTTTTAACCTCTTGCGTGCTGCCTGCTCCGACTTATATTTAATTGAGACAGCACCTCCTACACCTCGTAAATCAACATTTGTGTACAACCTAAGTCAGGAGAAATTTCAACGCTAGCTGAAGTGGCCCTGTTTCCTATTGGCTGGGTGGCTGAGGACAGCAGGGTTACGAGGCAGTGACAGTTAAAGTAGGACAAATGATAATGTCTAAAGATATAAAGAGCTGAATCTTTTAAAGGGACTGTTCAGTGGAAATTATTAAAGGGCATGTCCACCCCCAAAACTAAAATTTAACCCCTTACTGGCCACATCAAGTAGTTTAAAACAATCCTTACCTTACATTCCTGCTCAAAATAGTTCCCCTGCTGTGCCCCTCCAAAGTCCAGGAAACTGCTGTGTAGGAGCAGTGTGTGACTCATGCTGTTCCTGAGACTTCCTCAACCTCATCAAGGTTGAGGCATGCTCAGTGCAGCCCTCCCTGCCTCTCAGCCAATCACGGACGCGGCTGCCAGTCCCGCCCCCTGCTTGCAATTCCATGCAAGCAGAGGGCCTGAACACTGCAGCGGAGGAGAGAGGGCAGGTAAGTAAGAATCGGGGGACTTTCTAACAATTATATTAATGCGGTTGGGGCTGGGGGAGCATGCCCTACCACATATCAAAAGTTAAATTTCGGGGTGGACATGCCCTTTAATATTTGTTAAATTGTTAGTTTGTGTAATGCCTTCTTAGTTATTCTACATATTCTCTCCCATTTTGAAAAATCAGTTGATTTCATACCCTTTGCTTTTCCCTGCTGTTGACATTAGAGAGCCAACATTTCAGGTTCTAACAGTCCTTCTTCTTCCCAGGATGCACCACATCCTTGGAATGTTCCTAACAGTAATAAGATCAAAGATGATCTCTACTGATCAACTGAATCAACCCAGGCACTGGGTCAAGGGCAAGACTAGGGGTCCTGCAAACAGGAAGTCAGTATTTTGGTTGCATTTATTTATATACAGACAAAATGCTGAATTGGCAGATTAACGTCATTGGGATGGAAAAATACTGCTCTTTTTTCTGAAAAGCATATGTATTTGCACTGAACTTCCCCTTTAAAGGGAGTGAATCCAGGAAGTAGACACAGTAAGTTCCTAAGTTTCTTTAAAACTGTTTAGAACATCAGTAATGTTTAGTTTTAAAAGTATAAAAGAAAAGTATAGTTTTGCTTTATTCTACCATTTCTTGACATCATCAATTATTGTGTCAACATTTATAATCTTCCCACTGAAAGTTGCTCAAAAACAAACACAAAACCATTTAAAGCCTTTAAAACCTGATATGGACAAATGACAATGAAAGTGGGAAATCAGCATACACGAGAAGCTAGAACAGCTTAAAAAATAATATTGAATGCTCAGTGTAAGGATCCCTGTGAGATTGACTCAATATAAAATGCAATTCTGCAAATACCTTTATATTGAGAATGCAAGAGGCTGCATATTGTAAAATTGAGAACAAACTGAATTTGCACTGCTGCACTAGGAAACAATAATATAGAATTCATCCATGTGTCATGTTTTGTTCAATTAAAACATCAGAATTAAACAGAAGGTAAAGATTCCAGAATGGATTATCTGCTTAGATTGTATCATGATAAAACATATAATATAGAATCTTATTAAATGTAAAAAAGGTCAGAAAGGAACAGACCTTAAAACTAGGTAATAGATGTGTTCATATAGCAGCACTCTAGAAATCGAATTGAGGTCATTAAATAACCTACAGTAGTGTGTTCATGCTCTTATTATTGTTCTCTATTATTTGTGTCACTGTAAGTTCACATTTTTAATATCAGTTTATTCAGGAATTATTATGAGTCAAATGGTGTTAAAAAGTACCTGCATTGCTACAGGGTTTGTCTCTCCAAACTCCAGCACTTAAATACACACATAGTGTGAAGCAGTTATAAGAGATTAGCATTCATACAAGCAATGATGAGAAATTACCTGCAGTAAAAATTGGGGCAGAATTGCCCCTAACTAGACAGCTGTACACATTTTCGTAAAAAAATAATCTCGGTTCCCAATAAATATTTATTTCTAAACCCATATTTTTTTACTCATGCTTTAAAAGTCCTGCAATTTAGTCCTACATCACTAGACAGAGGATCTTGATGCTGTTATTGCCTGTAACATTTTCTACGAGTAGGGGACACTTTATCCAGGCCAAGACAAAATAGGGAAATAATTATTTCATCATGGGATCTGCTTGTAGCTTTCACCACTGCCAACATTAAAGTGTATGATTCTACCATTAGAAAAAACCCGCCTATATTACATTTCAATCTTAATGAGTGGTTTTCCAGAAGGAAATCTTTGCTCTACAGAAGAAACATTACAGCAAGGCCATGGTCTATGAATCCCTAAAGATCAGGACTTTTAAAACAATGTGCTATGAACAGATGAGAAAAAAGATACAATATTGTATTGGAATACAACAAATGTATTCTACAGTTTATATACTTTTCCAACAGTTTTTGTTTGATACATTTTTTGTTGTTGAATAAAATAAACATTTTGTTAAATAAATATTTTTTGTTAAATAAAATAGTATAAATTCCAATTTTCTTAATGTTTTTGTTCAGTCACATAACATTTATCTTTATAAAATATTTGAATAAAGATTGTGTATTGATGTAACCATGCTACACATGCTTTTCACATGGTGACATAAATATTTCATAGTCTTGGTTTAAGGGCATATCCACCTTTAAAATAAAAGAAAAACTGGTGACTTGTCAGTTATCTGCCCATATACACAGCTGGCTGCTGTGAAAATATAACAACATCACACAGCATTGGTCCTCCAGACACCACATAGCATTTGGCTATGGCACAGTACTGCCAAATGCACACATTGTTAAATAACCAAAAGGCTCTAAACTAACAGTAATTTACAACCACATCATAAAATTCTGAGGCAGCCTATATAAAACCCACATAACTGGTAATGACCATGGATGACAATTGACTGGGCAAGTGATCTGACAAATCAATGAATAAACTGCTGACACCACCTCAAGTCTTAAGGCTTTTAGGCCCCCTTTATATGATTCTTGACTCTCACTGGCTATACTCACCCCTGTCCTGTCAGTTAAATTGTCAACACCACACTAACTTCAGCTACCAAAGAATAAATCAGCTTCACACATTCAGATTTCCCAGCAGTCACAGAGTTAAAAGACAGCTATACTGAAAATATTAATTTTCCTCATCTTAATCTGTTAATAAATATGTGTAAGCAATCTGAGGTGTGTTGCTGCATGCCTTCAATCCAGTACTTGTTTTGCTCATGCTCAGTATCCTCCCCCCTATTATAACCACTCCCCCTTCCATCTAACTAGATTTTTTTAATAAGGGCAAGCATGCTCAGTAATCACTATAAGAGAGCACTGGAAGAGGGAATTTCCCACATATCATCTGTCAAAACTTCTTATTTACAGTAAAACTGCTCACAGCTGAAGACTTTTAATATGGCACTTGATTAACAGCTGAAATGTAAGATGGTTTAGATTGGATAGCTAAAGAAATAGGGGACAGATTAACAAAGCAAAATGGTACAGTGATAGTTGGGCAGAATTATAGTTTCCAGTAATGGACAATTTACAACAACACTTTCAGTATAGATGCCCTTTAATTAGCATTCAAACAGCTTTAAAGCGCCATTCAAACGCCCTATGCCAGTACTTTATCAGAGGCTAACTGAGTTCTTTTAAGCACCAGAGACAAAACTTAGTACATTTTAGATTTAATTTGCCAGTGGACAGTGCATATAACAAAAAATAAAACAGATACTGCAATAAAATGGCATGCAGTATATTTATAAACAGTTATTTAAAAATAAAAGTGAGAAAATACACAGAAACTCACAGATGAACAGTCAAAGATGAAATTACAAAAGATATTCCAATCAGATCCAACTCAGAAGACCAAAATAAGTTTACAACTTTTAAAGTATGTGAGAAAATCTTTGCCCCTCCCATGAGCACAAGGGATGCAAAAACATTTCTGGCTCCAAGTTATCTGAACATAGTAAAATACTGTATGTCAGCCCATATGTCAGTAATGAAATTTGTTACGGGATATCTGTTACTGTTAACGCTTCACTTACCAATTATGGGGCTTAAACATCACATGCTCTCCAAATGCTATTCATCTTGTAAATTCTGAATAGATGTTATGTTTAGCCCTTATGTATATGCCCTTCTTAAATCAGATATATATAATTTGACAGCAGAAGAGAAATGTGTAGTCATATCGGTTGCCCTTTAAGCTTAATATATGTAATAAATCCTCTGAAAAAATATTTCTTGTGTTGAGAATCTTTAATGTAGGTTAAATGCTTCTCTACCAGAAAAATGTTCTGAAGACATGTTTAGATGAATAATGCGTTTAGTATAGCTCTACAGCAACAGAATGGATGTATTAGAATAAGAATTATTAGTTCTATATATAATATATATTTGGAATATTTCTCTTTAAAATTTCCCTTCCAGCAAGCTTACATCCAAATTGTTTTTTTTCCTTAAAAATGTACTTACTATTATAATATTCCTAAAGCAATATATTTTTATTGTTAATGATTACTATGCCATGGATTATTTCCCTTCTTTTTGTTCTAGTTTCTTTCCTGTTACATAAGATTTGAACGAAACTGAATGTTTTCAAAGTAACCTGTACAAGCTTGTACGGTATGTTTTATAGTTCATTTGTTAGTTGCTAATTTAAAAGCAATGCAAGATGAATACCTCCCCACATATTGGCTTTGCCCCCCACCACCCCCACACACCCACACCCAACACAAACTTAAAGACTTCAATGAGCATGTTTTTTTAAATTGCTTAATGAAAGTAGCAACACAGTAGTTAATGTACCACTCCAACAATTCATTGGCCCGCTGTGCAAAAATAAGAATAAATATTGCATTTAGTACTTCACATTAATACGGGTCATAAACGATGAGAACATTTGATTTAATGTGGGCAGTGGAGTGGTTAATTATATATTTAAGGATATCTCCACTCACAAATAAGATTTAGCTTTTTCAGTTTAATTGAAGAATGGGAAGTAAAGGAGCTATGTTTTACAGTACCTCCCATTCTTCAATTAAACAGTTAGAAGCAGAGAGGGAACACAGAGTACTTACCCATGATCACACTCCAGGGCATTTCCTTACAATGCAAGCTGGGACCTGTCAGAGAAGCCAGCACGTTGTGCATTAGGGATACTTAAGAAAGGGCACAGGAATACATAAAACATGTTGCACTATGTGAGTAAACCACTTTTGCATTGCTTTGCACTTTTGGCTGTCCATTGTACAGTTTTACTACAGTTTTTTAAATCTGATCATATGGCACTTTAACACTAACTATTAATAGTTGAGAAGAGTGCTCATTCAGCGTTTGACAGCTCCTTCCTAGTCCTCCCCTCCATACACCACATGGCATTTGACTACTATGCAGTATTGTCAATGGTGGCCTTACCTGGTTTATCCAGTCAGATTAGAATTGTACGAATTGCTAAAAGGCTCTACACTATTAATAGTTTACAGCCACAAAAAAATCTGAAGCAGCCTGTATAAAACTCACATTTATTGGTAATGTCCATGGACGCTGGGGATATGATCTGGTATATCAATCAATAAACTGCTGCCACCACCACTTTTGGGTTCAAGTCAATGCTATAGCAGCACTTTCTCATTTAGCAATACCATCTTGTGCAGTTAGTACTCAAGGGATGTCGGAGTATTAGTTCCTATCTCTCTTTAAATTGTACTTTTTGGGGGGGGGGGGTTAAGCACAGGTCCCAACCCCACTATTATTACCATTTTATTATTAAAGGGATGGTCTGCATACCTGCTAGCATAGCTATAGTGAAATTTGTATATTGCTCCAATCCAGTTATAAAAAAAGATTAGTGTATGCTGCCTTATTTCCACCTTCTTCTGTGACTCCTATTTGCACACAGTCTGATTTACTGCAGAGCTCACCCCCTCTCTCGTCATTCCCCGTTCATATAATCCGTCTGTGAACCAAGACGCTCATGCACATTAAACCTCATATACGTCACTCTAATCTTTGTTAAAAAAAAAAACCTATGCATGTAAGCCAGTAGAGAGCAAGTGTCTCCATTGTTCTGGAAACACTTACATAAGGATTGGGAGGGGGATGAGTTAGCCCGATCTCCCTTTGACAGGCAATAAATTGATGAAAGCTTGGGAGAAGGGGGACCCAGTTCTGTTCTTTCTGCTTCATTTTACTTCCATTTACTTCTGTTTTTAACCCAGTTTTTGCCAAGCATTTCTTTTAACTTATATATCTTGGGACAGAGGAGGAAACTGAAGAAAATAAAGGTACTCTGGGTGTTGAGGGCATTATAGAACACATAGAAAGAAAAATTAAAATTTCCCACTATAGATGCTCTTTAAATGACATTTTTCTTTATTGCAACATTTTTAAGTTTTACCTTCCACTCAGAAAGCATCAGAATAGGTTAATAAATTTACACACCATTTACTATATTATAAAAAAAAATAGTGGAGGTAGAAGAAAGACATATATTCATCTTGCTTAACTTTTTTTCATCATACCCATGAAGCCTGCCTAACAGTTGATCCAGAGGAACATTTAAAAAAAAAAAAAAACAGATTGAGAAAGAAACCCTGGATCAACAACAACATCTTTTTGAGATGAAATGTACCTTAAAAAGTGTTCTTTCAGTAGTTTGTGTCTGGCATCAAGTTTCTGGTATTGATGGGTCAATGTTCCTGGCTTGCTAGTATAGCAGGGAAATACCAAACAAAAATAGGACAAATGAATATTACTGATTCCTCCTACAGTATAGTATTTGTGGTTGAATAAAGACATAGCCCATCCAATCCAACCTAACCAACAATACCCAAATTTCCTACCTAACCGTTGATCCAGAGGATTGCGGTGTGCCCTTCCATTAATGTATTGTATGGTTTTCCAGACATAGGAGGAAAAATAGGGGCGCTAACGTAAGAAGGATAAAGAGAGCAGACAGTTACTGTAGCATTGTATCCTTTTTCTATCACTATGTTAGTACTTTTTTAAATAACTGAGATGATTATTGCAGCCCAAAAAATTGTGTTAAACAACAATGACTTTTCCTACACTATTAAAATGCAAAACCCCTTTGAATAAGCTATGACATAATTTTCAAAAGACTTTTTACATTTTTGGAAACTACAATAGACTAGTCATGTGGGAAGAGGATTCTTGAATTAATGACGTGTGTTCACAAATGAAAAAGTGTCAACATGAGATTAAAATGATTGAAAACCTTACAATCCCATCAAAAGGTTTCAGTCCTTCTATAATAAAATTGTTTGATGAAATACATCAATCATATCTATATATTTTTATTTTATTTTTAGGATTGATAGAATGTATAATATCTTCATGTACTTACAAAACTTATAGATAAAATAAAATCTTTAGTCATAGTGATAGTTCAGAATTTTATTGGTAAATGTTGACAATGACATTAACCTAAATATCGCAAACCCACTAGTGGAACAAAACACAACAGGCTCAAACATCTCTAATTATAATGATTTTTCCATGTATTCTTGTATATCTCCATGACCAGTGTTCCTAATAAAGTAGCTTGTTTGAAGGGGAACTAAATTAGGGTAAAGAAAATTTCTCCACTGCACAGCAAGAGATACTAACTCTGTTCTTCTTAAATCAACTAGTGCAACTGTCTCCTTAAACAGATTTAGCATTTAAACTTTAAGTTTGCATTCAAGTATCTGTGATATTCAGTTAGATCAACTGGACTTGAAGTTAAGTTCTTGAAGTTTAGTTCTTGAAGTCCAAGCTGAGTACCAGAAATACCATGACCTGTATGAATGAGAAGCTTTACAAGCATCTTGCATAGAAATATATTGTTAGCCAATTGATTTTTATTTTCCAAGCAGTTTTTTTAAACCCTTATATACTATTAAAACTATTTAAAAAATTATCGGTACTGTGTGTACCTAGCTCTACTGAACAAGTGCGCAGCCGTCAAACGTTCGGGTCGGCCGAACGGTCATTCGGGAAATATGGAAAATTTCCGTCACCCGCGGTAGTCTCCCTATAGGGGATTTTCCATGGCTGAGGGAAATACACAGTCCTGAGCGTTGTCCCTATGCTGTGTATATGCTGTACATAGGGAGAACGCTCGGTACTGTGTGTATTGTGGTTTTTGGAAAATGACAGACAGGATCTTGCAGATCCTGTTTGTCATCTTTCAAGAATCTGGCCTGTGTGTACCCAGCTTATGAGCTGCATTTTGTGTGTTTAGCAGGGCCAGATTTACACCTCAAGAGCCTGGCGTCCTTAGCCCCACCCCTAAACACAGACCACACCCCTAAACCACACCCATTTTCTGGTTTTTTTTGTGGAAGAAAATAGACTATAAAGGGGTTGGATTGGTGGGAGGAGATTGACAGCCGCCCCTCTAACCTCAGGTGCAAGCCTACTGTGCTTTATGGTAAATCCGGCCCTGGTGTTTAGTCAGTCGCCCCTTTTACTTTCCAAAAAAGCATCAAAAGCTACAATGTATGTTTATATACCAATCTCTTAAAGAGATCTATTACACCAAAACTAAAAAGCTGCAGTGTAGTACTTACCATAAAGACAAAGGAAGCATCCTCTGGCATACTCAGGTGATTTATTCATCCAGTGGAATCAGTGGAATACAGGAATACCAATTTTAAAGAATAGTTGTGTAACTGGTTTATTTTAGTGCACTAATTGCAAGAAGCCGCACAACATTTCAGGGGTTTGCAATTTCAATTTTCTATGTTAACACAAAGAGCAAATTACCTTTAATTTCCGGTATTCAGAGAGAAAATGAAGTATATGTGCAAATGCTTTAATCTCCTTTACTAATTATACTGTAATTTAGTTTTTATTGTTCTATATATATGCTCACAGAGCAGCTCAGGTATGCATCTGTGCTGTGGATTATATAAAAATAGAAGAAAGATGCACAACTAAAATAAAAGTGAATTATAATGCTGTATCTTTCAGAAAGAATAGTTACTGAACACTCTGTAAGAATCCCTGAAATGTGCCAACATTTTTAATATGCTTACACTTTAAAGTGTGCCAGATCCCCATGTTGCACAGCAACATAAGGAATGCAGTACTTCTGATGGTGCTGGGTAATGTAATTTCTCCAGATCTGTGGGAAACTTTGCAGGGTAACTTTAAAAGAAATGTTGATGAATTTTAGGTAGTAATCCAATGCTGGATTGCTGTAGTAGGGTTGGAGAGACATGTCTATATTTAAAGGGCATGTCTGACCCCCAAACTAAAATTTAACCCCATACTAGCACCACTGTACAGTTTAAAAAAAATCCTTACCTTACAATCCTGCTCCTTATGGTTCTCCTGCAATCCATGTCCAAAGTCCAGGAAAGTGAAGAGTAGTGTCTGTTTTCCTGTCCAAACTTATGTCTAGCCTCCGGGAGGTATGGTGACATGTGCACAGGAGCCCTCTCACCCCTCTCGCATCCTTACCGATTCCTCTCTGCAAATAACTTGCCTAGCATAAAAACCTTCATGCATATTGTAGGGCATAACCTCCCACCCCCAACTGCTAAGTTAAAAGTTTAAAAATCTTTTCCAAACTATAGTTACAGCTCCCGGCTGCCAGCGTCTTTTCCATTGCTGGCAGATGCAGCTATGATTGGCTGCCTCTCAGTCAATCACAGCCCCGGCTGCTGGTCAGGCCCCCTGCTTTTAGACCCAGCAGGCAGGGGAGCCGGACCAGAGCAACACTGGAACCAGGAGCTGTAAGTACAGTATGGTATCGATTTTTAAGCTTTTAATTTAGCGGTTGGGGGTGGAAGGGTATGCCCTACAATATAAATGAATGTTTCTATGGAGGGTGGAGATGCCCTTCAAGCCTGATGGACCACCTGCATCAATCAGGTCAAAATATCAACTGTAAATAAAGCAGCAACCAATGGTTTTCAACTGACCTTTTTTTAAATCTGTCAAATAAAGATTGGTCATGTCAGTCAATGTTGTTTATTTTAATATGCAGGCTTGTTCAATCAGGTTAAAATACCGTTTGCAAATGTTTCCTTCCTACTAGTAGTTGGTAGTTTTATATTTCTTGAGTTTTTATCTGAATTTTGTATGTTCAGACTTTAAAGGTGCATGTTTATATTAATGCAATATTTCCTTATGTTGGCACATGCTGAGAGTAGTAGTATTTAAAGGCTGTGCTTGGTGTTTTCCAAAAGGGAAATGGTGCAGACGATATTGTCCAATTGGTAATCAGTAATTATCTTAAATGTTAAATTACAATTTTTATTTTTAACATTTACTGTGTGTTTTCCTTGTATATAAAGCAAAAGTTTCTGTTCTGTTTGTCCAATACCAAATACCAAAACCAGGGCAATGGACACTTATTGACAAATTAAGTGTGTGTGTGCGTGTGTGTTGATGACAGAACCTAAAGTGTTGAAAGTGAAAGTGGCAGAACAATTATGTTCATATTAAATGTACGATGTATGTCTCATAAATATCTCTTAAATTATCCAGAAGCAATACTTGTAAATGTGATTATAGCAAACAGAATCCTTGGCAATTTGCAAATAACTCAATTGGGTAAAGCACAATTATTGGCTCTTTCCAGAATCATAGCGGAATTAGCATGCATCTTAAGTTAAATTTAATAATTTTTCATTAAACTTATTTCTAAAGATATATATATATATATGTATATATATATATATATATATATATATTATATTATATGAGAACATGGTTCGTTTGATTTAAGTGACAGTACTGTGGTGTGACCCTCAAATATAGCTGCCTCGATCAGTACTCCATAACCAATAAACAATTGCCCAAGTGCCATTCAAAAAAAGTCCAATTTATATATATATAGAAACATGAAGGCACTCTCAGGACTTGTAGATAGATTAAAACATAATTTTTATTAGAAACACTTAAAGCGCTACATCAACGTGTTTCAACTTAGAACAAGCCGTCTTCAGGATGTGACGGGAACTCATAGAGGTAAGCTTAAATAAAAAAATCAAAACTTACAGATCTTTGTAAGTGCGGAGTCCAATTGGAGGAGATGGCCCAGAAATTTTATCAGAGGGGCTATAGTTAGAGTGTGGTATCTGACCAATTCAAACAAGCTCGCCACATATAACAGGGGGTGAGACTCTCCAACAGTCCAGTTACACTACTGAATCCATTAAAAACAAACAACCAAAATGTCCACTATACCGACAACCTTATGTTATGTAATATTCCCAATATACCAATGTCATAAAACAGAGTGTTAAAAAAACATTGGGATATTTTTGGTGCTGATAGGGGGCTACTATTTGATAATGTGAAAACAGTATTCACCATTAGGCGGGGGAATAGTCCATGTTAGTCCATGCTGACATGCAAACCAAAGCAAGGAGCTTTCCTGGTACCTGGCTTCCATCACAGAAACCGGGTTGCTATAAATGTTTAGGCTGTCAGACCTGTCGATTCATCATAACTGCTCCTGACTACCCACCCCCACAATGGACAAAGAATTAAAATCAAAGAAAGGATCACATGTCTGGGTACTCATGTCATCTATGTTATCACTTTTACATGCAGTCTCTATTATATGGGGAAAACCACCACCTCCATTAGAGACCTTATGGCGAATCATAGATCCTCTATCAGGATGGCCCTCAGTGGTGAAATGGTGGACAATTAAAGTACTGCAAGTTTTGGTAAACAGTCAGTAGCGAGGCATTTTAAATCTGCTCACCACCAGTTTAGTAATATGCATTGGATGGAAATAGAAAGTGTCCAGAATAAGGTTGGGGTGGATCGTAATAGGCTCCTTCTCCAATGTGAAGTCTGTTAGATTAGACACACTGTCCTCATGTGGGCTTAATAAGCAAGGAGCCTTGCTTTCTTTGTTGGAAATACATTGATTATTCGGAAGTTAAATAAAGTTAAAGGGCATCTGTAGTGAAATTTATACATTGCTCCAATCCAGACATAAAAAAGGTTACTGTATTCTGCCTTAGTCTTACCTTTCTCTGTAGCTCTGATTTACTGCAGAGCTCCACGCTCACCCTCCCCTCTCTGGTCATTCAAGTAGTCTGGCTGTAAATTAAGCCTGTGAAACAAGCCGCTCATGCGCATTAATCCTCCTACACATAACATAAAACCAAAACCTCGGTATATAAGCCTGTATAGAGGAACTTTCTCCATTGTTCTAAAGATAGTGCTACATAAGGTGTGGGAGATGGGGAAGGGGAGGGGGAGTTTGGAGAAACAGAATCTTGCCTTATCACTGCAGCCCAATCTCCCTTTGACAGACTTCTCCTTCCCTTTACTTTTGTTTTTAACCCAGTATTTGTCAAGCATTTTAGTGAGCAAGAAGGAGTAATTGGGAGACTTGCTGTAAGCCTACACACTATACTGGCATACTGTTAGGGGATTTTATTGACAGCTCAAGCAGGAGTGGTGTATTGAAATCTTCACTTCACAACTAATATATCTCAGGACAGAGGAGGAATCTGAAAAAAATAAATACTTTGGGGGTTGGGGGGATTATAGAACACATAGAAAGAAAGAATTAAAAATTAAAAATTTCCACCTAGTTATGGCACCTAGTTATGGCAGTGTTACCTTGCTGTGAGGGGGTTGGCTGTCCCCCTGTACACCTGGTTATGGCAGTGTTACCTTGGTGCAAGGGGGTTGGCTGTCCCCCTGTACACCTGGTTATGGTAGTGTTACCTTGGTGTGAGGGGGTTGGCTGTCCCCCTGTACACCTGGTTATGGTAGTGTTACCTTGGTGTGAGGAGGTTGGCTGTCCCCCTGTACACCTAGTCATGGCACTGTTACCTTGGTGTGAGGGGGTTGCCAGGTTAGGTACTGAAGATGTTTTATAGGTGATGTTCTAATATTTGGGATGGGTCCCTTAAAGAGCTATTAGCTTTGTAGAGTTGCTTAATTGTTCCTCAGAGTCCCTGAAGTTTCAGATGGAATGAAGCACTAAAACCATAATTTTCCTGGACTTAAAAATTGATTTTAATTGGGATAATCTTGTGACAGAAAATAATTTTAAAGGAGTTAAATATGGTGAAATGTGATTTGTGTATTAATTGTAAATATGTTTGGGAAGGTGTAGGGGAGAGAGGAGTGTTTAACTGCAAATTCAGGGGGGAGGTTATTTATATGATCACTTGCCCTTATAAAATAAATCTTTAGGGAAGACAGATAGAAGAGCTAGCACGAGGATCAGTGAGCACAGGAGTTATATAAAACAAATGGCTAGTACGAGATGTAAGGGACTACCGAAACCATAATTGTATTAACATTATTTTAAATATTGCAAGGGGAGTTTTGAGCTTTTATAAAAGTTTGTATGGGATCAATTTTAAGGGGAGGGGGGTAATTTATTAATTAAATTCTCTTAAACCACAAGGAGTAAATGAAACTCTACAGATTGCAGCATTTCTCCAAAATTAATTAACATCTAAAATTAATGTAAAGTTTAGAGCAATAGGGGGTTAAAATTTAGAGATGTGTGTTTACCTTTAAGAGGGGAGGAGTTTATGAGGCTAGGAGGGTAATTACACCAGCTATAAAAAGTGAGATATGTGGGGTAAAAGTTATTCACCTAAGGAAGCCTGAGAAGGTGAAACATATTGCAATAGCATAATACTGTATCCTGTTTCCCAATCAAACCCTTCCTGGAGACTTCCTAGTGTCAGCTGGGGTTTGGCGGGTGGGGCAGAATTGAAGGGCTTTCAAACGCCTCCTGGCAAAGGGAGGCCTTGTGGATCCCTACTTAGTAGGTTCAGTTGTGGCTGGATGACTGAGAGGGAAAGAGCATCCCGACCACAACTCAAGCACTTTGTGTGTTCATCCTGGAGTTGGGCACAAATGCACAGACTGGGCTTTTAACAAAAAAAAAGAAAACTTAAAAATTTCAAATTGGGTAGGGACAGTCTGGGTCCTCTTTTAGATCTCAGAATTGTAGTTGCGAGTATTTCCCTACAAATTATTTAATGGGCTCTCCATAGCTTCCCATCAAAGGGATGTCTAATGGTTTTCCTACTGATTTGTTTGACATTGGCCTGAAAAGTGAGAAGGGATGATGGACTTCACCACCTGTACTTCACCCTGGTGTTGAGCATGAAAGCACTGACATATCTCCACCCAATTAGCTTCAGGGCTTTTTTAGTGTGCATACATTAGTGGACATTTCTAATGGTATTTCTATGAATAGTAGGCAAAACTTGCAAAGTTCAGATATACCAATCTGACGTTTATCCAAAACAACCAATAAAATCAACAAAGTGCTTCGACAAAATATTAGTTTAGGGGATGGACCACTTCTAGAATTTCATGTGATGCCTGATGACTGTTTTTCATTTCTTATCCTTGCCTTTGTTTTTTTTTTGTAGAAAAAGCCTGCAATTTTATAGGGTGTGTAAAGATTTTATATCCACTGTATCCACACATAGATAAACATATACACACAGAATTCCTACTACAAAGGGCACATTTATATATATATAAAACCAAAAGAGGTGCACTCATAGGACTTGTATTAAAAATTAACATTTATAAATCCATTAAAAACACTCACCTACCTAAGGTATAGCAGGGAGCTTCTTAGTATCCTTAGGGACTACACGGGACCCTTATCCAATACAGTGCTGGTTACGTGTGACGTAGGCAGTCTGTATACTATCATCCCACAACAATTAGGGCTTGATATTTACAGATGGGCACTAGTCAAGCATGGTCACGCTTAACCACCAGTTGAGTTCCTGATGAGCCTTTTGGAAGTGGCCTCAGGCCAAAATTACTTCAGGTTCGAAAAAACCTTCTTCCAACAAATTACTGGCATGGCGATGGGCTCTAATGTGGGCCCATCATTTGCCAACTTATATATAGAGGATTATGAGAACAGCTACATATATCCAACTTACGAGCCACATCTAGTCATCTATGAACGGTATATAGATGACCACTTCATGTTGTGGAGAGGTAATGAGGATAGTGCGAGACAAATGGTGGCACAGCTTAATGCCCAACCCACCCCCGTCAAACTTACCATTAATGTCAGCTCCGAGGCAGTGGATTTCCTAGATTTGAGAACCTCTAAAGTTGGGGAGCAGTTGACCACAAGTCTTTTCTACAAGGATACAGACAAAAATATGATCTTTCATGCCAGGAGCAACCACCCTGAGGCCCAAATAAAGGGATTCTTATATTCCCAGTTCTTGAGGGTATTACACAACAATACTGACCCCAGGATTGCGACCCTACAGTTGGAGGTGATGGAGAGAAAGTTCCTCCAGTGGGGGTATAAAAAGAGTGCTATCAAAACCCAAAAAGAAAGAACAGGCCATTAAGACGTCCATGGATACTGGTGCAATCGGCAATAAGATAGACAAGGTGATCCCTTATTGCTTGCAATACTCAACTAGTAGTGGGATTGTAAGAAGGAGTCTGTTGGATAACTGGGACATCTTGTCCAAGGACATTTAAAAGCCTTCCATTTAAAAACACTAGACCGGTCTTTGCCTATAGACGTGGGAGAAATCTCCATAGCCTTTTGGTAAAAACAGACCTTAGGAGCAGTCCCAACTGCAATCCCGATTCCTGATATTTGGTTGGGCAATGTTAAAAAGGGCTGCTATAGGTGCAGTGGGTGTGTTACTTGCAGGTCTATGCTAGTTGGTCCAGACTTCCCTCATCCCCACACAGGACATAGATTTAAGATAGAACAAAGGCTCACATGTACATCCACTTATGTTATCTATTTCATAGTATGCCCTTGTGGGTTATAATATGTGGGATAAACCTCCATGGCCTTCAGGGATAGGATGGCCAACCACAGGTCCTCAATAAGAGGGGCTGAGAAAAAACTGGATAGAGGCAGTGGGAAGGGCAATGAGCAGTCTATAGCATGGCATTTTGGGAGTTTAAGCACATCATTGCCAGCCTTAAATGGATGGCGATTGACCAGATACCAGAGAGTGAAAGGAGTGGGGACCGAGGACAACTCCCTCCTCAGAAAGGAAGCAAGGTGGATTTGCAAATTAGATACCTTGGCCCCTAAGGGCCTGAACAAACAACTGGTCCTGACCTGTTTTCTTTAAAGACGATCTTTTATGGCAGTTTCCAGGGCTATTTAATCTTATGTCCTTAGATAGCAGCATGGTACTGCCACTGTAGGATTGAAGCTGGTGGTTAGTCACATCGATCCTGCAGCTTATTATGTTAGGAGGTGATTCCAACATCATGAGGATGCTGCTTGATGAGATCGATAGGGCACAAACCATGGCCTGCATTCATATATATATATATTTGGCTGTGTACCAGATTTGTGCATGTAACGATGTGCCGTTATCTAGGGGAGGTGTGTTTTACTGAGGGGAGGAAAAGGGGTGGACAGGGGTGTGTCCAGTTGTTTTTTAATCTGTTGTATGGTTATTTAAGGAAGTGACATCAGTGTAAAGCTTTGCCTGACAACGGTCACGTGGTAACCGAAACGCGTAGCGTGAACATTTTTAATGGATTAGTAAATGTTAATTTTTAATACAAGTCCTGTGTCGATTGGACACCCTGGCAGGAGTGCGATCATCTCTATCTGCTGTGTATATATATATATATATTATAGAGAAACGGTTGGCACTCCAATCTTCAACCAGCTGCCCGGGTGCAGTCTCCAAAGGATTACATACAGCAATCAGAAAACGGGACACACTCGCGGTACTTAGTGAAATCAACAAATGGTGTTTATTCACCCAGTGTAAGTTTACATGTTTCCGCCCCTTACAGGGCCGTCATCAGTAAGGGGCGGAAACATGTAAACTTACATCAGGTGAATAAACACCATTTGTTGATTTCACTAAGTCCCGCGAGTGTATCCCGTTTTCTGATTGCTGTGTATATGTTAGCAAAAGTGTGCCCGTCGGTGGTGCACACTCACACTGGGAATTATTTATGTGTATATTTGGCTATGTTTGGATACGGTTAGGTAGCCCACCCCTCCCAGCAAGCCAGCAAGTCTTGGAGTTTCCCTTGAGTTCTGGGGGGTTTCCCGAAAACCATGAGGTCCTGAACCCCTTGCAAACTCCTACAACCTCCCAGAAATCGAAATTGATATGTACAGTGGGTATAAAAATTCTACACACCCTACAAAATATCAGGGTTTTGTTTAATAAAAATAAAAAAGAGAGGCAAATACTCTCAGAACTTGTTCCCCCTTTATTGTACAAAAAAGTCTAAAAGAAATCCTAGAATGTCTCATTGCATTAAAGCTGCACAGTATTAACGAATTGGAATCCTATTATAGTTACACAATTCCAAATGATTTATAGTTTTTGCCTATGATTAAGGACCTGGAGGTCTGAAACGCGTCAGACGTATTGTTAATAAAGCTGTGATTTCATTTATTCATGTTGTATCCGGAGTTCTCTTGTTGTTTTCCTGGTTGATGCAGTGCCGTTTCTTTTTTGCTATATCCGTGGGATTTGGTCTCTAGCGACGGACCTGGGGCACTCTGCACCTGGGTCACCAAGAAACACGGGTAAGTCCCGAATATATATTGTTGAATTCCTATTGGAAGTGTTCTATCTTGCTATCTGGAGGAACGAGGGGTCTGGGGTTTCTTACACCCGGACCACCACAACAAATAAGTAAGCATTATAAGATTCACATTTCATGAGATTGGATTCCTAATTTTTGATAGTTTTGGCACCCTTTGTAAAATATGGGAATTTTTATAACACAGTTTCTAAAGATATTTACATATGGGCAGAGATGTTTGGACTTGAGTGGGGGGGCTATTTATGTGGGTATGTGAACAATCTATAACTATTATTACTGGAGATAATTAATTGTCTTGTGTTTTATTACTGAATTATTATACTTTTTTTTTAAAAGTATCTTGCTTGCGCTTGGGGGTATGGGTAGGGGAAGGGTTAAAACAAGAAGTAAAAAATAATAAATAGATTAAGATCAAGATCTCTGTAAACAAACCAGTTTAAAATGACACTTCCATATATTAAAATTAAACTTCAACCACTCACTTGTGTCTATCCACCACTAGGGGTAATGCAGGCTTTACTCTGTGCTGTTCTGATGCTTGCTTGGTCTGTATAGTTCCCAAAAACCTCTGCACACAGGAATAAGGTTGCCAACAAACTTTATTATAGCAATTAAAAAAATAAAAAGCACTAAAAAACCTTGCAAAAAACGTCCATTAGCAGTTTTTGAAGTTGCACCTCTCTGCTATGGTGTGGCCCCTTTAAGTCGTGGCTTGTGAGGTAGTTCCTACGCGTTTCGCTGTTTTAATCCTTACAGCTTCATCAGGGATGTAAGGCAAGCAAGATACTTTTAAAGATTTTATAAACAATTCAGTGGACAACTTGCAGTGCAGCCACCCTACTTAAGGAGACATTCCCTACCACACCATAGCGCGGAAGTAACCCAATCTACTATGAATTATTATACTGTTATAGTTGCTAAACAGGTATCATATTTATTGTACTTGTGCAGCCTTTGTAAAGTATGGAACATTTTATTGGATCATTGCCCAAGCTATTTACGAATTGGCAGAGATATTTGGACTTGTTTAACCCTTTCCCTGCCACAGATCGTATATTCACGATCTGTGCAGTGAATGACCAAACTGCCACAGATCGTGAATATACGATCTGTGGCTTCCCCCCTCCAAAAAATTTTTTCCCCCCTGCTAGGGGCGATCGGGGGGCAGCATTCAACTGCCCCCCTAACCCCCTCGATCCCCCCTCGGTTTCGTCCAAATCCGAGGGGGGGATCGGGAGATATCCTACCTTAAAGCCGTGACCGCATAGGAGCTGCCGGTCCCACGTGGAGTTGGAGGAGGAAGCTGAATGGGAGACCCCGGTGACATCACAGAACTTCCTCCTTCACCGGGGTCTTCCCATATGTAGGTACACTGCTGGTGGTCCTGTTGAGGTACTGCAGCCTGATCTCCATTGAGATCATGCTGCAGTACCTGTATAGCACAAGCTGTCAAGCTGAGAGCTGTACTATACATTTTGTGAATGGAACTCAAAGTTCCATTCACAAATAGGATTTTTTTCTTTGCTACTTAGCGAAGACTTAGAAAAAAAATGGGGACAGAGATCAAAATTTGGTGATCACTTCTGATCACCAAATTATTGATCTTTGCCAATGAATGAAAAATCACTTTTTCCGATCGGATTTCGAATTGGAAAACGGGCATTTATGCCCGTATTCCAAGTTCGGTGTCATTCCCTAAGATGATTTGATGATCATCTTTGGGAATGATCCCCCAAAAAAAGGGGAAATGCACACAAAAAAATCTTAAAGTGATACACACACCTTTTTTTTTTTTACCCTAAAACTATAAATTAGCAAAAAACTTTGTCTTCTCCAAGCTTCCCAATGTCCCCGGTGATATCGGTAAAGTAAACGCGGATCATTTATTTGTTGGATTTCAAGGGAAACTAAGCCTATTTTAGTAGGAAATTTTGCAGAGGTACCAAAAAAAGACCGTATTGAAATTTTAGGATCAGTAAAGTGTGCAAAAACTTGTGTGACTCACCGTACTAACTGGTTTTCACTAAAATACCACTAAAAGGGGGAGTGGGGATAGGGTTGGGGGGTGGGTTGTGGCGTTTTTTAATTTTTTCTTGTAATTGCAATTGCGCATGGATCCCATTTGAGCTAGTTGGTGGCCCCGTCTCCGTTTGCACCCACCCTTATGGCATACCGTTTGATTCAGGACATGTGGGAGATTGCCATTTAGTGGGTTTTTTTACTTGCCAAGTGGGTTTAGGTAGGATTTCAACCATTGAGTCCTCTTATTTTATTTTTTCACAAAATCTCCTAAAAGCATGGAGTTCTATGAATATCAGCGTCTGGAATTCTTCATATATATATGAAAGCATGATACCATCACGAAGCTGAAGGTGTGTAGCTTCCAAAAATATATAGTTTGTGGGGGGTATTTCAAAATTGATTAGGCTGTTCAAATTACAGAACACTTTGATTTTTTTCTTATAATTACACTTGTGCATGTGTCCAATTTGAGCTAGTTGGTGGCCACGTCTCTGTGTGCACCCACACATATGGCATACCGTTTGATGCAGGATATGTGGGAGATTGACATTTAGTGGGTTTTTTTGCTTGTCAAAAGGGTTTAGGTAGGATTTCAACCCTTGAATCATCTTATTTTATTTTTTACAAAACCTCCTAAAAACACGGAGTTCTTTGGATCACTGGGTCTGGAATTCTTTATGTATGCATGAAAGCATGGCACCGTAACGTATCTGAAGGTGTGTAGATTCCAAAAATATATAGTTTGTGGGGGGAATTTCCATGTTTCAGGACTGTTTCCTTAGAAAAAGTGTAGGCTGTTCAAATTACAGAGCACTAATTTTTTCTTGTAATTGCATTTGTGCATGTGTCCCATTTGAGCTAGTTGGTGGCCACGTCTCTGTGTGCATCCACGCATATGGCATAACGTTTTATTCAGAACATGTGGGAGATTGATATTTAGTGGGGGGGGTTATTTGTGGGGGGCATTTCCAAGTTTTGCGGCTGTTTGAAATTACAGAGCACTTTGATTTTTTTCTTGCAATTACACTTGTGCATGCGTCCCATTTGAGCTAGTTGGTGGCCACGTCTCTCTGTGCACCCACACATATGGCATACCGTTTGATGCAGGATACGTGGGAGATTGACATTTAGTGGGTTTTTTTGCTTGTCAAGTTGGTTTAGGTAGGATTTCAATCCTTGAATCATCTTATTTTATTTTTCACAAAACCTCCTAAAAACACAGAGTTCTTTGGATCACTGGGTCTGGAATTCTTCATGTATGTATGAAAGCATGGCACCGTAACATAGCTGAAGGTGTGTAGATTCCAAAAATATATAGTTTGTGGGGGGAATTTCCATGTTTTGGGACTGTTTCCTTAGAAAAAGGGTAGGCTGTTCAAATTACAGAGCACTTTGATTTTTTCTTGTAATTGCATTTGTGCATACGTCCAATTTGAGCTTGTTGGGGGCCACGTCTCTGTGTACATCCACACATAGGGCATACCGTTTGATTCAGAACATGTGGGAGATTGATATTTAGTGGGGGGTTTTATTTGTGGGGGGCATTTCCAAGTTTTGGGGCTGTTTGAAATTACAGAGCACTTTGATTTTTTTCTTGTAATTATACTTGTGCATGCGTCCAATTTGAGCTAGTTGGTGGCCACGTCTCTGTGTGCATCCACGCATATAGCATACCGTTTGATTCAGAACATGTGGGAGATTTACATTGAGTGGGTTTTTTTGCTTGTCAAGTGGGTTTAGGTAGGATTTCAAACCTTGAATCATCTTACTTTATTTTTCACAAAACCTCCTAAAAACACGGAGTTCTTTGGATTACTGGGTCTGGAATTCTTCATGTATGTATGAAAGCATGGCACCGTAACATAGCTGAAGGTGTGTAAATTCCAAGAATATATAGTTTTGGGGGGTATTTCTAATATAGAGGGGTGTTTAGTCTGACAAATCTGAAAAGTTGCTGTAATTGGGCCATTGTTCATTGGCTCACTTTGTGGCTAGTTGATTCCACGTTTGCGTATGTAACCATACATAGGGCATACCATTTGATTCAGGACATTTAGGAAATTGATATTTGGTAACTTTTTTTTACATTACTTGGGATTTTGGCATGATTTCTACCTTTGTTTTTATTCAAATTTTTTAGAAAATCTGCTAAAACTGTGAACTTCTACGAAGAACTGCACCCACACCATTGTTGGTACGAATGAACAAACTACAGAATTTCGTAGATAAAGGTGTGTGGATTCGAGAAATATATGGTTTGTGGGGGTTGTTTTGTGGAGAAAAACAGCAGACTGTTCAAATTCAGATTTGACTGAATATTTTTGCTGTTTCTGAGCCATTGTGCATTGTTTCACTTTGTGTCTTTTGGCTTCCACGTCCACGTGTGTAACCACACATATGGCATACCGTTTGATTCAGGACATTTGGGAGATTGATATTTAGTAGCTTTTTTTTACATTCCATGGGGTTTTGCCATGATTTCTACCTTTTGAAGTTGTTTTTTGTTAATTTTTTCAGACAAATGCGAATTTCTACGAAGAACTGCGCCCACACCATTGATGGTATGAATGAACAAACTACAGTGTTACGTAGCTGAAGGTATGTAGATTCTGAGAATATATAGTTTTGTGGGGGTATTTCCAAGTTAGAGGGGTGTTCAGTTTGAAAAATCTGGGAAAATGCTGTTATTGGCTCACTGCGCATTGTTTTACATTTTGACTAGTCGCTTCCACGTCCGTGTGTGTAACCACACATATGGCATACTGTTTGATTCAGGACATTTAGGAGATTTATATTTGGTAAGTTTTTTTTACATTACATGGGGTTTTGGTGTGATTTTGTAACTTTGAAATGTATTTTTCTCTATTTTTCCAGAAAATTGTGTAGAAATGCGAAATTCTACGAAGAACTGCGCCCACACCATTGATGGTATGAATGAAAGAACTACAGTGCTACATAGCTGAAGGTGTGTAGATTTCAGGAATATATAGTTTGTGGGGGTTATTTCTGAGTTATCAGGGTGTTTTGTGGAAAAAACTGCAGACTGTCCAAATTCGGAGTTGGCTAAATATTTTCGATGTTTCTCAACCATCATGCATTGTCTCACATCATGGCTTTTCGCTTCCACGTCCGCATGTGTAACCACACATATGGCATACCGTTCGATTCAGGACATTTGGGAGATTGATATTTAGTAACTTTTTTTTACATTTCGTCAGGTTTTGGCAGGATTTCTACCTTTTGAAGTTGTTTTTTGTTAATTTTTTCAGAAAAGTGTGAACTTCTACGAAGAACTGCGCCCACACCATTGATGGTATGAATGAATGAACTACAGTGCTACATAGCTGAAGGTGTGTAGATTTCAGGAATATATAGTTTGTGGGGGTTATTTCTAAGTTACGGGGGTGTTTTGTGGAAAAAACGATGTCCAAATGCGGGTTGGCTAAATATTTTCGCTGTTTCTGAGCCATCATGCATTGTCTCACTTTGTGGCTTTTCGCTTCCACGTCCGCGTGTGTAACCACACATATGGCATACCGTTTGATTCAGGACATTTGGGAGATTGATATTTAGTAACTTTTTTTTACTTCCATGAGGTTTTGGCATGATTTCTACCTTTTGAAGTTGTTTTTTGTTTTCATTTTTTTTCAGACAAATGCAAACTTCTACGAAGAACTGCGCCCACACCATTGATGGTATGAATGAACAAACTACAGTGTTACATAGCTGAAGGTGTGTAAATTTCAGGAATATATAGTTTGTGTGGGTTATTTCTAAGTTACGGGGGTGTTTTGTGGAAAAAACTGCAGACTGTCCAAATTCGGAGTTGGCTAAATATTTTCGCTGTTTCTGAGCCATCATGCATTGTCTCACTTTGTGGCTTTTCGCTTCCATGTCCGCATGTGTAACCACACATATGGCATACTGTTTGATTCAGGACATTTGGGAGATTGATATTTAGTAACTTTTTTTTTTATTCCATGAGGTTTTGGCATGATTTTTACCTTTTGAAGTTGTTTTTTGTTCATTTTTTCAGACAAATGCAAACTTCTACGAAGAACTGCGCCCACACCATTGATGGTATGAATGAACAAACTACAGTGTTACATAGCTGAAGGTGTGTAAATTTCAGGAATATATAGTTGGTGTGGGGTATTTCTAAGTGACGGGGGTTGTTGTTTTGTGGAAAAAACTGCAGACTGTCCAAATTCGGAGTTGGCTAAATATTTTCGCTGTTTCTGAGCCATCGTGCATTGTCTCACTTTGTGGCTTTTTGCTTCCACGTCCGCATGTGTAACCACACATATGGCATACCGTTTGATTCAGGACATTTGGGAGATTGATATTTAGTACTCGGGAGTATCAGATCTTTTAGAAACAGTAAGATTTTTGTGCGTAACCTTAAGATAACTATAAGTAAAAATGGGAAAAATCCATGAAAATTTTTCATTTTTTTTTACATATTTTACCCATTATTCCAGTAAAATTTCCAGAAAAGTTACAAAATTCTGTTACCATGTTAAAGTATACTTTGTGCTGAAAAAAACAATGTATAATATTCCTGATTTACTGCAAGGTTTCCTACTGTAAAATTAGTCTAAAGCGATTAAGGGCAAAATCCTGAAAATTCTTCTGGCAGTTAACGCAAAAAAAATGAAAATCTCCTGGCAGTGAAAGGGTTAATGAGGGCATAGAGCTATATATGTGGGTTTATATACAGTCTTTATAAGTATTATTACATTATATAGTATAATTACATTATTTGACTTGTGTTGGTATTACTGAAGTGAGCTGAACACTCTATTATAGTTGCACAACCCCAATGGGTAGTGAACTTTTGATTTGTGTGTATGTGTGTGTGTCTGTGTGTGTGGGAACTGTTTGTTTTGGGGGGGTTGCCTTCTTCTGTATCAACTGTTAAGCAGGAAATGTGGGTATTGCTGAGTATGCTGGACTAGATGGACTTATGTCTTCATACAATCAAATAATATACTAAACTCAAGTTGCACAACAAAAACTTTCTTTTTGTGCTTACACAGTGTCCACAGTGTCCTTCTTGGTCATGCCTCCAGACCCCACAGCGGTCTGATGGAGGGGGAGCCAGAAAGACATATAAATATACACCTACTCTATTACCAATAATATATAACCCTATCTCATGCTAAGTGCCTAAAAACTTAACGCAATCTCCTATAAACATAATTAAACTTTAACTCCTATAAACTTACTTCAACAAAAGCAGGGATCCTCATACTATGTCCCTCCAGCTGTTTGAAAACTACAACTCCTAGCTTCCCCTGGCTTTCCACTGTAGTTGAGGAATTGTGAGAATTGGCGTTTTCAAACATCTGGAGGGACATATAGGGCTATGTAACAGGAGCCGCTATTGCTCTCTATTGCCCCCTTAAGTCAATGCACCGAGCGGATAGTTTTTCCCTGTGCACTGCTAATGGGATTAACCCATTCCGAAACTTTAATGCCAGTCATTTGCTGACTTTTAATAATCTAATATGGATTTTACAAAATATGAGCCAATAAGAAGCATTCAAGAGATTAGGCTGCTGTTTAGTACAAAAACTTCCACAAACAATATAAAAAATAGGATTTCAATTGAATGGAAATGTACAGTAGAAAATAAATTTCAGATAACTTTGTACTACAATAAATTAGTTCAACAGAAAGAAATTTTCAAGTTACCCTATAAATTTAATGTGCCCGTCAGCCTTCCCTTGTGTATTGTATCAAGAGGTACTATACAAGATAGACCTGAAATTGCTATTACATAAAATATTTACATTCCAGCACATTTAGTTGAATATTATTTGCTGACTTCACCAAAGCGCTGCATACATGAATTTAAACATTTTAGGTTTGATGAATGTTTTTTCACTGTTTAAACATTTATTATGCCTAATATCCTATTAAATTAAAAATTTCCATTATATGAGCTTTATAAATCTTACTAGATTCAGCAGAAAACATGAATGCAATTTTAGTACTGTATATGTAAGGCTGTTACTACTTTTTGATTGGTGAAATTAAATAAGAACAGTTAGGTTGGCCTTTTAAACCAAAGAATGAAATAGCAGATCGGATTGGAATTTGCATCTACAACAGGCAAATTACATTGATCTGCTGGAGAAGTTGGAAAACAAAACAAGAAAGACATAAAGTCATTGTCACATCAAGGCTGACAGATGACAATGTCAGCAGATACAGTATCACTTATGTACAGTTTTGCTCATAGGTCTTTGTGATTTTTATTCACATTTGCTACTTGAGGTCAACTATTCTGACCCATCAACAAGATTTCCATTGTCACTTATACAACTGCATGAAGCGATTCCCCTCATTTCTGGTTTCAAACTACAAAATATTATTATTATTATTATTATTATTGATTTATATAGGGCCAACATCTTCCGTGGCGCTTTACAATTACATAGTCATACATTACATACAGGGTAATACATGTTATACAAAGTCATACTTATTACATACACAGGTAATACATAATATAAGTAAACAGCGTGGAGTTTCTTACAGCAATACTGTGATACAATAGGAAAGAGGACCCTGCCCAAAGAGCTTACAGACTAGAGGATATGGGGTGAGACATAAGGTTACGGGAATCGGTAGGCTGTAAATAGATTGGCAGGGGAGCGTGAAATTTTTTGTGAAATGAGGAAAAACATTGTTTCTCTAGAAAAAAATTATATTTAAGATGTAGAAAATCCAATACAGCATATACAGAGTTAAAGTTTAAAGTTAGTTTACCATTAGATGCATATTCTATTTTTTCAATGTTATGTATTACTAATGAAATGTGGATGTTTATGTGTGTGTAAAGAACTTAGTACAGGTAGTGTCTTAAACATTGCGCACCTGTATAATATTTGTTTTTTAAGTCTTTTTTTATTTTAAGAAACTCTTGAATTTGGCTCTGATAAAACATCCTACTACATTATTTTTCTCCAGTGTAATTTATTATCTCTAATTTAAAAGGATGTGCTAGTTTATCCCTATTTGGTATTTTTGTTCAAAGTGTAAAACAAATTTTATAAGGGCTGAAAAATTGTATCAAAGGGCCCTATTTATAAAAGATCGGTATCGTTATCGTAAAATACCGATCGTTATCGTAAAATAACGACCGGGTTTTTACCGACAACGACCATTATTTACCGATAACGACCGGTATTTACCGATATCGGTAAATAATGGTCGTTATCGGTAAAAACACGGTACCGATCTTTTATAAATAGGGCCCAAAGTCCAGAATATTGTCTAGATTGGATTATCTAGACTGGATTGTCTAGAGAACCACTGCAAGACACTCTAAGGACAATGCTTTGCACCAAACACCCTTAAGGTAGGGTCCAACGGTATCGGGGCTTTATCGCTAGTGTGTGTAGCAGCTTTCTTGAACGTTCGGGTCGCTTGAGCGGTCCTTCATGAAAAATGAAAATTTCCCTCAGCCATGGTAGTCTCCCTATAAGGATCTTGCAGATCCTGTCTGTCATCTTTCAAAAATCTATACTGCATGTACCCACCTTTAAATGGATACAGGTAATAGTTAGTGGCTCATGGAGTAAGGCAAAATTCCATTAGTATGTGTCAGTAACCCAATGAATTAATATAATAATGACATTACAGTTATCATAGCAAACGCAATAATGTTTCTGTGGCAGGAAAATGGTGTATCCTCAACTATTTACGTATGACATTCAAATGAAAAAAAAACACATGTATATATACATACCGTATATACTTGAGTATAAGTCGAATTTTTCAGGCTTTAAAATTAGCCTGAAAACCTAACCTCGACTTATACTCGAATCAAGTTTTAATTTAGATCCAAATCCTGCAATTGCGGATAGTAACCAGTAGGTGTTAACCTGCATAGAAAATTACAGGAGCTGTTCTGCCTGGATGCTGTAAATCTGATGGGTCTCCTCAGTTTGGGGCAAAAAACTGTGGCTAGTTCAGTGCAAATGACAGCTTGAAACTACAACTCCAAGGTGACATTTTTAACTATTGGGATTAGAGAGTCCTTTACTATATGGGGGTCAGAGGGCCCATTACTATATGGGGGTCAGAGGGCCCATTACTATATGGGGGTCAGAGGGCCCTTTACAATATGTTCAGGAGAATTGTAAATGATGGTACCGTATATAGTTGAGTATAAGCCGAGGTTTTTAGGTTTAAAAATCAACCTCGGCTTATACTCGAGTCAAGAGAAAACTTACCTTAATTCCAGATGCAGCCGCGAGTCAGGAAGGAAAGCCGGCAGTTCCCAGTAGTTCTTCGCGGGTGCGCGATGATGACGTCATCGCGCGGCCGCGAAGCAGTACTGGGAACTGCCGGCTCTGCACAGAGCGAGCGGCAGCCGGCAGAGAGATGAAGACTGAAGACTGGCCAAGTACGGTAAGTGAACTGGGGGGGCTCTAGGGTGGGGGACAGTATGCCATACAGTAACACCCAATACCTTTCTACTATAGGTGTTTGGAAACTACAACTCCCAGCAACGAAGGCATGCTGGGAGTTGTAGTTTCCAAACATCTACAGTGGAAAGGTATGAGGGTTACTGTATGGGATTACTGTACATTTAAAGGGTAACTATCTACCCTCGGCTTATACTCGAGTCAATCATGGTTTTCTGATTTTGGACGCAAAAATGGGTACCTCGGCTTATACTCGAGTCGGCTTATACTCGAGTATATACGGTAAGCTTAATTAAAAGTTTACTGAACCTTGCCACTAGTGATGGCCCAGTTCGCGGATCCGAACCCGGATCCGCGGCGGATTTACCTCATTCGCGAAAAGCGGATATCGCGGATTTTCCGGTTTTCCGCCTTCCGAACTTTTCCGAACCGCGTTTTTGAAAATTTTCAAATTTAAGAGGATTTCTCGTATTTTCGAAAATACGGGAAAATACGAGAAATCCTCGTAAATTCGAAAAATCCTTGTATTTTCGTATTTTTGAAGAATCCTCGTATTTTCGAAGAATCCTCGTATTTTCAAAGAATCCTCGTATTTTCGAAAAACAAATTTTGCCAAACTTTCATTTTAATAGGTTTTAAAGGGTCCGCTCACGGATTTTCGAATTTTTCCAAAAATTTGCGGATCCTCGAGCGGACCGGATTTTGCGAAGTTCGGACATCTCTACTTGCCACTCCACATGTTTAGAAACTAAAACTCCCAGCAACAAACCATGCTGGGAGTTGTAGTTTCCAAACATCTGGAGTGCCAAGGAATTGGGGGTTACTAGTACTGGATTTGGCTATTCATGTATGGGAATTCTGCTGTCCATTTAAAGGGCAACTAATTTCTACCCTCGACTTACACTCGAGTCAATCAGTTTTTACAAATTTTTCAGGTAAAAATAGGTACCTCGACTAATACTCGGATCGACTTATACTCGAGTATATACAGTATATATATTAATTAGATGGATGGATAGATACATATTTACATCAATTCAGAATTAAGCAATACTATTGCTAAGCCTATTTGATCTGGATTCAATTAAGATACAGTCTATAAGATTGTTTAGTTTTTGCTTACAAAAAAAGCTAGGTACACACTGTCAGATCCTTTATCCTGAGTGACATTCCGGCACTTCCAACTGGTCAGCCAGGAGGAAGGACTGTCAGTCGCAGCAAAAGTAGTCCTGGCCAACAGTTAGTCATGACCGAGCATACCGTCCATAGAGGACCGCACAATCAGTCGTGGTTTTTGGTTCGTCAGATTCAGACTAACAAACTATTGGTCGCGTCCAAAAAAACATGCAATTATTTTGAAATATTGCATGGTGTCCACCCAGCTTAAGCTTTCTGCCTTATTACTTATTCATTTAAAACTATGTAACTTCATAAATGTGTATATTATACTGTAGCTAATTACAGTTTTAACATAAGTGGAATAAATAGAACCAGAAAAAGTAGACACTTCCACAAAACATTGTGCACCAGTGTGAGCAATTTGTTATCAATATTGGTAAAGTTTTGAACATCTAGCCGTTTATTGACTTGTAATTACACACTAAACTGCCCATTTTCCTACCTTTTAATGTTTCCCCCCAAAATATAATTCTATAGAAACACATCTTTGGCTGAACAGAATTCCCCCACCTCTACTTTATGATTTTTCTGTAAGCGCAAAGCTTTGTGCTATGTATAATTAGTGTCGTTAAAGTGTATGTCCACCCCTTAAACAGCAGAAGAATTTTTGTTTAGGGGGTGGACATACCCTTTAACACAATTTCCCCCCCAAAGCAAATGACAAAGAGAGTGAGCTATGAGTGCTCACATAGGATTTTGTTTATTAGGGTGATGCATTAATCTCTGACACACCCATACTCTTGTGATTCAGTAATCATTTTGCAACAGTCACCCCAATGGCATGCAAATTAAGTTTCCTACATAGTAGAGCATAGTAGAGTGGTGTTTCCGAAGAGCTGCACAATTGTATAGGCCTTGAAAATAAGTGTAAAATTCATGGTAACCTGGAATTACTGCAAGTAATGTGCATTTTGCATTTTGGGCAATTGTGCCCTACATTACATTATACTAGTGAACCCGAATCCGCTGCAGATTTACCTTGTTCGCGAACGGCGGATATCGCGGATTTTCCGGTTTTCCGCCTTCCGAACTTTTCCGAACCGCGTTTTCGAAAATTTTCGAAATTCCGAGAATTTCTCGTATTTTCGAAAATGCATGAAAAAACGTATTTTTTTAAATTTTTGAAATTACGAGGATTTCACGTATTTTCGAAAATGCATGAAATACGTATTTTCAAAATTTTTCGAAATTACGAGGATTTTACGTATTTTCGAAAATGCGGGAAAATACGTATTTTCGAACATTTTCGAAATTACGAGTATTTCTCGTATTTTCGAGGATTTTTTCATTTTAATGGGTTTTAATAGGTCCGCTCGCGGATTTTCTAATTTTTGTTTTTTTCCGAAAATTCGCGGATTTACATTATACCCTTTGCGTGGGTTTTTCATTTTTGTTGACCAATAGAACATCTCATATATATTTCTAATCTCGAGTGCAAAAACTGTATTCCCATGGAAAATACAACTGTATTTGTGAAAAATACTGGTTAAATTAAATTTATTTTAAAATATTAAACATTAATTGCCTTACTAACATGATCAAATTAAATATAAACAAATACTTTTACAGTATTTCAGAGACTTTCTGACAAAATGTACTACTCAATCTTTTTCCATTAACAGTCCTGTAGATTTCATTCCATGCATAAAAATGAAAACAATAACAGACTACCTTAAGCATGGCATACACATTGATATTTTTATGAATGATTGAATATCGATTGTTCACCACATTTCTGGCCCCTGACAATATTCACCATTCACCGTGATGAACTTGTACCTTACATTTACAAGTGCCAACATGATAACACTAAAGATTCCTATATAATTATAGTAATATGACCCTGAGATTTTGGGTGGGTTTATACTATCATGTTTCATCAGTTTCATCAGTTTGTGAGTTGCCACATGTCCTAAAACTGTATATTTCCATTCCTCCTCACAACTGAGAGACCTTTAAAAAAAAAAAAAAAAAAAACATTACATTCAATAAGTAATGTCATACTTTACAATAGAGATGGCCGAACTCACTGTAATCCATTCCGCTAGCAGATTCGTGGATTTACCAAAAATCAGAAAATTAAAAATACGCAATCGAACCCCAGTCAATGGGAGGTAAAAGTTCTGCCTAAAATTAAGGTACAAATAGCAATGGTAACTTACTTTAAATAGCTCAGAGACCTGGGAAATGGTCTGGGGAACATGTATCAATGACAAAAATCTTTTAAAAAAAACATCATACAGTTCCGGAAACTTTATGCGCTTCCTGGTTTGGTATCCACAAAGTATTTTTGTGATTTCTAGAAATTTCAAAAATTGACAACTTTTAAATTTAAAATTTCTAGAAAGTTCAAAAATTTTAAGATTTTTGAATTTCTATAAGATTTCGAAAATTATCTAAAACAGTATATATTCATTTAATTCATTTCCCTTGGAGTTGGATGTAGAAGTCATTTTCGAACCTAAAGAAGTTTTTCTTGAGGCACACGGATTTGCTACCAGGTAGTATTACTCCCACATATAGATTAGGTGACCCTAAAAGTGGAACCCATCCTTGTGGGAATTGTCAAATATGAACCTCCATCATCAAAGGAGATACAGTCTATCATCCTTGCAAAGGTACGCCGATTATACTTAGAGATTTCTCTACCTGTAATTATAAAGGGGTAATATATTACTTAAAATATCCATGTGGCAAAGGCTACATTGGACAGACAAAGAGAGAAATTAAGATACGGATCGGGGAACATAGAAGAGATATATCAAATTATAAAGGAATTAACAAAAGATATGAGACCTCAATATCCAAACACTTCTTTGAAAATAGACATAATGTGATGCAACTAAAGTGGCAGGTTGTGGAAGTTGTTATACAATCCACCAGAGGAGGCAACTTTGTTACAAAATGACTCCAAAGAGAAGCATTTTGGACAGACATGCTTAACACTTTAGCTCCAAGTGGACTAAATGAAACAATGAACCTCTTGTGTTACTTGTAAGCGGTATTTTTTTCCAGTAGGAATCCATGTAGTAACTGTTCAATAAATCCCTTTATTTTATTTAGGTGATGGCTTGATAAACCATTTATGGTTCTTCTACATTTCTCATGTTACTAATTTTTTTGTACGAGTCACCCTTTGATACGGACATTGAGACACTGAGTCACAGATATGTATCATGTTTTAATCACTTTTATAACCAAGTACATTTTAAATTATTTATATATATGACTATTTAGCTGCACATGTTTTTAATATATATGTCTATTGCTATACTATATTGAATGCACTTTTTGGCACTTTATATTGGTACACGTTTTGATTGGAATGTATTTATTGATATTCAAGTTATTTATTTATTGCACAAGCACTTTGGATTAATGAATAATCTCCTACCTAAAGGGCGGAGTCCAATCACCAACAGTATTTATTGCCACACATTGGGAGTGTTTGATTATGCACCTGAGGCAGTGAAATAAAAGTTTAAACTGGTTCTGCAGTGTGCGTCTTCCCTGTTTTTCTCTCTGGATTTGTCCGTTTGGGTGTGGGAAACCCTTGGGTGGAGACGGCACCTGCTACCTGGACTACCTGGACACATGTGCACAGGTAACCTGATCTGCAATTGTAAACCTTGAGTTACTATCGATCTGACCCACTGGTCCTGGACATTTTTTGCCCAAACTTCCCAGAATAGTAGAAGTCTCCTGCCAACCATGGAAGTTTGGGCAGGTTCTATCTCATGCCGGCTTTCCTTGCCATGAACCTAGGTCCTGAGGCACTTTGGTTACAAAAAGGATTAAATTGACCTGCTTTCCAATTTAAAGATCTGGCAAACTCTTTCTTAGGTCTATAATTTCTAAAATCATCTCATCTGGGTTGAGAGAAATTCTCTTGCTTCCTGTGTTCTCAGAACCTCCTATTTCCCTTAGGCAAAGTGTTGCTTCTACCTCCAGTGGACTTAGATATTATCTCATCTAATGAATCTCCAAAAAGCCTCTTCTCCACAAACGGTAGCTTACATAATGTATTCTTAGAGGTGGTATCCGCGAACCAATTTCTTAGCCAGATCACCCTTCTTGCTGCATACCCTCCTCTCATCCACTCTGGTCACCTCTTCCCATGCCCGCATTCAGGACTTTACTCGTGCTGCCCCTCTGCTCTGGAACTCCCTTCCTCTGTCTGTTCGTCACTCACCATCCCTATCCCTGCTCTTTGGGCAGGGTCCTCTCTCCTATTATATCACGGTATTGCTGTAAAAAAATCCTCACTCTGTTTACTTATATTATGTATTACCTGTGTATATAATATGTAGGACTTTGTATAACATGTATTACCCTGTATGTAATGTATGACTATGTAATTGTAAAGCGCTACGGAAGATGTTGGCGCTATATAAATCAATAATAATAATAATAATAATAAAAGTACCATTCATATTAGTTTGGTCTCAGTATTTCATAACATATTTTCCTTTCCTCTCTAATTGATACACAAACTTACAAATACTTATTTTAGTTAAAGCCAAACCTGAATGTATAATTACTGTGTCAAGGGGAAGGGATTTACAGTTATTTGCATGTGACATTACCATTGTTTTTCCAATGTACCATTCATTTAATAAATAAACATACAAGTTTAACTTCCTTCGTTATACTGTAGAACACAATAAATTCTTATTTACTCTTGTGAAGGTTCTCATTCATCCAGGTTCTTATTTACTCATTTAAACAGAACTCATTACCATGAATTATTACATTTCATTTGGTTTTTCATTCATTAAGGTTAACATTAGAAATATAAATTTAAATTTGAATTATTTGGTTTGATGAATTAATTTTATCATACATGTTTGGAATACTGGCATACTGGTTGATATATGCTATATTAATTATACATATATGGCATACTGGTTGCTTTATGCTATATTAATTATACATATATGGCATACTGGTTGCTTTATGCTATATTAATTATACCTATATGGCACACTTGTCGCTATATGGTTGCTATATTCTGGATTAATTATACATATATAGTTTACTAGTTGCTATATGGTTTTTTTATGCTATATTAATTATACATATATGGCATACTGGCATACTGGTTGTTAAATGCTATATTAATTATGCATATATGGCATACTGGCATACTGGTTGCTATATGATATATTAATTATACATATATGGCATACTGACATACTGGTTGCTATATGCTATATTAATTATACATATATGGCATACTGGCATACTGGTTGCTATATGCTATATTAATATGCATATATGGCATACTGGCATACTGGTTGCTATATGATATATAATTATACTATATGGCATACTGACATACTGGTTGCTATATGCTATATTAATTATGCATATATGGCATACTGGCATACTGGTTGCTATATGGTATATTAATTATACATATATGGCATACTGATTGCTATATGGTTGATATATACCATATTAATTATACATATATGGCATACACATATACATATATAGTATATTGGCATACAGGTTGCTATATGCTATATTAATTACACAGCTTCACTGAGCTTTTGTTATAAAACAAGCGATAATTTAAAGGGCATGTCCACCCCCAAAACTATAATCCCCCCAACTACTGGCCCCATCATGTAGTGTAGTGTAATCCTTACCTCACATCCCAGCTCCATAGGGTTCTCCTGTAGTCCCCCCCCAAAGTCCCAAAAACTGCCCACCAGGAGGCTAGCAGGGCTCTGCCTGCTACCTGGCCTCAGGTAGATTTTTGCCATGCGTACTGCAGCTCTTCTCCCCCCTCCCTCCCTCCCGTTCTACTATCCCTCCCCCTAGCATAAAACCCCTGTAATATAGTATCCCCTGGTCTCCCAGCCCACACGCATGGTTTTTAATTTTAGAAAGCTCCCCAAACTCTTACTTACCTCCCTCTTTCCTCCGCTGCACTGAATGACCGGCAGCCGCGTCCGTGATGGCTGCCGCTCAGCCAATCACAGACGCGACTGCCGGTCCCGCCCCTCTGCTTGCATTTTCACAAGCAGAGGGCCGGCAGCGCGGCGAAGGAAAGGGGGAGGTAAGTAAAGTTTGGGGGCTTTCTAAAATAAAACCATGCGGTTGGGGCTGGGGGACCAGGGGGAAGGCAATATTAAAAATAGAAATAGGGTGGACATACCCTTTAAGTAAACTATAACCATTTACCAGTCACAAATATGAAATATTGTTTAAGCTTTGTTCACATTTAGCGGTTTTTTTTAACGCAGCGGAACATTACGATTTGTGATTCAGTGCCATGTTCCACTGCAATAACGGCGGTTATTACTTTTAATGGCAACGCTATGCATTAACTCACCAAACTGCTGCAAGCATTGCATTTTTAAAACGTACTACATTGCAGCAGTGCAATGTGAACGGAGCCGTTCCCTAACATCGCACATAAGTTTTGGTGCAATGACATAGCATAGCTTATTATTTTGGTTCCTGTTGTCTTGCTACTAGGGATGACCCGGATCCGCCGCGGATTTATCCCGTTCGCGAACGGCAGATTTTTTCGGATTTTCCGCCTTCCAAACTTCTGATTCGCGGATTTTTCATATTTTCAAAAATTTTCGAAAATACGAGAAAAACACATAATTTCGAAAATTTTCGAAAATGCAAGGATTTCTCTTATTTTCATAAATACGTATTTTCGAAAATTTTCGAAATTACGAGGATTACTTGTATTTTCGAAAATACATATTTTCGAAAATACGCGAAAATACGAAAAATCTAGTAATTTCAAGGGAATTTTTCATTTTAATGGGTCCGCTCGCGGATTTTCGAATTTTTGATTTTTTCCGAAAATTCGCGGATCCTCGAGCGGACCGGATTTTGCGAAGTTCGGACATCTCTACTTGCTACCTGTTCTGGCTCTGATTTATTGAATGTTGTTTAATTTCTTATCCTGACAGCAGTTCTCCACAGACAGTGCTAATCTACTTTTTATCTTCACCTTCCTTGTTATTTTCACTCTGAGCTCTCTCTATCCTGACTATCTTGTAATGGAATTTTCCCATCGGAGAGCTGTCTTTTCTGTATTAAGGCATATTTAAAGGGTATCTTTATTCTAAGAAATCGATTCCAACTATTCCAAAACTTTGTTTAGAAATTTAAATCTGAGGTGTAGATTCGGAGAAATTTGAAATCACAGCATTTACAGGGAAAGACCTGTCACTCCAAAAGCAGAAATTATAATATGTGCTCTGTCCCTGACCTCTTACTAGGCCTTATCTTTGGCTGCCTGCCAGCACATTTTCTGCAACATTTGAAACAATCAGCAGAGAAAAGACAGCATGGGGGAGGGAGGGGGATATGAGTAAGCAAAGCAGTGTCCATGGTGTAGAACTTACAAGTGTTGCAGACACTACAAGAAAGCAGTGTGTAAAGGAGGGTGAGAGGAATTAGGAGAACACACTTAACATTAATAATTTAATGACAATGCAAGCACAGATAAATATGTGCCCCCATTTTACTTCTCTCAAATTGTAGTTTCAGATAATGTAATGTTGTTTAAGTGAGTATAGTGACCCTTTAAGTAAGCAAAAGCATTGTTAAGATGACCTATAAAACAATTCAGACCTCCATTACATCAGGAAAAAGCAGACAAACATCTTGATTATAAGTATGCTTTTTTTCTTTACAGACCTGCAGACTAATTCTTAAAGGGTATCTCCACTGGTATAAACAAAATGTGGGTATTCAGTTTTATTGAAGAATGGGAGGTAAATGAGCTGTATCTTACCTCCCGTTCTATATTATAACCTTAAGGTGCCAGGAGAGAAGGTAAGCTACCCAATCTATCGCTTGCTCCTCTGCGTAGTCTGACAGTTCCCAATGGACTTTGTCTTCTATGCGCACACGCAAGTGTGATGCATGAAGAAGGTTTATCTTTTGTTAGAAACAGAATTTAAAAACATTTTTTAAAAGTTTGTAAAATCATCTGATTATTTTGTATTGCCAAAAAAGGCTGTATGCAATTCATACTGGTTGGTAAATAAAATGCAATGCAACAAGTCTTATTAGGGACTTTCATATTGGTGTGGAGACATGTGTATAGAAAACACTTTCAGGGTTATTCAATAAAAGTTCTTATTGTTTAATAAGTGGTGCTAATTTTGCCCCAACCAATTAGATGTTAGCTTTCAAATGTTACATAACATCTGATTGGTTGGGGCAAAGTTAGCACCATTTTAAACGATAAGAACTTTTATTGAATCTCCCTGTTTGTGCGTAGATATAGTGATATAGTATTGAGCAGACTTCCTGTTATTTATTTAAAACTATTTAAGCAGAAACGTTTTTGAACAATTTACCTCTACAGCCTCATTGATGGATATACCTGTTTGAGGTTAAAAATAATAAAAACAAAAAAATGTATATATAAGTGTTGGCAAAGAAAACATTTCGGTGTGCTGCTTGCTATCACCCCAGAGCTTGACTGTTTCATGAATAAAGCTTTCTAAACAATGCTGTGTTGTGGGATCAGCTGATTCTACACATTTGTAAGTATTTATGTCAGTGCATAAAAAATGTAATTCATGCATTCATTCCTCCCCTTTACAGGCATTCTAGATGTATACTTTCTTTCTGTCTAATTCACTTAAAATCCATAGTAACATTTTTGTCAGGTCTGGGAAATATATATTACCCCACCTAAAACCTGATGTAATAAACAAAATTTGTCTGCAGATTTTTAGGAATCTCAAAATTGGAAGAGGATTAGAAATAACACACAATATTTATTTTGAGCTTTCGACACTCTACACAAAAATGTATTAGCTCCTACAATGTTTAAAACCTACATTTTAATGTACAGTAATAAGCTTATAACTTAATAAAATCTGTGAATGGACATCTATATGTACAGTAACTATGCCCAAATGTGTCTTAATTATACGGTACTACTTTTTGGGCTAGACAAATGATATGGGTACTAACCTAAACAGTTATGCCGTATAGAATTAAAAACCACCTACACTTATTTCTGAATTACATTAAAAAGTGAAACCTTTTTGTGATGTCCTTGATTTCCTTTCTCTGGGTGCTTACCAAATACTCTCTCTGGCTAAACCTCCGTACCTCACTTAGCTATTAGCTGGTAGTATTTCCCAACAGCCAGTGAATAGATTGTGGTGGCTCCACAAGTGTCTGCAAGCTAAAGTTTAAAGTTGCACCAACCAATTGTGAATTGGTTAGTGTGACTTTAATCCCTAGCAAAGCAGCTGCGTCTCGGGGTAAATATGTTCTACTGTGTAATGCCCCAGAATTTAAAGGACAACTCCAGCCAAAAAAAGCCTAAAACCCCACTTTTGTTTTAATCACACCTTTTTACGATGCTCCCACGCTTACACCTTTTTACAAACAGCCGATCACCTGCCGAAAGTCATGCCTCGTCATCTTCTGTTGTTTGCTTGTTACAAGTGTGCTCAGGAGCAAAGCATGCTCTTAACCGCTCATTTGGTAATGGCAGTCAGTCGCAGCATTACCAGGAAGACCAGGAGGATGTGGTGAGGGATCGACTGTATGTAAGATCCTATAACTCATCGTGGCAGCGTTGGCGAAAGGTAAGGCTGAAATGGAAGTGGGGGTGTAATGCTTCTAAAAATATTTAGATTTGGGGGGGGGCTGGAGTTGCCATTTAAATGTGTAAAAAGTAAATTAATTGAAAAACATGAAATTTACATGTCCGAGACAATATTATTAGTCTTAGACATAATAGTCTTAGACATCAAATGTTATTTTTCCACATGCAATAAAAGTAAAACCATCATATGTTAGTACATTGACCTTATTCATCACACTACTAGAGATTTTAGACACATTGATGAAATAATAATATAGAATAAAATATGAGTGACTTGTGCTTTTCATGCACAAAAAGAAGAAAAAGATGAATAAGCCGTTGTCACATCTCTCAGTACAGTCATCAGCAAAACACAGTTACAGGAATGACCAATCTTTCTCTGTCTTGTATATAGTTATTTAATAGAAGAAAAACTAAACTGTTTAAAAGGATTCCAAAAGTCTCTAATATTCAAACATTATGGGCAGTGACAGTTCTTAAATACAATCCTTTAACCTATCAAGTAATGAGTAGTAAGCCATACATTAATTGATTTTGTACGCGATTAATTGAGTAGCTGGGATTCAGGTTCAATTGCTCATATAAAACTTCAGCAAACAATATCTTTTAAAGGAAATGTAAACCCACATAACAAAAGATTTTAAGTCTTTGCCCTCCGTTTGTATTATTCACAGGGAGGTGAGAATGCTCATTCTCACCTCCCTGTGAATAGTATTTTGCTCAGGGGACGCTGGAACTTACCTTCGCTCTGCTCCCCTCGCAGCCGCTCCTGCTCTAACAAGCACTGTCCCGACCATGCTCGCTCTCTTAGGCGCATGTGCGCCAATACAAGAGATAGGGCGCGCGATCGGGACAGAACAGCTGTTCTGTGCAGAAGCGGCTGCGAGCGGAACTAAAGTAAGTTCCCGGTCCCCTGAGCAAAATATTATTCACAGGGAGATGAGAATAAGCGTTCTCACCTCCCTGTTCCTTTAATTTAAATAGAATCACTTTTTATACAATATCTTCAGGCACTGGACCCACTTACTTTGATGCATTCCCAATATGGATAAGGGGGGGGGGTTATTTAACACAAACCATGAAATAGAGCACATCAGAGAGTTCATAGTTACATACTGTAGGTTGGTATCCCCTAAAGCTTGAAGCTACTAAGCACAAAATATTTAACTCTTCATTCATGACTCTATCTAATTCTCTGCATTCCAAATGCTACCTAAAGGAGAACCTGAACTAAAGAGCAACAACAGCCAAGAGCAAATAATTTAATTAATGCCTTCCTACCAATGAACATTTATGGTTTTTAAATTATTACTCTAAAATGCCCATATTATCAGTAATTGGATACACTTTCTTCATGATTCCAGTGGGGGTGCACATGCACAGTCATTCTATTTTAGGTGGTTACGTACTTAGGAGAGTAATTAAGTAGATTAGGATGCTGGACCAAAACCTATAGGTTCATCCTTTTTAAACAAAGGACTATAGTTACCCCTCCCAAATCTGGCTTTACATTCTATTTACATTAAAATATCCTTACACCCTGTACTTGGACGTTTTAAAATAATTACTGAAGCATGCTGTCATATTGTAGTCTGTCTCCATGTAATTTAATTTTCTGACTATATATTTCATATTTGGATTTCAAGAAGTTTGTAAGGTCCCAAGGGCAGGGAGGTTTTCTTCCTCCTTGCCAATATCATTTCCTTGGGGAGTGTCAGCAGGTACAGTTTTCATCAGCCAAGTTAGTGTCCTGCATTAAAGATAGTGCTAAACTAGCAGGAAAGCCTGGCAGAAGCTCTATTGTCTGTGCTAGCGCTCCTTACAGAAACAATTTTGGGATGCAGGAAATACCAATCCTACCCTCCTGCACCAGGTGCTTTTCATTTTAACATTTTATTAAAAAAAATACTATAGTTACCCTTTAAATCTTTTTACAAAAATGCAACAAAGACCTAAATAAGTCAAAGTAATGGACACTACACCGATCAAATGGAATATCATGGCCAATTGTATGTATAATGCATATTACACAAGTTCTATAAATAAAATTTGAAAAAACACAAAGGAACTAAATAAAATGAAAACATTAGTAGTCCTATATTCCCAGTGGGATGAAAGGCTGAATGTTGAGAATCATCTTATAGGACAGAACAGAGTTTCCTTTGTTCAGAGAAAGATGTGTCTGTTTCCCAATATTTTATGAAATGATTTTAATATAAAATTTTTTTTAGAAAAGTAATACTTTTTTTATACCAGCTTTTCTCATTTTTGAAAACACGGTCACCAATGTAGACTAGTGATGGCCCAGTTTGCGGATCCGAACCCGAATCCGCGATGGATTTACCTCGTTCGCGAACGGCGGATATCACAGATTTTCCGGTTTTCCGCCTTCCGAACTTTTCGAAAATGCATGAAAAAACGTATTTACGGAAATTTTTCGAAATTAGGAGGATTTCACGTATTTTCGAAAATTTTCGAAATTACGAGGATTTCTCGTATTTTTGAGGATTTTTTCATTTTAATGGGTTTTAATGGGTCCGCTCGCGGATTTTCGAATTTTCAAATTTTTTCGAAAATTCACAGATCCTCGAGCGGGCCAGATTTTGCGAAGTTCGGACATCTCTAATGTAGACCAATTTTGCCTAAAAAGGCAATGAACATTAACAATATTTTATAAATATGCCCCTTTAACAGTTGTTGCAGCCATTTACATAGGTAGCCATTGATTACTAAACCAATATTCTTCTATTTCCTCCCATCTTTTCTGTTGTTTTTTCTGGATAATTTTGATTAATTAAAGATTATTACAAAACAATAGCTTATTCAAGTTATGTGTTCATATTATATACACATACCTAGGTATTCTGGGTATGTTCTCTTCCGCGCTTGCGTGGGTTTCCTCTGGGCAGTCCGGTTTCCCCCACAATTATAAAGACATACTGATAGGTTGTATGTGTCAAATAAATGTGCTTAGATTGTAAACTGTTCGTGGCAGGGCCTGATGTGAATGTATACATGGAATATGTTGACGCTATATAAATCCATAATAATAATTCTAAATCTTGCCTTCATTTCTAAAAAATCAATTCATTTTATACCCTTTGCCTTGGCTAGTAGTGAACTGCAATTTAAGGTTCTACAGCTGTCTTTCTTGTTCCCAGATGCTCACTTTCTTAAAATGTTCCTAGATCTTTTTCTACTCATTGTTTGCTTGATTGGTCTAACTTGCTCATATCTCTACTGAACAACCAAATCAACCCAGTGACTGAGACCATAGGCAACACTATTAGTGGTCCTGGAAACAGGAAGTCAGTACTGAGAAATTGATGGATGGGCAGATTATGGTCTTTTTTCTCACTTCCCCTTTAATAAAGCTTGCGTTATTATTGTATAATAGGATGTGTTATTTCACCGGTATACCGAATATACCGGTACACCAAATTAAGGTGAAATAGGGCTTGATATAAATAAATCTTCAGTAATTCAGTTTGTTTTTCTTTTAATACCATTAATAGGAACACTAAACAACTCATAACCCATATAGTTTTTAAAGAGCCTTGTGAGCATGTGCACTTGACCATGCCGTGTGACCCCACTATTCACTGACTCTATTTTCTATACAGATGTCTCCAGACCAATATGGGAGTCACTGATAAGACTTTGAAAGCTGCTTATTACCCTGCAATTTATTTACCAGCCAGTTTGAGAATATATATGATTTTACACATTTGGGTTCTGTTTATAGAAAACAGTAAGATTTGTATCTGTATTCCTTGCATACTGTATCAACTAATTAGTCCATAGAAAAATTATTGCATTACTTTTATTTTTTAACATCTATATATTGGACTAATATCACTACAATCATTTTCTATACTATGTTGTTTTAGAAACACACAGCCCATGAGGCCATACATTTAAATTCCTAGACTTTGTTTCTAGGAATTATGTTCATAGCAAAAGATAAAAATTCTACATGTATTTGTTATACATAGTAGCTCTGTTGGGATAGGGATATACAGCTTTGCTTTTGGCAATAGAGAGTACATGAGGTTGCAGGTTCATTTCCCCAGACTTACTTTTAATTTTAAATAAATAAGATCCACCGCACACCAGTCTGTAAGTAATGAATAATTTATTATTAACAGTTCGGTGCTGATATAGGATTTTACTTTTAATTTTAGCTAAAATGTTAATATTCTGTTTCCATGCTAGCTAAGGAATACACTGCAAAGATAACTTTTTTTCTATGAAAAGCAAAGGATAACCTATTTACATGCTTATTACTTATTGGACCCCTTGCGCATAGAGGACAGAGTCCGTCAGGACCTGTTAGACCTTCTTTCCTGGATCCTGATCATTTTGTTGAAGCATGGGAGGTAAGACACAGCTCCTTTACCTCCGGTTCTTCAATAAGACTAAATAGCCAAACTTTATTTTTTCAGTGGAGATACCCTTTAAAGGGACAGTTCAGTGGAAGTTATCAATATTTGTTAAATTGTTTGTTTGTGTAATGCCTTCTTAGTAGAGATGGTCGAACTATTGAAAGTTCGGTCCGTTTTCGAACTTTCGAACTATTGTAAAAGTTCGAAAGTTCGAAAGTTCGAAAACGGACCCATTAAAGTCTATGGGAGGCAAATAGTTCGAAAAGTTCGAGTCAAATACAACTAAAATATCAATGGTAACTTCATGTAAATGGCTGTGGGACCTGGAAAATGGTCTGGGGAGCATGTTCCAATATCCAGGACTTTCGTAAAATCGATTTTACTCGCGCTACTTTCGAGCTTTCGCGTTCGAACGTTCGAGGTAACATGGACATTTTACTCGCAGATTCGATGCTCGCCTATAGGCTTTAATGGAGACTTTACTCGCAGATTCGATGTTCGCGCCTAGATACCATGTACATTTTACTCGCGGATTCGAACGTTCGAACATTCTCGAACATTCGATAAATCATCGAAAGTCCGGGAAATATCGAAAGTCCGCGTCCGAGATAGTTCGAGAAGTCCGGGTCCGTTCGAACTCGAACAGTTCGGCTCGAACTCGGGTTCGAGTTCGAGTTCTATGCCATCCCTACTTCTTAGTTATTCTACATATTCTCTCCCACTTTGAAAAATCAGTTGATTTCATACCCTTTGCTGTTCCCTGCTGTTGACATTAGTGAGCTGACATTTCGGATTCTAACTGTCCTTCTTCTTCCCAGGATGCACCACATCCTTGGAATGTTCCTAACAGTAATTTCTACTGATTGGCTGTTGGATGGGTCAAAGATGCTCAGATCTCTACTGAGCAACTAAATCAATCCAGGCGCTGGGTCATGGGCAAGTCCACATATATTAGGGGTCCTGGAAACAGGAAGTTAGTATTTCTGTTGCATTTATTTATACAGAGACAAAATGCTGAATTGGCAGATTAAGGTCATTGGGATGAATAAATACTGCTCTTTTTTCTGAAAAGCATATGTATTTGCACTGAACTTCTTCTTTAAATAAGTTATAGTCATAGTATGGTCATAGTATTTTACAAATTGCAAAATCTACTACAGAGTTAAAATGTTAAAATGATGATGTTACTATTGTCCAAGCACAGGCTATATGAAATTTCTTAACTGGAATTAACTTTTTAAATTGTCAGTTTGTTTAAAAAATAAATCACACAGTATATGCCTTATGGACATTCCATAATGAAAAAGAAGATACCTGATCTTAATGATTGTATTTTAAATCTTAAAGTAAAATGTTTCTGATGGAATTTCTGGTATCTTGGTTTCATTTTCCAGGTGAAAAGAAGGAGATTTAGAATTTTTAAAGATTAATGTAACTATAGGGATATAGTCTAATGAGGTTATTGATACAATTTAGAACTTTTTTTATGTTTAATCACCACAATGTCCACTCTAGAATGCAATATGAGTAATATATAAAAATAATATATAATTAAAAAAAAAGATTTAATTAATTTTCCATAATTGTCCATAGTAAATTAAAAGTATAAGAAGATACAGTAGGCGTAATAAGAAGAAAAGATAGAGAAAAGAATAAAGTAGGGAACAAGGCAGGAAACTGATAGGGTAGGGGGATTGCTTTGAACTTGCTTTGGACTTAATTATAGACTTTGAAATATTATCCAGGATATAAGAATTCAAATGGAGCAGAGTATATTGACTAAAAATGACGATCAGAGAGACAGTATGCAAGCCATGACTTTATAATATGCGCCTGAATTTTAAAGACTACTAGGGAATTGCCATTTTTAGTTTATACATCAATATCTGAGAGTTTTACTGGCATCCAAAAATTGTTGCATTTGAGTGGTTGATAGTAGGGGAAATGAAATAGTTGAATAAGTTTAGTTGGCAAACTTATTGCCTCTCATGGCTTTTAAAAAGTTTTTTAATAAATAGAAAATAATTCTGGTAGCCACATCTTAGGGACCTGTGCAGGTGCCCTCTTAGATAACCCCCCAGTCTGGTATATTCATTGTAAAATGTTGTTTTTTCACCTTCAATGGTTTAATAAATAGTCTGATACCCTTGTTGATCCAACAGGTGTGATCTATGTGTGCTCTCCTTGTGTTTATTTAAGTCTATAATTTACAGGGACTCAGACAGGTGTATGTGGGATTGAGTACCATAGGGGAAAAGAATAGGCCCATGCTAGTGCTAGGAGTGCAGTCATGGTTGCAGTTTGTAAAAAAAAAAAGCGGTAAAAATAAATATTTCGTTCAATAAAAATAAACTATTTCCGGGACTCAATACTCACCAATTTTACATCTCAAGGCTTCTGCACTAAAGTACTTACCAGTACTAAGCCACCATGCTGCCCACCTTTTTACTTGGGATAATTTGAAGGAACATATTTAAAGGTTTCATTTTAAAGAAATGGGGTAAAAACCCTAAACTATTTAAAAATAAGGTAAACAGCTTCATGTAATGTGTTGTTGAACTGAAATAGTAGTAATCCTTTCTACAATCCTAAACAAAATACAAAACAGGGTTTTAGACTCATTACAAATGTACATTTCTAAACTAAAGGGTTGATTCGTTCAGCTTACCACTAGAGATGGACTTGAACTTGAACCCAAGTTCGACACAAACTTTTCAGAATTTGAACTTTCCAAAATTGTTGAATTTTTTAACACTCTCGAATTTCCGGGATAATTATTGAATATTAAATGCGGAAGCTAAAAAGTGGTGTGCATGTGAAGGAAGTAACTTTATTTCAAGTTCTGGCTTTTTGTACATGTTCTCTAGACAATTTCCCAGGTCCCAGAGCCATGTACAGTAAGTTACCATTGCTATTTTAACCTTATATCATTCAAATATTTTGAACTATTTGTCCCCATTGGGTCCATTTTCAAATTTCCGAACTTTCCAAGATTTAAGACATTCGGCCATCTCTACTAACCACCATATAAAAAAGCTACAAATATATTTCAAGGGGAGAACTTGTACAAAAAGTCCAATTATGGGCCTAACTTTCAGCCCAACAGGCTACCGATCAATAAGCTAATTGGAATTCTGCCATTCAGAAAAAAAGCGTCATGTTTAAAATTTTAGCACAAACAATCACGTGGCCTAATGAGGAGTACACAATTGGCCAAAATTTACCAACATGTCTGATTAAACTTTTGTCTGATTTAAAGAAAGTCCTCACGCCAAAAATATCTGCTGTCATTTTGACCGTATCAACCGAAATGCTGTGACATCTGGTTGATCAGGGCTTTAAGGTGTGCATCTTTATCATCATGGGGCTGCCATATGCTGTATTTCTCCTTTATATATGATTTCACAAATGTGTAATGAAAAGCACAACAGAACAAAGAGTCACCAAAAACTGGAAAGGCAATCAAGTGCTTTATGGAATTTAAGAAAAATGCCAATAGCTTGTACAGCTCATATTGTTCATTTTATGGAGTGGCCTTGTATATATTGGGGATGATTTATTCAAAGATTATAAATATATGTCTTACATTAATAAGGCATTTGCTTTTTCCATTTTAACCTATGATCAAAAGTAACCAGTGAAACATTGCCACAGCACAATATATATTATACAAAGTCATCTCTATAACTATTTTTAAAAATGTGGAAAATGGATGTGAGGGAAGTGAAAAACCCCAAAAAATACACTCATTCATTTACAAGACTAGAATAGCACTTTTGTAATTTTTCCTTTAATTAAAACTGTTTCTTTAATGGATGAAAGGGCATTTACTTATTTTTCAATGGATTTTTTTTATGAGGGAAGTGTAGGACTTCCTGTTTGTATTTACAATAGGTGCAGGATTGACAGCAATTGTTTCTATGCAGGTATGCACTGCACATTTAAACTTATTACAAGCAAGTCTAAGATCAGGGCCAGATTTACTATTAGCCACAGCAGGCTTTATTTAACCCTGTTGGTTAAGGTCAACTGTAGTATCTGTAGTAACTGTAGTAAAGGAGACTGCCTTTAACAAGGGAATTATTTCCCTCATGCTCCCTTCTGGTAAGAAACAGGGTCGTCTGGGCCGTTTATGCCTTCTCAATTTTCTGATCTGATGCTCCCTGGTGGAAGATGGTAGCTGAAAGGAGCAAATTTTGGGGTATCATATGCCATTCGTGTAAGGGAGACCCATTTGGTCCCTGTTTGTATCCTAAGCTTTGGTCATGGGCTGAGCAAGGACCAGATCATTTGAACAGTGAACTAAATGCACTTATGGCTGGGCATAGAAACATGTTTCCCAGGCATTCAATATTACTGCAGTTTGCATATAATCACTAAGATTGGATTGAAACTACTGTGTAAACTAGTGGTTAGACTACAATTCTCCGCATATGTCTCCATTTAATTTATTCAGCTCCCCTGATTCATCGTTAGACTATACAATGTGTTTGTGTTTGGTGGCCATGCAGTGCTTTATATTAAAGGCATAGGACCTCCCATAAAAGGGGCATGTTGGGGGTGCTATTACTTGACCAAGCCTCCCAATAAATACATACAATACAAGGATTGTGGAAGCACTCCAATTAGGCTAATTTACAACTACATTTAACGGAAGTGCTACTGATCTGGTCAAACATTTATACAAACATAGAAAAGATAATCAATGCACATTCCTAAGCCCCATACAATACCATATTATCTGCACACTGGCATACATTATAAACAAATGGGTTTTAGATTACATTACTGTGATTACATGAATGAAAAGCCTTCCAACCACATCAAGGTAACCCTAGTCTGGAAGGTCCTAACTTCTAACCTTTTTACATTTCTTTTACTTCAATTACGATTAGCAAACTTTAGCGATACTGAATCGCTTTCAAGAGAATTACCCAGAGCAATAGTGGCTCTAGGTAAATCGCCCTGTGTAAGTCTACATTGGGTTTTTAAGTTTTCATACATAGGGTTCCTTCCATATTGTGCAAGACCAGGAACAAAAAATTGTAGTCTACATATATTGAATGATAATTCACAATTTTACATGTTATATTCTGTAATAGATAAGGATATGCCAGTACAACTAGGAATGTGGGTAAAAGACCAAAGAAACTTAGCTTGCTGCTGGATATAACATATAAAAACATGTCAGAAGAAAAATACATTTAAACTAAACTTCACCTTTATGTACAAAAAAATGTTTTTGTAGCACATTATTACCTATTTCTGGCCTAGGGATAAAGATTATGTAGCAAGCAAACAAATACCAGTTTGAACGGTTTTAAAACTAAGCTACTCCACTGGTATAGCCATTTTAGATCGGCCATTATATGGATAATATAATGCCATTAACATAGGCACAGTACTATTCTTTGTGTAATATGTTGTCTTTAAAGGTAAATCATTGATTTTCCCCTAGCAACCCTCAGCATTACATTTCTAAGAGACACTCATTGTTTCAAGAGTACAACCCTCTATCCGGCTTATTATTTAATTTAATATTAATTTGATTTTGTATTTTATGTGTCTAACCTTGATTTAGTAGTTGCTAACATTACCTCAAAGTCTCATTAAAGAAAATCTATAACTCATTAATTTGACTTGAGTTAAATAATATTAATTAAGATGGTAAAAGCACATTTGTAATCTGAAAAATCCATACACTTCTAAGTCCTTTTCTTAGCTGATTCAATATTTAGTTCACAAGTTAAAACTAACAAAAATAAAGATATCATACAAATGTACATAAGTGAAACTGTAAATTTATTTTAGTGCATTCTGCATTTTCATATATAATTTTGAATTATTTATTTTTATTTATTATTTTTGTTTTTCACAACATAAATAAATTAATGATGCAAAGTTATACACCGACACAAATAAATGGCTTAGATAAGCCATTTATTTGTAGATTCTGTGATCTCACAGATGATGTTCAATGTTCCACTTCAGATATTTGAGACACATTTATAATGTATTGTCACTTGGTATTTAAGTAAATTATAGGAGGTTGCTTATGATATGATGTTTACCTTTAACATTTTAATTTTATTGGTAATATATAGCAGCACCCAATCCCTTTTACCTGAATCTAGTTGTAAAATGTTGGTTCCATTAATCAAAATCTTTATTGTGTAGCTCCCCACATACATGCAGATACTGTAGCAAAAAACAGGTATTGCTCAAGAACTGTAGTTTTTTTTTTAAACAATATTTTTAGTTGGCTTTTAACAAATTTACATTAAAACAATCATTAACGGTAATGTTGAATATTGCACAGTAAGTCCTGCATTTACTTTCAATGTTAAAGTTGTATATGTAATTGAACAGCTCCACTTTTTCTAAATGAGCACTCATTGGACCCTTTACATGGGGAGTTTAAAGGGGTGTCAGGATTGTTTTAATCACCAGTTTCTGGGTTATGAATCAGGTAGAATATGTGGTTTCACCCATGCATATTTTTTCATTATTTTGGCAAATAATCTCATTTTCCAGCCACCAATTTAACAAAACTGTAATTTTTTACAATAACCTTAGGACTAAATGTTTTAAAATGAAATGTGTAAAGCTGACATTGTTGAAGGCCTAGATAGCTGGTCTGACATCAGAAATGGAATTTCTGAACCTAAGAAAAGCAATAAACCTTGTTGAATGTGGCTTTAAGCCTTAAAGGATCTGCTGTAAACAATATTGTTATGAACTGTAAAACCAGAAAGACAGTAGGTTTCACTAGCAAAGTGTTAAGCAATATTTAAACAAAAAATGTTTAACTTTTTACAGAATTTACAGAAGGGCTCCTTCACATTATGCTTGTTTGTAAGTATTGTTATGAATATACAGGGAGATGCAATATCCCGCACTAACGAGAAAATAAGCGCTAAAATCACGCTAACCTATGTACTAACATGTTAACGAAGGTTTTGCACTGCCTGCACCATGTCGCAATTTTTTTTCTTTGCGCAGCACAAAGTAATGCAACAAATTTTGCGCTGGGTTTTGCACTAGTTTTTTGTGCTACAATTAACGCCTCTTCAATGGTGTCTTAAGAATATGCGCAAAAGGTCGCAACTTACCGCTAGCATTTTCACAATGTATTAACAGTCGCAAAGTGGTTAATACATTGCGGAAACAAGTGCGCGTAAGTTGCGATAGCGAAATATATTGCATCTCCCCCATAGTATGTAATAAAACAGGCATCCATTTCTATATTATCCATGCCGGGTGTTGCGTTGAATAGCGCTGAACTAATTGGATACCATTAGACATTAATGGGACTGTGGCGAAAATCGCACAATAACGCTTATTACAATTATAATGGATTGAGATCCTGCACACCTAAACCAGGCAATGAATGTAGAAAAAAATACTTATTTTGGATACACTTCTTACAATTAGGAATGGACTAGAACTCAAACTCAAACCTGAGTTTGAGCCGAAATGTATGAGTTCGGATGAACTCGAACTATTCGAACTAGTTTGAGTTATAACTAGTTTGTTTTTTCGGACTCATGGCTGTATTTTCAAACCGAATTTACGGGCCATTCGCTAACCCTAGAATGTATTGCTCGCTAACCCTCGAAAGTATTGTTTGTTTTTGGTAACCCTTGAATGTACAAATCGTTTTTGCTAACCCTTGAATTTATCGTTCGCTAACCCTCGAAAGTATTGATCGTTTTCGGTAACCCTCGAACATGTGGATCATTTTCGCTAATCCTCGAATGTATCATTCTCTAACCCTTGAAAGTAACGTTCGTTTTCAGTAACCCTCAAAAGTATCGTTCAGTAACCCTCGAATTGGCCGCAACCCTCGAATGTAACTTGCGCAAAACCCGAAAATTGCCCGCTCGTGTTCCACAAGTGTTTTTACGAGTTTTGTCAATAGTTGAGGTTTGTACGTGTTAGCCATAAGTAAGAGAAGAAAAGTAGAGCTGTGAAACATTTTATTGGCTAACTAGATATTTTTTATTGGCTAACTAAGTTTTGGTGATAGTGATTTCACACCATTTTAATAGTATAAGTGAAGCCTAAGCACAAAAAAATCAACAAAAAGTATTGCATAGGATGATTTTATCTAGTTTACTTGGAATTAAAACAGTCAGATTAATAAAATATCTCTAATTTTAGAGTTTTAAAATCTTTTTTTTTAAGCTTTTTTGACTATAATTTCAATTTTCAGATTTTTGACTGGGTATTTTGTCTTTCAGTGTGATTTTTGATTTTCATTCTTGATTTTCTGATTTTCCACCAAAAATTCCACCAGATCTACAGATTTTTGAAAACCTTCAATTCCAAAACTAAACCAGGCTCTTGTCAGAGCCGGGACTTTTCTCTATGGTACACCTTTGTACCTGAACCTCACATGTTTATGTTTAATTGTTTATTTGTTATTGAGACATTTTAAAAGATTACATAAGCCTTCATAATTATCTATAAACATTAACAAATAGAAATATAAGTGCTTATTATATTGATTCATCATTTGCTGAATAAAATATTATACACTGGAACTTTGGCCATTGTGATATTTTATTTCAAAGCATTAAAACTCAAAGCTCCTTTTAAATTCTATTAAAAAATCACTGTTTGCAAGTATTTAAGATGATTGTTGAAAATCAACGTTTTCACAAATAAAGGGCCTAACAAGGACATCGTTGTCATATAAATGAATCAACAAAATTACTGCCACAGTTTTTTATTGAAGGTAAATACCTTAGACATATATTTACTGTATAGTTAAAGGTAGAATTAGATACAGTAAAATAAGTGAGGAATGTAATAATAGTAACACAAGTCATTGTATTTTTATAGCATTGCAATATTTGACTTCCTACTGTATTTATTATTATTTTTTTTTTTAAATAATATTTACAATAACCAGATATAGGGATGGGGATGGACACTGATTATTCATATACACCATGCTTATTTCCTGTTACCTACAGTGCCCACATATACAGTATGTAGTGAGGGACAGGAACTGATTTGTTTGTAAAAGCTCCTTTAGTAGGGTTCTTGCATCCTTTGTAGTTCAAGAAAACTTTATAAGGAAGTGACCCCATTACTAATTACTGGACACTTGGTTAAGAAATGATTATTCATTGATCTAAATATTAGAATTAGAATTATAATGAATGTATGAGGTTGGCTTTGGGGTCATAGGAAACCTTGCAAAGCTGAATAACACATCTGTCCATAATTTCCATATAATACGCAAGTGACACTTTTCATGTCAATAGAGCAAGAGAATATTATTTATCAGAACATAGTCATCCGAGTATACATTCAATTGACACTATGCTAATTGATTTAAACATCAAAGTAATTATATCGAGATTTGCTCTAATTTCAAAGTAAATTTTTACCTGTAATGATAAAACAAAGAAATCCTGTGACTGTAATTCCACTTTACCACTTTACATGTTATCTACATAGCGAGATCCTACTAGATTAATTGTTTTTGTAAGCACCTTTTTACCTTGGTCATTTAAGAAGGATTCATGAGATTTTAATGTATATTTGAACACATCTTAAATCTGAAGAATTTATATATCAGCTGTTACATTAATTTAAATGCTGCCTAAATGCTGAATCTCAAACTAATTGTTGCTTTACAATATATATTAGCATCTGCTTGTATGGCTAATATATCACATTTAACAATGACTTATATCCCCTCATGTTGTATTGACACAGCAACAACTGCAATGTTATTCATCTGAAATGCAAATAATGGATGCAATCTTGGTGCTTCCTGACATTTTTAATAAAGCAAAGTTTGATGTATTACTGGGATATAATAACAACGAGGGATTCATCTGACTAGCAACCGAATTGTAAGCTTAGTGCATCCTGGCTGAAATTTGCAATGCCTTTGTACTTTAGATATGCTATGAAAAGTCAACCAAAATATTGGTTGGGAAGGGTATTAAAATGACTACGGTTACTCTTAATATGACCTGTTTAACACTATCTGTAACAATCTTGCAAAAAAGAAGGTTTGATGGAATATAAACGCAATTTCATAACTATATAATGCCTATAATTTTCTTAGCTGTAATTGGAAAAAATGCTGACCTTGCTCTTTGTACTTATAAACCTTATCTTGTGTTGTGTTTATAATTTAAAGAAAAATCATAGAGATGAAGATGATAAAGAATGTGCTTTTAAATCATTTGTCAGATTTTTAAAGAAATGTGGTAAAATGTGCCTTCCTTTTTATAACACTTTTCATGGAGGACATAGACATCCTTACAGATATTCAATACATCATTGAAGATTTGTCAGAACTCTGGCTGACAGTCTGTTTATTGCTTTGGTCAATTCCTAAAAAAACAAGACTTAAACTCTAATATTGACAAGAAACCATGCTAGACCTCTCTCACCTGTGGTTTATGATACGTACAATACTATTAACACTTATGTGCTATGTAGTTCACTTGAATGAAAACTGTATGATATATGTTAGAGACCCTCATATTTTTTAATATAAAATATATTTATACTTATCAGAATGTATATAAAAATGTAATGTAAATTATTTTTCCAAATAGAGATACAGTAGAAATGGCATTCACTGTGACATGTTTATCAAGATTTCGTTTTCCACACCATCCTTATTTCCTGTTACCCACAGTGACCACATATATGTAATGAGGGACAGAAACTGTATTATTTGTAAATTCTCTCTTAGAAGGGTCCGTGCACCCTTAGTAGCTCAAGAAAACTATAAAGATGTGACCTCCTGTTTTTCCATGTATTGTATTTCCTACTAAATTGGTAAGCTAATAAATGTATTTGCAATGTGTAGGGTGATATTGCAATGTTTCTCTCTAGGACTTCTGAACTTACTGTGCTCTCATTATGCTGTAATCGATTTGTGACAATTACAGCAAGATCAAGTAAGAAGCTTCTATGTAATGCAAAACTTATCTAGCACTCTAGCGTACGTAATTGTAACTTATCCAGTCTCTCTTCATATTCAAGCTCCCCCAATCCCCTTATTAATTTAGTTGCCCTTCTCTGAACCATTTCCATTTCAAAGATGTCCATTTTGTACACAGGATTCCAAAATTGCTCTGAATATTCCAAATGAGGCCTTACCAATGCTTTGTAAAGAGGGAGAATAACATTTTCCTCCCTTGAATCCATACCTCTCTTTATACAAGACAATATAATGCTGGCTCTGGCTGTTGCCGCCTGGCACTGCTTGCTACCTTTAAGTTTGTTATCCACCAAAACTCCAAGATCCCTTTCCAACAGGGATTCACTTAACACAGAGCCATTTTTGTATAAGCAGCACAAGGATTTTTAAGTCAAAAATGCATCACCTTACATTTATCAACATTGAATCTCATCTGCCACTTAGCAGCCCAATGTGACAATCTATCTAGATCTCCCTGTAACGAATGCACATCTTCTGAGATTTTTAATGGTCAACAAAGTTTTGTGTCATCGGCAAACACAGAAACCTTGCTGACAATACCCTCTTCCAAATCATTAATAAACAGATTAAATAGAAGAGACAGAACCCTGTGGCACCCCACTTAGCACTTTAGTCCATATTGATGAAGCCCCATCAACAATTACTTTCTGCATCCTATTCATTAATAATTATATTAATTAATTTTCTATTCATGTACAAATGTGCCTCCCCAGACCAACAGACCTTAGCTTATACATTAGTCACCTGTGGGGGACTGTATCAAAAGCCTTTGCAAAATTCAATTATACTACATCTACTGCTATGCCAGTGTCTAAACTTCCTCATAAAAGCTAAATCCATGCTGGTTACTACTTATGTCAGTCCTTGAAACATACTCTAGAATATGTTCCCTTATTAAACTTTCCAGTATCTTCCCCACCACTGATGTTAAACTTACAAGCCTGTAATTACCCGGCTGTGAATGACTACCCTTTATGAATATTGGAATAACATCAGCTTTTTTCCAATCCAGAGGCACACTTTCGGACATGAGGGAATCTGCAAAAATTAGAAACAATGGCCTAGATAAAACTGAACTTCCCTAAGAGCCCGAGGATGTTTTTTATCCAGGCCAGGATATTTATTAATATTAACCTTATTTAGTTGTTTTTGTACCATATCCTTGGTTAACCAAAGTGCATCTTTTATACCTTTATTGCTACTATACTCTATGATATCTGTACTTGGATCTTCTGTAGTGCATACAGGGGAAAAAAAATATTTAAGACATTTGCTTTATCGCCATTCTCTGTAACTAACTTATCCCCATTAATTAATGGTGCCATATTTTCAGTCCTCATCTTCTTACTATTAATATACTCAACAACTTTTTAGGCTTAGTGATGCTTTGTTCAGCTATCCTAACTTCATTATTAATTTTAGCTAGTTTGATTGCTTTCTTACACTCCTTGTTACTAGAGATGGTCGAACTATTGAAAGTTTGGTCCGTTTTCGAACTTTCGAACTATTGGGAAAGTTTGAAAGTTCGAAAACGGACCCATTAAACTCTATGGGAGGCAAATAGTTCGAAAAGTTCAAGTCAAATACAACTAAAATATTAATGGTAACTTAATGTAAATGGCTGTGGGACCTGGGAAATGGTCTGAGGAGCATGTTCCAATATCCAGGACTTTCGTAAAATCGATTTTACTCTCACACGCGCTCCTTTCGCGCTTTCGTGTTCGAACGTTCGAGGTAACATGGACATTTTACTCGCGGATTCGATACTCGTGTATAGGCTGTAATGGAGACTTTACTCGCGGATTCGCGTTTGCGCCTAGATACCATGTACATTTTGCTCGCGGATTCGATGCTCGCGTATAGGTTTCAATGGACCCTTTACTCGCGTCCGCCGCCTGATACCATGTACATTTTACTCGCAGATTCGATGCTCGCGTATAGGTTTCATGGCCTTTACTCGCGGATTCGCGTTCGCGCCTAGATACCATGTAGATTTTACTTGCGGATTCGATGCTCGCGTATAGGTTTCAATGGACCCTTTACTTGCGGATTCGCGTTCGCACCTAGATACCATGTACATTTTACTCACGGATTCGATGCTCGCGTATGGGTTTCAATGGACCCTTTACTTGCGGATTCGCGTTCGCGCCTAATTACCATGTACATTTTACTCGCGGATTCGATTTCGACATTCGATTATAATCCCTATTTTCCCATTGACTTCTATATGCAATCCAGGATCTAAAATCGAGCCTGGAAAGTGGGTGTAGTCATTCCACCATTATTTCCCCACCAGAAAGCATGGCCATCATGCAATGGCAGCGTCTGATGGTGGAATATCTCACCCGGCTGGGTTATGGCGGGATGCCAATCGGCACCCCCAACATTAAGGAGCGCAAACGGCGCATAATGCGCCACCTGACCACCTCTCAGCTCCAAAAGAGGTGGTCAGATCTAAAGCGGCAGAGACGGAACTACGTCCAGGACATCCAGCAGAATGTCCAAGGCAAGTATCACATTTATATATTAAATTTTATCTGTGATTGAGTTGTATAAAACACCACCTTTTGCACCACTAATTAGGCGGTTCTGCGGCAGATCTTTCTGACAAGCTCTGTCTCAGTATCACCACTATACGAAGTTACTGCACTTTTCTTGTTACTTTTATAGCACTTGTGATTGGCGATAGTGCTTTGCAATTTTGCAAACCGCCACAAACGATTGCGGGGCCATTAGTGCTTTTCTCCTAAAGGACCCAAAGTGCATATGTTAGTGTTAATCAGTGTTAGCAAATTTTAATGTAACAGATCAGACAACAATAGATTTAAATGTGCACGAATAGGCAAATGTTTTAGGGGGGGGGGCCCATATCTACGGTATAATCTATAAGTATTATAAAGAAGAAATAACCCAAGCTCATGGGATTGCCTTAAAAAATCTGATAGAATTATGGGATTCCTTCGTTTCGCTTAATACATCAAATTTTGGGATACAGGATGTACACTGGATAAAGTTTGGTACACAGGATGTGTACACTGGATGGACAATGGACTATATGGGTTTACTCTTTGTTTAAAAGTCTGCAACTGTTTGGGTTTCTTAATACTTACCTTTTGTTGACACATCAATACCGGTTCAACATTTATGAGCTGTTTGCACGTAAGAGGGTATTTAAACCCTCTAGATCTGATCTGAGTATTAATTCTCCTTGAAGAATGTATCTTCAATATGGACTATATCTAACTTCTGTTTAAATCTGAATCTTCAAAATGACTCCTGTAGATGCTTCTGTTAAGATGATTTATATGAATAAGATGTTTGTATTCTTAAGGACTATTAAGTGTATGCAATGATAGATCATTTTTAATATTGTAAGGTCCTGATTGTACTGGAGCTCCAAGCACACGCTCGGCTTTCTAGACTGTGCCCTACAGCACTGCCCATACTAAACTTATTGTTTAATAGTGTAAGTCTGTCCCTGTATTTTGAATGTGACATTGTGCGGCACAAAGTTTGGAACTCTGAGCATGCGCAGGGAGAGAAAAAGTAAATACTGCATGTCACGACGTACATGGTGCACGACATGACATTTGGACGTCACGTCGTCATGATGTTACTGCGCAACCACGTAGAATGCCATGACTGTTTGCCCGCGAAAATGAACTTAGGTTCCCGGTGCCTATAAAAAGGAAATAAGGGAATGCTTCAGTACCTTTGAAAAAGCCTGAGGAGTCGGGCGAAACGCGTTAGGAGGACCTACCGTTTCTGGATATCGCAGCAGTCATTTTGAGGACAGCAGCATAGATACCCTTTTCCCATGGGGCTTACCTCTTGATAAGTGCTGAGTTACGAACAGGGACAGATGAGTATGGTCTAACTTATGAATAGTGTATTGGCCACCCATGCCGTTTACTATAGTGTTCTGTACATACCACTGCCTAGTATGCACTAGCACTTTATAAATATTTAGCTGCTAGCCCAATATGCTGCTGCATGTACATAGTATGGCTTTTTTAATTATGTTTTAATATGTTATTGTTGCACACTGTTTATCCCGGATATGTATGTGTTAACATACTAGAATAAAGGATTATATTTGTTACTATTTTGAAACCAGTTGAGTGCTGCAGATCTTTTTATCTTTATATACTTCTTATTACTTTCTGTCTACTCTGTTCAGCACCTTCCCAGCATTTGAGTTAATGCTGAGTTTGGCTAGTGCCATACCAATTTTTTCTATTTTCTGAAATAGTCACCTGTGTCTTCGGGTATAGAGCACAGTTAAGGTTTCAGTCCTTTTTATTAATTATCTACTTTATTGATTTATTGTTTGAATATGACTTGTAGTATAAATAATCTTAATAAGGAACGACAGAGCAAATTAGACAAACTATTTGATAATACTTCCGCCTTCCCAGACACCCCTAGAGAATTCTCTGAACAATGTTTGGAATTAAAGGGACTACACATTAAATACGCACGCACCTGGTGGAATGTGTTCAGCTTAGAGAAATACTTGAGCCTTAAAATTATACCTAGAGGTTTAAGGGGGACCACCCTCCCTAGCTGGGAGCCAAGTAAGGAATTTAAGGAAAAATGGGAATTAACACTTACTGAAAATGCACTGAGATTGTTGGAATTACTAGTCTCCAATGACAAAGAACTTTTAGAACATCTAAGCTGTGAGATAGAAAAGGTCACTAGAAGTCTGGAGAACAGTTTGGATAAAAAATCTTTTCAAAAATTAGAAGATGATCTGACCGAAACCCTGTGCAAACTAGAGGAGGATATAATTAAGGTCAAAAAGCGTAAATTGAAAAGAGACCAAGAGGACTTTAAACAAGGGAAAGCTTATAACTGGCGGCACAGAGGTAACCCAAGGAAAAGGTTATTCAAGCGTAATAAAAGCCAATCAAAGAAAACCGTACCTACCACACATAAAACTATCAATATTGATACCTCGGATAGTGAGATTAGTGAGGCGGATTCTTTTTTAGGGGACTGCCACCCACTAAGTCAAAGACCAGGAGGGGGCGGAACAGTGGTAAGAAACAGGGGGCGGAACAGTGGTAAGAAACAAGACTTACGAAACAAGACAGAGGAAACAAGTATAGATACACAACGTGAGGATACCTTACAGGTAATAAATCTAACTAAAGAAACATTAACACCTGACCAGTTAAGTGTTCTATCGAAAGGTTTGTCATACTGTGCTTCGCAACCCCTGGATAATTTTACGCTACAAAAAGACATTTATCTTTTTGTAGCGTAATAATAATAAGGATAACTATACCCCCCTGCCTTCTAATCCCACATTTGCTTTCCAGAAGAGGTTGAAGAATCTATTGGATGACGCTATAAAAGATGGAAGTATTACACAAAAGGAGGCAGAATTCCTTTATCAAGAGCATCCAACAACGCCAACTTTTTATATGCTCCCGAAGGTCCATAAAAATATTCTGCGACCACCAGGTAGACCTATTATATCTGGTATAAACAGTCTGAATGAGAATCCTTGCCTTTATGTGGATACATTTTTACAGCCCTTTGTCCTCCAATTAGATTCCTACCTACGGGACACTGCGGACTTTGTTTCAAAAATTCATGAGATACCAGTGGAAGAGGATCATCTTCTTATAACGTGTGACGTGGAATCTTTATATTCCAATATTGATCATGAAACCGGAATTGAGGCTTGCTGATATTTTCTAAGCATGGAGCAGAGGACAGGAAATGACAAGACGGAGACGGTAATTAAATTACTGAGATTTATTCTATATCAAAATTTCTTTCTCTTTGACAATGTTTACTACCTCCAGAGAAGGGGGACGGCGATGGGCGCAAAATGTGCGCCCGCATACGACAACCTCTTCCTTGGATGGTGGGAGAGAGAATTTGTGTTCAGTGAAGATCTGATTTTCTTTACTGCCTTTGTAGATCTTTGGATCCGTTTCATAGATGATGTGTTTATCCTTTGGAGTGGAACAAAAGAACTAGCATCAGATTTTTTGAGGATTTTGAATAAGAATAAAATGAACATTCATCTTACATATGACATTTCAAATCCAGAAATTACCTTTTTGAACCTGAAGGTAAGGAAGGAAGAAGGCAGATTAAAAACGGAACTGTATAGAAAAAACACAGCTACAAATTCAATCTTACAATACAGTAGTGCTCACCCATCATCAGTGCTTAAGGGTATCCCAAAAGGACAATTCTTACGAGTGCGTCGTAATTGTACTACATTAAAGGATTACAACAGGGCAGCGGTCGAATTGGAAAATCGCTTAATACATAGAGGATGTCCAAGAGCCCTATTAACATCTAATAAGAACTATGTAATGAAATTCACACAGAATGATCTATTACAATCTAGAGAGAAAATAAATGATGAGAGAGTTAGGTTCATTACAACTTACAATACAGGGTACACTCAAATCCAGAAAGCATTGGAAAGGAATTGGCATATTCTCACTAGTGATACCAGGGTGTCAGAATTTATACATGACAGGCCATCTATCACCACAAAAAGGGGAAGAATCTGGGTGATGAATTAACCTCTAGTCACTTTCAGAGAACATTTAGCCACAGAATAGGTGTGAAGTTACAGGGCACGTATCCATGTGGTAAATGAATATTCTGCCCCTATATGATAAAAAAAGAATATGTTAACAACTCCCAGGGGGAAAAAAAGTTCAAACTGTTTGGCTACCACAACTGTGATTCCCGTAACATAGTGTATGCTTTACAATGTACATGTAATAAGCTTTATATAGGGAAAACTATACAAAGGTTCAAGCAACGTTTGTCCAATCATTTCTCTAATGTTCGCTTAGCAGAAAGGGACAGTGGAGAGTGTAAAACAATCTCCAGTGTGGCTCAGCACTTTCTTCAGCACCATGGTGGAAGAGTTAATGGTATCTCTTGCTTTGTATTGCAGCAGATCAAGACCAACTTGAGAGGTGGCGATGTGAATAAGATGCTACTGAAAGCAGAAACAAAGTGGATTTACCAGTTGATGAGTCTAGCACCAGAGGGGATAAATGAGGAAATGGACTTCATTCCCTTCATTTGATGTCTGTCGGAAGTGGAATAACCCTGGCCCTAAAAAGTTGGCCTGCATACGGCACTTGGGGGCCTGGTCTAGCTTGAATTATACCGACATACAAAATAATGTATTGGATTACCATCTAAAACTCGATAATTAAAACTACAGAGGATATATATTTAGAACATCGAGAGATTATTACATTCCTTTATACTGCAAGATGAAGGTTGGAAACCCCTCTGTCGAATGAGACTGACTATATTTAGACAACAATAGATTTAAATGTGCACGAATAGGCAAATGTTTTTATCTACGGTCTATTAGTATTATAAAGAAGAAATAACCCAAGCTCATGGGATTGCCTTAAAAAATCTGATAGAATTATGGTATTCCTTCGTTTCGCTTAATACATCAAATTTTGGGATACAGGATGTACACTGGATAAAGTTTGGTACACAGGATGTACACTGGATGGACAATGGACTATATTGGTTTACTCTTTTTTAAAAGTCTGCAACTGTTTGGGTTTCTTAATACTTACCTTTTGTTGACACATCAATACCGGTTCAACATTTATGAGCTGTTTGCACGTAAGAGGGTATTTAAACCCTCTAGATCTGATCTGAGTATTAATTCTCCTTGAAGAATGTATCTTCAATATGGACTATATCTAACTTCTGTTTAAATCTGAATCTTCAAAATGACTCCTGTAGATGCTTCTGTTAAGATGATTTATATGAATAAGATGTTTGTATTCTTAAGGACTAGTAAGTGTATGCAATGATAGATAAATTTTTTTTTATACCATAAATTTTTATTGTTTTCATTTCTTTTATAGTGATTTACAACATTGTATGAAAACTTATAATTCGGAACATTTTAAACATGAACAATCAGGTTAATTAAGCGTTAACAATTTACACTTTACGCAGTGAGAACAGCACACTCACGAGTGGTAGGAAATTTATTTATCTTTGTCCTATCTCCTTAACCCATTTTTTCCGGGCTTTGTATTATGCTATCTATGGGATCACCCTTTCCTGGTTTTCTCTTAACGTCTATTTGGAGTCAAATTGGAATTTGTGATTCCCTACTTTGTTCTTATGATCTGTCATCAATGTACCATATCTCCCATGCTCTGTAGAACCCCTGAAAACTACCCTGGGTTATGTGGAAGGCTTTTTCATATCTCATGTTTTCGGATAGCATGTTAGTGATTTGGTTAACTGAAGGGATTTTTGAGGTCCTCCAGTATTTGGTGATTAATTGTTTCATAATAGTGCATGTATGGTAGATTATTGTTTTTTGAGATGGTGGGAAGAGATTTAGGTTTATGTTCAGTAGTGCCAGCGCTGGTTTTGGTTCAATCGTCGTGTTCATTAATCTATTAAGAAAGTAGAACAATTTGTTCCATGCTCTATGGACTTTGGGACATGTCCACCAGATATGCATTAGCGTGCCTCTATGGAAAACATCCTCTCCAGCACAGGGGTGAATGTTCTTCATACCATTTATGGATTTGAGTAGGATATCTGTAAAATCTTAGAACTATCTTTTTGTTGATCTCCCAATGTTTGATTGATTTTGAGAGTTTGAAAGTTGTTTTGAACGCCTCGCTCCACTGCCCTGGGGAGACAGTGTGATCCAGGTCTTTGGCCCAACTGGACATGTGTTCCAAATATTCAAACTGGGATTTGGTATCTATTAGTTTATAGAATTTGGATATGAGTTTAGATGTTGATTCATCGTTCATCAACAGGTCTATCAGAGTTTCATTATTAGGAGTCGGCTCTTGTTTGGGATACTGCTTATATATTCCCTTTATGAGACTTTTTATTTGATAGAAATTCAGGCGACATTCTCCAGGGATTTTGTATTTGTTTTGAAGGGTCTCGAATTCCATAATGTTCTCTCCTTCCATAATATCCTCTATTTGGGTTATTCCCTTGTCTTCCCATAATTTGACCTTCAGGTTCCCAAAGTATCTTCCAAGGGTCACAATTGAGATGTAGGGTAATAAGTCTGGGGTAAGTTTATTTGTTTTGACAATTTGTTTCCAGATAGTGGTTGATGTGTTTGTTGTGGTCCAGTTATTGGGTTTATGTTTATAGTTGAGGCTTATTAATTCGAGGATTGTTTTAGGGGTTGTGTCTTTATTAATATGCTTTTCGATGTCGAGCCATTTTTTGTTTTCGTTCGGGGACCACCATGCTTTGATTTGTTCTAAGTTAGCTGCGTAGTAGTAGTATATGAATATGGGGAAGGCTATGCCTCCATTGGGTTTTGATTTTGCTAATGTTCTCATCTTGATTCTTGTTCTTTTGCCATTCCAAAAGTAGGTGTTGGTCATTTCATTTAGAGATCTAAAGAAATTTTCTGGGATTATTATAGGTAACGTTCTAAATTTGTACAAAAGTTTCGGTAGTAACATCATTTTAATTAGAGCTACTCTAGATAGCCATGGTAGGTATTGTATTGACCATTTTTGAAGTTCTTTTCTTATTTCTTCTAGGTATGGTTGAAAATTTTCTTTATACAAATCTTCTGTCTGTGCAGTTAGTTGGATACCTAAGTATGTTATAGATTTTTTTTCCCATTTAAATTTGTATTTGGCACTCAAAAACATCTGAAGAGCCATTGATATTTTGATTCCCAGGATGTATGATTTATTTTCGTTGATTTTGTAGTGGGATATTTCTCCAAATTGTTTAAGTGTCTGTTGAAGATGGATTAAAGATGTTATGGGGTCGGATATTGCTAGTATTATGTCGTCTGCATATAAGGACAGTTTATGTTCTTGTTCGCCGATTTTAACTCCTTTTATTAGTTGGTTTGTTCTAATGCGTTCTGCTAGGGGTTCCATTGTTAAATCAAAGATCAGTGGGGACAGCGGGCATCCCTGTCTGACTCCATTTGTGATTTTAAAAGGTTTGGATATCATTTGTGATATATATACTTTTGCGGATGGGTCATCATACAGTGCTAGAATGGCGTCTTGTATCCATCCTTTGATGTTGTATTTATCCAGTGCTTTTTCTAGGTAAAGCCATCCAATTCTATCGTATGCTTTTTCGGCGTCAAGAGTCAGTATAATGGACGTTTTATTCTTTTTTTGTGACCAGTCTATAATGTCAATAAATCTTCTGGTGTTGTCTCCTGGTTGTCTGCCTGGCATGAAGCCCACTTGGTCTGGGTTTATCAGATTGGGCAGGTATGGTTGTAGTCTATTGGCGATCACTTTCGCATATATTTTAATGTCTGTGTTCAGCGAAATTGGCCTAAAGTTTTTCTTTGTGTTACCGCTATATTATATATTTTTTGTAGGTGCGGTACTAGGGTTGGGTAGAAAGTTTTGTAGTATTCATTTATATATCCATCCGCCCCAGGTGATTTGTTATTTGGTAAGGAGAAGATAACTTTGTAAATTTCTGACTTCTGTATTGGTTTGTTTAATTTTTGGAGTTGGGAGTCTGTTAATGTAGGTAAATTGATTTCGTTCAGGAAATGCTCTATTTCTTTTGTTCCAGGTATACTATAGTTAGGTTGTTCTTTGAGGTTGTACAACTTTTCGTAATATTGAGCAAATTTATCTGCTATCTGTTGAGGATTGAGTATTTTGGTTCCGTGGTGATCAATGATATGTGATATTTTTGTTTTGTTTGCTATGGTTTTGAATCTGTTTGCCATTCTTTTGGTCGCTTTGGGACCTTGTATATAAGAGTCTGCCTTTAATCTTCGTAGTAATTGATCATATTTATAAAGGTCCAAGTTCGATAATTGTTTCTTGATTTGGGTTATTTTTTGGAGATTTTCTGTGTTGGGGTGTTTTTTATGGTTGTCCTCTGCTTCTTTGAGATTTTCTATTAATTGTATTCTTTTGTTCAGTCTTGATTTCTTTTGTGTGGCTGCTAGTTTAATTAATATTCCTCTTAGGTACGCTTTATGTGCATTCCAGATAGAGAAGGGTTGTGCTAAGTTGTTGTCGTTATCTAGGAAATAGTTTTCTAATTCTTTAGAGATTTGTTCCTGTGTTTCAGGATTTGTTATTAAATATGGGTTTAATCTCCACATATAAGTCGCTGAAGTTTTATCATTTTCTTTTATGGTAGTCTCTACTGGTGCGTGGTCTGAGATTGTTCTCACTAGGATTTTACTGGTTTGGGTGTTTTGGAGCGTCCATTTGTCAGTCACGATCATGTCTATCCTCGAGAGACAGTTATGTGTCTTAGAAAAATAGGTATAATCTTTTTCGTTGGGATTTAGAATGGCCCAGTTGTCATATAGATCTTCCTTTTTAAAGATATTTTGTAAGTCTTTTCTGTGTTTTGTTTTTTTTTCTGATCGGATATCTCTCTCTTTGTCATATGTAAGGTTAAAGTCTCCACATAGTATTATTTTATTGTTTGGGATTGTTCGTATTTTTCGGATTATTTTATTGATGAATTTAGTTTGCTTGTTGTTGGGTGTGTAGATACATGCTAGGATATATGAATTGTTATTGATTGAGCAGTCTAAGATTATATATCTTCCATGTTTATCTATTATTTTACTTTTTTCCTCGTATGCAATGGAGTTTTTAATTGCGATTGCAACTCCTTTTTTTTGTGTTGGAAGCTTTATAAATTGTTGAGTATGCTTTGTGTTTCAATAGATTTTCGTTTTGTACGCTTAGGTGGGTTTCCTGTATACAAAGTATATCCGCTTTATATAATATGGCTTCTTCCCACAATGCATGCCTTTTGTATGGGGAGTTTAATCCCCTCACATTGTAAGTTACTATTTTTAGATTCATCGTGTTATTAGAAGTCTGTTTCTTAACTTTATGTGGTTTCTGTTTTTCCTTTCCCTTTCTTTTCTATATATATTTCTGTTATCATCCCTAGGGTCACACTTGTTTCGATCGTTTTCTCTTTTTGTTTTTTTGTTTGATTTCCTTTTTCCCTGTCTTTATGTGTCTACTATGTAACATGCTTCTTTGGTTGTTCGTTAATAAAGTGTCTGTTCTCACTATAATACAGTCAAGCAAAACATTAAATAACATAATACAGTAAAATATAACATTAAATAACATTTCAAAACTTGAGGGTTTATTATTACATGGTAGATGGGAATCCACCATGCTCTAATAGAAATGGGGGTATTGCAATATAAGGACCAGATACTTGAATATTTGATACGATTTAGAATTTAAGCAACCCATGCTATAACACAATGTACTGACATGTCACTTATGACGAGGCGGAGGAAGCCGGCAGTAGGCAGAGCAAGGAGGAGAAAAAAAACAAAAAAAACCACATTTGTGTGATTTTATTTGCCATTTTAAACTTTCCCTTATCTATTCTTGTGTGAGTGTATGTTACATTTTATACTACACTTTGTTCTAGTTGTGCTTGAATAAACAGATATTGTCCTTTATCGCATTTTTAATTGTTCTTTAATATATCTTTTGAGTTTGCTTTAATTGTTGCTGTTTGAGTAAATTTTACCCTGTTTCCTTTTTAGTCTACAACAGCCGTTGTTATATAGGCGTATGTTCCTCTCTATCGTATTTTAAAGTTTGCCATAACTGTTATTGCAAGAGCAACTGTTATTATTTATCATATCTATACGTTTGTCTTAGTTGTTATCCCCTGGAGGTGTGTGACCTTTTATCGGGTCTTTGAGTTTGTCACTGCAGCTGTTGTATACCCTACTGTTATCCTTTATCACATTTGTAGATTTGTTATGGCTGCTATTGTATAAGCATAGTCGCCCTTTATGTATCTTTCAAGTCTTTCATAGCTGTTATTGTATGGGCTTAGTTACCCTTTATCCCTTCTTTGCGTTTGCCTTATCTGTTATTATACTTAGCATTGTTACCTTTTATCACATTGTGACTTTAGTTGTGGCAGTTATTATATAAGCTTATGGTTACATTATACAACATTTCATGTATGCAATCAAACGTTAGTTATACTATACTGGATTAATTCTGTAGTTTCCCTTCTGGTCTCCTCAGTTCTTCTCCCTTCTTTTGGCGTTCTGTTCAGTACAATTCTCTGTTGATCTTTTGGCGTGTGGTTTTCGCTTTAAAAGTCCAAAACATTGTTTTAGTCCGTTTAGGTTTAGTCTCTGTGGCAAAAAAAAAAAACCCACACAAGGGAACCAGAAAGCCAACATCCCATAAAGGATTCCCTCTCTCCTCCTGGGAAGGAGATAGGGTTTGTAGGAACAGCACCAATGAGTAGCAGTAGATTCACTTCAGTTTGACAACATTATTGCGGAGCCAGGCAGGCTTGGCCCCTCCGGACAGACCCCATACCCCATTGGCTTCTCTCCCTCTGAGTATGCTTCGTGCAAGGGAAAGCTGGGAAGGAGATAGGGTTTGTAGGAACAGCACCATTGAGTAGCAGTAGATTAACTTCATTTTTGACAACATTATTGCGGAGCCAGGCAGGCTTGGCCCCTCCGGACGGACCCCATACCCCATTGGCTTCTCTCCCTCGTGTATGCTTCGGGCAAGGAAAGCGGGGAAGGGGATACGGTTTGTAGGAACAGCACCATTGAGTAGCAGTAGATTAACTTCAGTTTGACAACATTATTGCGGAGCCAGGCAGGCTTGGCCCCTCCGGACGGACCCCATACCCCATTGGCTTCTCTCCCTCAGTGTATGCTTCGTGCAGGGAAAGCGAAGGGAGATAGGTTTTGTAGGAACAGCACCATTGAGTAGCAGTAGATTCACTTCAGTTTGACAACATTATTGCGGAGGCACACAACTGACAGCAAACAAACAGCAAACAGCAACAACTGACACGACTGACAGCAAACAGCAGATCAGACAGCAAAAGCTGCTGATTGCTGCTGAACGCAGCACTGTCAGTTACACAAACACAGACACTGACACACATATACAGAAACAAACAAAAAAGCAGGACACCTAGACCTCTAAAAGGTCTAACACAAAAATTGTCCAAAGGACTTATAGGGGGGTTAGTCCTTAAAAGGACTTTTGGGTCTCACAAGGGTAGTCCTTAAAAGGACTTTTGGGTCTCACAAGGAATGTTAGTCCTTAAAAGGACTGTTGGGTCTCAAGATGTGTAAATACAGGGGTGGGTAACTGCAAGTGTTAAACCACCACACTAAAATCCACACACAGAAAGCTCAAAAGCGCAAAAATCTCTCTCCAATACCTACACTGTCAGGTCTCCAACACACTGGCTAAATGGCGCTAGTCGCATTGCCTTTTATACCCAGGGGGCTGGCAATGCTCAAATTAGCTGCCATTGGGTGATTTTGGACATGTGGGCACTTTTTTTTAAAATTCGATGATTTTTCGAATTCGAACATTCGATAAATCATCGACCGTCCGGAACTCGAAAGTTCGGCTCAAACTCGGGTTCGAGTTCGAGTTCTATGCCATCCCTACTTGTTACAGTTTTTATAATCCCTAAAGGTCCTTTCTGTTCCCTCTGACTTAAATGTTTTAAATGCCTTTTTCTTCCTTTCCATTTCCCTCTTTACATCAGAATTCAGCCACATGGGCGTGGATTTATTTTTTTTACATTTATTTCCCAAAGGTATAAATTTAGATGTGAAATGGCTTAAAATCCCCTTACACACAGACCTTTTCTGTTCAGTACCTTTAACTGATAATACATTATCCCAGCTGACATTCTGAAAGAGCTACTTTTAACCTGGGGAAATTTGCTTTCCTTAAATTAAAAGTCTTTGTTAACTCAGCGCCCCTTTCCTTTCGATAACATACACCAAACAACACTATTTCATGGTCACTATTGCCTAAGCCTCCAGTTACCTTTATATCTATAATGCGCTCCACGATGATAAATCTTACCAGATCCAACAGAGCTCCTTTTTGAGTAGGAACTTCAACCACCTGTGAGAAAAAATTATCCTGCAGCAAATTCAGGAACTCATTGCCCTTTTCTGTGCTGGCAGTTCACTCCACCAATCAATGTCAGGTTAATTAAAGTCCCCCATAATAAGCACACTCCCCAAACTTGCAGCCCTTGCCAACTTCATATGAAGCTGACTCACTTCCTCCCTGCTAGCATTTGGCAGCTTATAGCAGACACCAACAATGACATTACCCTCTTTCCTGTTGCCTAATTCCACCCATATTTCCTCTGCTTTAACATCCATATCGCCAGTTATCTCTTCTTTTAAATTTGGCTTCAATTCTTTTTTAACATAAACACATACTCCTCCCCCTTTCCTTATTTCTCTGTCCTGCCAACAAGGAGCATCCTTCTAAATTTTCAGCCCAGTCGTGAGAACTGTTCACTCACGTTTCTGCTATACCTATTACATCATACTTTTCATTCAACACCATTATCTCCAATTCACCCATTTTGTCAACCAGGCTTCTCACATTTGCAAACATACATTTTAGATTATGATCCTGTAATTTTATATACACTTTAATACACATGCCTCCCTACCAGCTATGCTAGCTCCACCCCCCTTTCCATCCACCACTGGCCTATCTACACCCTGCTTTCCTCCTGGGCTATCTATCCCAGTGAGACTTCTAATACTCCCCCAAAAACCTAGTTTAAAATCTCCTCCAACCCTCTAGCCATCTTTTCCCCCTAAAGTGCTGCACCACCATTAGTGTGGTGCAACCCATCCCTACTAAAGAGCCTGTAGCCGACAGCAAAATCTGGCCAGTTCTCTATAAACCCAAACCCTTCTTCCTTACACCACCCTCTTAGCCATGCATTAATGCTCCTAAGGTAATGCTGCCTCCCTAGTGTAGCACGTGGTTGCGGTAGTATTTTTAAAAACGCTACCCTGGAGGTCCTTGCTTTTAACTTGGCCCCTAACTCTGAGAAATCATGTTTAAGGACCTCGCCTCCTCCTCTAACTTTGTCATTGGCACCGATGTGAACCAAGACCGCTCCCCCCAATAATCTGTCTACACAATCCACCAGATGCCGAACCCTAGCACCAAGCAGGCAATACACAGTTCAGCATGTCAGGTCTTGGCAGCAGAATACCCTATCTACCTTCCTTATAATTTAGTCCCCTACCACTACCACCTGCCTAGCATTCGTGATCCTAAGTTCTTCCTCCCTTGTATCAGAGATGGCAGTGCCCTGGGAGCTCAAGGGATTAGCACGCTCCATACATGCTAATTTTGTCCTCCTCCACTTCCTATGTCATATGATATCAGCCCTCATATTCCCTAGTATAGGGCCAAAATGGTTGTTCGGCCGGGGATCGTTGCCCGACCAGCCAGGCGGATCTCCGAACAAGCGGTCATTTCTGCCGATAAAGTGTCCATACACGGCATGATTATCGGCCAAAATGGACGTTCTTACATATCATGTGTCGCGGGTCAGCATCGCACATGTGTACGAACCTTTAGATTTTACTATCAAGATATTAAGAAAGTCCTGTCTAATTTATATGCTAATTATAGATTAGATATATAATGGTCAGATAGCTTTATCTATGTGTTAAATTTTAGCTACTTTAAAAGTAACATATGGAAACAGATGTTTAATTTCTCATTATCAGCTTGTCGTTATTTTTCTTTTTTAAAGACAGCAACATTAAATTAAAAATGCAGAACAATTCTATAAAGCTGCAAATTGGCCAAAATAAATAAATCCTTGTTGAAACATATTCACTTAGTGTCATTTGAATGATGTTTCCAGCAACAAAACCTAATTGCCTCTCTTCCAAAGAACGTAATTGGCTTAATATTGGTTTCTATGTTATCTTTTATTATCCTATCACCAGGTTTAAATGATTACATGCTCAAAAAAGATTTGCATAGGGATACATAGTAATCATAAATTGTTATTACTTCCAGATTGTAAAATGATTTCTCAGATTACTTTAAAATGAATGCAACTAGTATAAGTTGTGTATGTGCATGCTTGTATCACACACAAACTAGGGAATCCATATATTGTGCAGCACCTGCATCAAACCACTGCCTTTGTCAGAACATCCACCTTTAACAAAAGCGTTTGCTGTAGTGTAGGGCTCCCTATCCCACCCCCAACTGCCAGGTTTGAATGTCAGAAAAAAAGTTCAGAACTGTACTTGCATGCATTCATTCCCCCGACGCTCAGATCTGCAAGCAGGGGGCCAGACTGGCAGCCGCATTTGTGATTGGCTGAGAGACAGCCAATCACAGATGCAGCTCCTGGCTTTGCTGGCTGAGAGGCAGCCAATCACAGACTCAGCTCCTGGCTTTGCTGAACACCGGAGGAATGAAGGCATGTAAGTACAGTTCTGATCTTTTTTTTCATCAATCAAACCTGGTGGTTGGGGGTGGGACAGGGTGCGCTACACTACAGGAAAATTATGTAAAGGTAGGGCACCATTAAAAAAAGATAGATTGGGCGGGACGGAGGGGAAGGCCTCCTCTGCGCATGTGAAACACCTCAGTAAGGACAAGGAAGCAGCAGGGACCAGATGACACATAGACAGCTCCTACACTACACTTTCTGGAACTTTGAACAAGCACTACAAGAGAACCAATTGGGAACAGAGATGTAAGGATTTTTAAACACTAAACAGTTGGGCCAGTGGTGGGTTAAATTTTAGTTTTGGAGGTGGACATGTCCTTTAATGTTAGTAATAGTAAACAAAAGGGAAATCTTTCAGAATGTAGAGTGAAGTGCAATAAAGAATAGGTATTAAATTAATTTACAAAATACACCTTTAGCTAGATGGATTAATAATTAGCTTGACAGATTAATTATTATTCTTTCAACCCTACAACCTTGTACTTAACTAAACTCTTCTGCAGCTGGACCACCATCTGTGCATAACTATGGATGGTCACAATCAACATGATCATTGTTAAATATTAAGCAATAGAAATAGTTATGATTATTTTGCAGCCCTTCAACATGTCCTTAGTTAAAGGGCATGTCCACCCCCAAAACTATAATTTAACCCACTACTGGCCCCACTGTGTAGTGTAATAAAATCTTTACCTTACATCCCTGCTCCTAATGGCTGCCCTGCTATGTCCCTCCAAAGTCCCAAAAACTGGCCACCAAGAGCCTGGCAGAGTCCATATAGGACTCTGCCTCCTGTCTCTCCTCCTGGAGAAAAATGTAATGCGTACGACAGCCCTTCCTATCCCTCCCTCTCCCTATCGCTCCCACCCATTTTCCTATCCCTCCCCCTAGCATAAAACCCCTTTGCTGTAGTGTAGGGCTCCCTCCTCCAGCCCCAACCACTAATTTTACTAAAATTCCCCCGATCATTACTGCCTCCCAGCCAATTACAGGTGCGGCTGCCGGTCCGGCCCCCTGCTTGCAGTATTCAATATTAAAATGTAAATAATAGATTCAATAACCTATAAATTAAAGTTTATTGATTTAAAATATTAAAATGTAAATAATAGATTCTCTAACCTATAAATTAAAGGTTATGTCCACCACAAAAAACTATACTCCATGTATGTCCAGATCAAAAACCTATACTTCCCCACCACCCCTCCCCAAGATCATAATACTTACCTATTTTATCTTAGTCTCTACAGCTCATAAACCATAGCTATTGTAAAGAAAAACATACCTATTTGGGGATCCCGTTGTCCGGGCACCTTCGGCCTTCTCCGGTGCTCTTCGGTCTTCGCCGTCATTCACGCTTCGTTCGCGGCTTCCTATTCGGCGATCCTTGTGCGAACACGCTTTCTTATACTCTGCGAAAGCGGGTTTCGCGCTTAAAGTGACAGTTTGCCTTTTCCATTCAAAATCTTCCCATTATCCAATCCACTCACTTCTTCTTACTGGTTGTCATCCTATTGGTCCCTTTAACCTTTTTAAACCCCTTAGCCCATTGGTCCTTGCCCAATATAGCAGTTCCTGACTACGCTTCTTGCTCAACCCTCTGTAGCGTGCCTGGTGGACTGATTCCTGGTTTTGACCTCTTGTTCTGTTTTTGACTCCGCTCTTGCCTGCTCCTAGTCTGTACCTTGTATTTTGGTCTCTGACCTTGTATCTCCTTGTATCTCTCCTTGTGCCTTGCTTGTCTGTTTCTCTTCGGACTTTTCCAATATTCCCGGCCTCAGTTCGAATACCTTGCACTCTAAGTCCAGGGGGCAACCGTTTATGGTGATGCGCATCTAGCCTCCCGGCAAATGGGGGCTTGTCTATTGGTGAAGATAGTGGTTGTAGATTGGGGTATTCAGACTGAAGGAATACTTGGGAATCCGGAGCGTTACAGCTATAGCTTTCAACTCTAAAATCAACAGGTTTCTGGCCTTTCCTGCTTGGTGAAGCACTTCAACCAATGTGTGTCCTGGACACTTTCACAAAGTTGTGCATGCTGACATAACAGCCAATAATTGAATGCTGTTTCCACTTCTGCCTCCACTGCTCATACTCAAGTTTATATAAAGCTCATTGAGTATAGGGAGTAGGAAGATATCTTTGTCTGATCGGAAGAGAACGTCTCAGTAGCTATGTTGTTACAAATGCATGTAGTAAATTGGTAAATAAAAAAAAAATCTACAGGGTTTGGGCAGATAACTGACAAGTCACCAGTTTTATTTAATTTTATTTGTGCACATGCCCTGAACAAATACACTAAAATCTTTCCTTTTCCATACACTACTTCTGCACCCATACCTCACCCTCTGCATGGTCAATACCATATAAATTCCTATATCATAAATTAAGTGTCTTTCTTAGATACATGAGGATAGAAGTTAGTGTCTCAAATAGTTAACAATGTAAAACAGTATGTTACAAATGTTTGTGAAGGTTTTTATTCATCCAGGTCATGGTATATTTGTATTCAATTAGATCAACTGGATTTGAAGTTTAGTTCATGAAGATATTTGACTAGTCATCCAACTGGCTTTCTCAATTCAGAATGATGTGTACAAGAATCTATTGGCAATAAATACCCTGGAATGTCCCATCATCACATAACAGCAAGGTGTTAGGAAACTCCAGAATGCAAGGTGTTGATTGCATTGTGGCTAAGAGGTGTTGTCAAAACTGCCCAGGGTAAGGCTTCAGAAAAGCATTGTACATGGCAGACAATTGGTTTCAAACCCTTCCCCCACCACCTCTATTTAGGCTTGGTTTCTTTATTTTGACATAAATGGCCACCTTGACACTAGAAATGTAATGTGGGTTTGAATAGAACCCAGTTTCGAATCGAATCTGAGGGTTTCGAAGTCCCAACAAAACTTTTGAAACTCCCGGATTTCATGGAACACGGATTTTTCAAATTCTCGATTTTTATCGAAAATCAAAAGTAGACGATAATCAAAAACCGAAAGTAGACAAGTATTGAAAATCGAAAGTAGATGATCAGCAAAAATCAAAAATCGAAAGTAGGTAATTATCGAAAATTGAAAGTAGACAATTTCTGAAAATCGAAAATCGAAAGTAGAGGATTTTCGAAAATCAAAAGTAAACTATTTTTGAAAATCGAAAGTAGATGATTTTCAAAAATAAACGGAACGAAACTCAACAGTTTCGAACATCTCTACTTACCACCAATCCTGTTCCTTTTACAAGAAGTAGAAATTACAATCTTCGATTTTTGACTTGAGGAATTTGCTCTTCTGTGCTGGGCTATACGTTGTTTCAACTGTTGCTTAGTCTCCCCCACATAAAAATGAAAGGTGCATGGTGCACTACACCATGTATATGATGTTGCTCTTCTTGTGTTTTGGTATTGGTTTTTTCTGATGCACCAGTTGCTGCCTCAGTGTTTTATTGGTTTAAAGCAGACATTGATACGGTGTTTATTGAAAAATTCTTCTTCATTTCTCTGAGACCCCTGCTACATATGGGATGGCCATGTTTTTCTCCTGTCTTGCTTTTCCCCTTCACTGTTGGTATTCATATTCTTTCCCTTGCTTCTTCCCCTTTTGACAAAGGCCCAGTCTGAATAACCACACGTTTAAAGGGCTCCTCTGAAAAGTTTAATTTCTTTAGCCTTCTACACAGTGCTAATAAGGATGTTCTCTGCTCTGTGTTGCAGGGTTCTGATGACACCCAGCTTGTGATCTAAAGGGTGGTGGGAGTCAAATATTTAATACTGATCTTTGTGGGATTGTTTTCTGTAAACCTCTACTTCCATATTACAATTCTCCCTGACTTCTACCAAGCAGTTCAAGAAGGCAAATGTGTTGTTTTGTGTGTGTTCCTGTGTAAATCTGATGTTATGGTTCACAGTATTGATTTAATCTGTGAAGATTTGTATTCACTTCTGGTGGATTTTAAACCAGGTGTAATCCTCACATCTGAACCAGTGGCTGGGTGCTATTCCCTTGAAGGTATCCCTCCTTTTTAATGTAAAGGCTTACCACAATGATTGAAACTGTAGATCCCAAAGCACATGCATATTTTTGCTTGTAGAACATATCCTTATATTTAGAATATGTTGAATTCAGGCATAAGTCCAGAGCACACACTGTTCTGGGTTAAGATCTGTTTTGCTGGCAAGGGAGGTGTCTTAGTACATTTCTCATCATTTCAATAGCCTCCATAGTGAGTATACAGGTGAAGAGAGATGTCACATCATATAAAACCCTAGTTTCTTCTACACCAAGTACTACATATTGAATGTTGTTAGTGAAATGCTAGGAGTTCTGGATGTGATTATTAGAACTTCCAACCAAGGGCCCTAGGATGTTGGTTAGGTATTTTGCCTCATATAAATGCAAACAGCAGGAAAGCAATTGCCCTAGCTGAAATTCTGATGGCAAGACCCATAAGTGTAAGGTAAAAAAAATGTATCTATTGTGTTGGTGCACTTCGAGTTAGGTTACAAGATTAGATTTTAACTTATTATTAGATGTTTTCCTTAGAAATATGGATGTTAGGAAATATTGCAATGTGCTGTAATCTTTGAAGCCCTACATCAAGAAAGAATAACAATTTAAAAGCATTAGAAATTCTTTGAAATTATTGCTGTTCAGATGAGATTTTTTCTTAGGTATTTTCATTTTAATTTGTGTTTTGTCCAGCTTACTGTATCAGATGATAAATGTGCTGACTTGATTAGGAACCAAATGTATGCACCTAATTGCTAATCAACTATGAAGCATGCAAAATTTACAAATGTGAACTCCATTCCTCTAAAATCCATATTCACTAATAAGTTAAGCTGTAAAGTACATGCATGCGTAGAATACAAAATGGAAGCTATGCTTTTGTGCTATTTATCGGACAACATTTTAGTAAATAGTTAAATATTTAGATTAATGAAGTCACCATTTTTTGATCACAAAAGTTCTTGATCCTTTCCTTATTGTGGTTATTAATGTAAACATACCTTATGTTTATTTATTTCTAATTATGTAAAATTTGTAAATTATGCAAAATTGTACATTTGTGATCGCTGCTGCCTTATGCTTTTTAAAACATTATATTTATAAAAAAAATCTGCAGTTTCAATGGGGCAGGGATGAGGAAGTGCCTTATTGTTATGGCAAATGTGTTGTATATGTACGTATATGTATCATTTTATACTGCATACCAAGTGCCACTTGGGTATGCAGCACTGTACACAAACAAGGGTATTAGTGCAAGCAATTAAACAGTTAAATTTATTATATAAAGTTTTTTTCATAGGTCAAGACTACATATTGATGGTTATATATAAGTGAGGTGTGCCTTGACACATACGGATTGGAATTCCTGCCCGAAGAGCTTACAATCTAAGGGGGAGTAACTTATAGTACAAGTGGGGGGAGAAATACAAAGTGCTCAGACAGCTAACAATCATTTGTATTGCTGTTTTTCACAAATGTAGGATAACAGTTGAGTTTTAAAAACTAATGGCTGTCACTTGGCGAAGTGAGAGAGGGAGAGCGTTCCAAAGGTAGGGGGCAGCAAGAGAGAATGGTTTAAGTAGGAGGAAGTAGTGTTCATTGGGGGTTTGTAGAGAACATTGCCTTGCAAAATGCTCAGGGCACGTCCAGGAACATAAGGGACCAAAAGAGAAGATAAGGTAGGAAGGTGCAGCAGAGTGAAGGGATTTAAAGGTTAAAAGAAGGGTATTGAAGTGATTCTTTGCTTATTGGGAATATGTCATTTTCATTTAACTGACTCTCAGACTGTAACAGTTGGTAGCTAAACATAATTTGCATTTTAAATTGTCCAGGTGCCCCCACAATGAATTAAACGTAAATCTCCCTTCCTTCCCCCACCCCCTCCCCAGTGAAAGGTTCTAGAATCCCCTTGAAATGTCAGCTTAATCCTTTCATAACAGATAAACTAAGCTGACTTTAAAAGGCTCCACACGTGGTGCCAGCCTGGCCCTGCCCCTTTTCACAGTCAGGGACAGTATTCTTATTACATGATCACAAAATTCTAAATGATATCCCCTTTTCTATGTGAGCATTGCCTTTGTACTCATAATATAGTAAAGAAGACATTATCCAATTCTTCAGTTCAAGTATTTACTTCTACTCACATGCAGAAATCAAAGTAAATAAAAATAAGTGTACAGGAAAACATGGGTTATTTTATTACACTCTTATATAATAACATTATTATGTAACTGATGTAAAAGTAGTAAACTGCTTCTTATTTTTTAAGATAAGAAAGAAATTGTGCTTAGATTGGAAAATGAAATAATATAGTCTAAAGCTCATTGTCAATGCAATCGTATGAATTGAAAAATCTTGCTCCACATAATTAACTTAATTTTTTTATTGTCCAACAAGCCTGGAATAAAGAAGGAGCTAGCAGATATTAACAAAAACATCAAACAAACACACAACTGGGCATTTCCCCTGATTTTTGTATATATTTATGCATTGTGTTTTCTCTAATCAGGTCCTGTGCTTTGTTAATGCAACATTGCTTGAGACTGAAATTGGCTCTCGGTGTGTAGCATTATCAAGTAGACTCCAGTTTCACGGCAGCTAATAAGGTTAATCATACGTGAGAGACAAGTGTCTAAGACAATTTGCAGGAAGTTATTTCCCAAGGTTCAATTACTCTCTTCCCTTGAATAAGAGTGTTTCCTGCCGTATATGCCTCTAATGGCAACATGACTTTGTTATTCAGAACAAAATTACTTTTACTTCCCCGTACTTTTCCAAGTGAATTTATATACACTCCCAAACATACATAGATCAAAATCTGATTCTCAGATTTGTTTCAATAACATGTTACCTGAAAGAAATGTAGAGCTGGAAAAGATATGACTAAATGTTTGAATGGAGAGAGATGTACTGTATTATTGATGTCAGAATATTCAAACAATTGCATCGCAACATGTTAATTTGTCATTCTAACATAAAGTGTGATGAAATGTACTGAAATAACATTTATACAGATCCCAGTTATTAAATCACCTTTCATGGGATATGCAGGGCAACACTGGCAAATTCATAAATAGAGATGTCCGAACTTTGCAAAATCCGGTCCGCTCGAGGATCCGCAAATTTTCGAAAAAATGCGAAAATTCGAAAATCCGCGAGCGGACCCGTTAAAATTAAAAATACCCTTGAAATAACGAGATTTTTCGTATTTTCGAAAATTTTCGAAATTACGAGTTTTCGCGTATTTTCGTGAATTTCCGAAATTACGAGTTTTCATGTATTTTTGAAAAATATGTATTTTCGAAAATACAAGTAATCCTCGTAATTTCGAAAATTTTCGAAAATACGTATGTATGGAATTAAGAGAAATCCTTGTATTTTCGAAAATCCGGAAAAATCCGCCGTTGGCGAACAGGATAAATCCACGGCGGATCCGGGTTCGGATCCGCGAACCGGCCATCCCTATTCATAAACAATTGCAATAACATTACAAACACAAGCTTTTTTGAGGATGGAACAATGGGCACAGCTTTATTTAATTTAATATATGAAGTATTTAAGCCAAAATATTTTCCAACTTATAAAATTCTTATAAATGAGGCCATCCCAATTGAATGAGCTGCCCCTAAACTGTGAAGTGACACCGCCTCTCGAGCACATTGCCAGTCAATATGTTACCTTACCTCCACACCACGAACGTAAGATACTGATCAACCGTTCGTAGACATAAGATGCTTGAACAGGCATTTTTTGATCATTGTATGCAGCCCAAGGCAAAAATATCAATGCCTATCTCCAAAAGGTACATACCATCTGGGCGATAAAGACCAGGACCTCCATCCTCTAAGTCAATATGCCTATAGGTACAAAGGTTAATGACATGTGAGAACTTATAAATTGCAAAGTTTCTTCCTGCATTTTTCTAAGGGTTGCAAATGTTCTACCTGCTGCCAAATCAGCTAGTAGCTGACTACTACAGACCACGCCAAAAAATTTCAGGGAAAGAAAATTGCAATTGTGCTACAGTAGATCCCTTCAACAATTCTTGATTAGCTCAACTGTCTTGACGTTTCCTATGTCATTCCCTCCCAAGTGAATCATAATATTAGCAGGTTTTCCCCACTAAGAATGTCCCAAAATCCAAACTTTGATGGGGAGCACTCACTGCCACTACCTCGGATTCATCCGACTCCCCGCTCCTTTGCTTCCCTGCTGCATGAAGCCATTCTAACACTGCAGCTGGTACCTCTGACATAGTTGACAGGCCGACGAATGCCAACCACTTAACAGGAAGCTTCCTTAAAGACAGGTCCCGTGCCTGTCCTTCTTTCTCCCACTCCCACCAATTCCTTCAAGAGACATTGCCACTTTTCTCTTTCCAATATATAGAAATATAAATGTTCTTTATATCACTGGGACATCTGATCGTATAACATAAGACATAATTTATGGTTTGCGTTTTTATCCAGTTAAATAGTTACCTTAGTTGTCAAGATTGATTAACATTTTTGAAGGCAATATATAGAAATATTAATATTAAACAGTAATCTGACTGATTATATAAATTCACAGATTCATAGCGCATCTGTGTTTATTTTCTGAAGAATGACAAATTATTATTATTGTGGATTTATGTGGATTTATATAGCGCTAATCGGTGTGCTTAACAATTACATGTATACATTTACATCAGTCCACATTTTTTTTACACATACAACCTATCAGTATGTCTTTATGATGTGGGGGAAACCAGAGTGCCTGGGGGAAACCCACGCAAGCACTGGGAAAAATAGTTCATTTGGATTTATTGCCCCAAAATGTTACACATATAAACGCATTTAGAATCTATAAATTAGATACCCATTTCTTCCAATTTTTTTAACAAATGTTTTTAAATTGGTAGTTTTCATAATTTCAATACAGTGAAATGTAAGGAAATATTGTTGAATAAATATATATGTAGGAAAGATGGGTCATCAGTGCAAAACTGTAAACTTATTGTTTTATGTTTTTTTGAATGTGACCCAAAATGTATTAATACAAGCAAATAGTTCCTTTAATTCCTTCCCTTTAAACCAATCTTACACTTGGCTGCCCTATTTCTTGAGAAAGGGAATTATACCTGAATTGTATGCTTTGGGAAACTCATGTGAATTAAGATATAGTGTAATTATTATGATAAAGCTGTGGATTATTGCTGTATTTGAGGTAAATGAACATAGCTTACAGATATGCACCAATGCTATATAAGATAGGTAGTATTGCTACTGCTTGTTGATAAATAAATAAATAGATAGATAGAATAGATAGATAGATAGATAGATAATATTGTTTAATATAGTATTTGAGGTTGAATAAAGTCATACAAGCATCTAGTCCAACATACTCAGCAATACCCACATTTGCTGCCTAACACTTGATCCAGAGGAAGGCAGAAAAAAAGCTATGAATTGGGAAAAAAAATCCTTCCTGACTCCAAGTGGCTGACTTCCTGACTTCCTTAAAGGGCATGTCCACCCCAAAACTATAATCCCCCCAACTACTGGCCCCATCATGTAGTGTAGTTTAATCCTTACCTCACATCCCAACTCCATAGGGTTCTCCTGTAGTCCCCCCCCAAAGTCCCAAAAACTGCCCACCAGGAGGCTAGCAGGTCCATATAGGACAATGCTGCTAGCTGGCCTAGGTAGATTTTTGCCATGCGTACTGCAGCCCTTCCTCCCTCCCTCCCCCTCCCTTCCCTCCCTTCCCTCCCATTCTACTATCCCTCCCCCTACCATAAAAACCCTTCAGTGCAGTATTCCCATGTCTCCCAGCCCCAACCGCAATATTTGTATCTTCAGAAAGCTCCCCAAACTCTTACTTACCTCTCCTCTTTCCTCCGGTGAAGTGGATGCCGGCAGCCGCGTCTGTGATTGGCTGGCGCTCAGCCAATCACAGACGCGGCTGCCGGTCCCGCCCCTCTGCTTGCATTTCCTTGCAAGCAGAGGGCCGGGAGTGCAGCGGCGGAAAGAGGGGAGGTAAGTAGAGTTTGGGGGGCTTTCTGAAGATACAAGTATAGCGGTTGGGGCTGGGAGCCCTTGGGGAAACTTATATAAAAAAATATATTTGTGGGTGGAAATAGCCTTTAATGACTTTACCTTTTACACAGTGAAAAACCCTTTATGATCATGAAGACTAAACTTTCTTCCTGTCTTAAAGGATGTCCATGTGTCCTTTTACAGTACATGTTTTATTAATGAACAATGCTCCAGATAGTTTATTGTATGGCCCATTAATGTATTTTGTATGTATGTTATTAATGTTAAAGATATAGTAAGACTTTTTTTACAACTAAAGCTCAATATAAAATGTTGATAAGAAAGTGAGACACTTATTTTGACCCAGCTACATGTCTTTTTTAATTTCACCTTTGAAGACATCTCAATGTGAGTATTATAACATTTCTCCACAGAAAGCAGACCTGAACCCATAGTAAAGCTGTTAAGGTCACCCACAATGTAACATAGCAATATTGCTGGAATTGCTGGTTTCCTGGCAACTGTTGCTCTGGAAGGACTGCATTATAGATGTCTATAGAGTATAATAACCTCAGGTGCTTTATTTACAGGGTTAGAAAACAAAGGTATTTGAAACATAAAATATACCTTAAACAAAAAAGGTAATACCCCAAGAGATTTATTTATAAGCATTCAGTGCTGTATTCTGTCAGTACTGAAATACCACTGCATTGGAACTTTATGCAGCAACCAATAAAATGTCTATCATTCAGCTTGGAATCTTTTGGATCAGTTTATGCAGAATCTGTGCTTTGAAGGTAATTATTTCATCATCTTATTTTCTTTATAGTAGGTCAGCCTTTCTTGTTCATGCAATATCATGAGTAAGGAGACTAGGAGGAAGACATTGGTGGTTTATTCATACAACAATATTAATGAAATACACAGTTCTTTGCTGGCTATATGAGGTTTATACTTTTCCTTAAATTGACATGTATAAATCGATAATTTTTGAAAATATCTTTGAACATTCGAAAATCCACGGAAATACGATTGGAGACACTTTCGAGTTTCCAATCGTATTTTCGAAGATTTTCGAATGTTCAAAGTTATTTTTCGAAAAGGAACGAAAATAGACTCGAACGTTCGATTTTTGAAAATACAACCGGAAACTCAAAAGTGGTCTCCAATCGTATTTTCGAACGTTTGAAGATATTTTAGAAAATTATTGAAAATAGCTCTGTACATTTAAAAATCTTCGAAAAATTTGTTCCAAAGTCCCGAAATCCATAGGATCCGTCTGGTTTTGGATGGATCTTTCCGATTTCGGAACCGAGGGGTTTATATCGGACCCGGATCCCATTTCCAGTCTAAATGTAACGGTAGTGAGGATTTCTGAATGTACAGTACATGGAAGTAGCTTTTCACTGTATTTCATTACTGTTATTGGGAACATTTGAGTGGAAATCCATGTTTCTCTCTGCTGTTTTCTCTTTAACAGAATAAACAACACAAACAACTGTATATCCCTGGTGACAGCGTTGGGTGTTTTGCAATCATTAAAAATAAAATTTTGCCTCTGTCCATTCTTTTATTGATCCAATATTTTATTCCAGTATTATTTTCAAGCGTAATCAATATTTTGTAAACAATAACATTTACTAGCTCTATAATTTTACAGTTAGCTTTCTCCTTTTCTGAAATATAGTTATATGTTCACAATCATTTCCTAGTATATATTATAACTATCAACTTCATGTTGCTGTGCTGCCTAAGGAAGGGCAATACAACAATGCAGACACATCAATGGTTTATTACTGGAGTGAGGGAAAGTTGCAATGTCAAACAGAATATGTACCAGATTAAAAGACAAAGGAACAGAATGACCTTTATCAAATTAAATAAAAATTCACTTAGCACTTTGCACCTTTATTACATTATATAACATTAGATTCTGCACAAGAGTTTTTTTTAAAAATGTATTGAAAAATATATATTCACACATGCACATTATATAAAGTACATTTTAAACTGTAAAGTAAGAATGCTTTCACAAAGATAATTTCTAATTGCTTATTCTCATCAGTTTACAAACTGAGCTAAAAGAAGAGAAATTTAAATCAATATTTGGCATGATTACCCTTTACCTTCAAATCAGCATTAGTTCTTACAAGTACTTTTACAAAGTATGGGAATTTGGTAGATTTAGGGGGCGATGCATTGTTCACTGCCAGCCAAATCAGTGTAAACCCCAGCTTGATGTATTATGGGGCTAGCGTGGGTTTTATATTTAGTTTGGATAAAACATCTCCCTGTTAATTAGGTGTAGGAATAACCAGTCATACCAAGTAAGTGCTAATTGCCATCATTTTCATATGTAGGCACAGCCATTAACCTGAACAAAAAAATCAGTGTATGATGCTTACAACTGGATAAGGAACAGCCAAACTCTTCTACCAAGGTGAAGTTGTGTCACCATGGCAAGACTGAACACAGAAACAAGACACAAGGTACTACATTAAAATGTTCATTAATTATTTCATTATTAAGGAAAGTGGAGTTTCTGAGGTATTTAAAATGGTATAATGGAAAGATACTGATATAATGTCTACCACAACATACTATTAGAAGGAAACTGTAGTCTCAATACAATTGGACTCCAGGATCATGCTTCTAGCTGCAAGGTTTTCAAATGTACAGCAGTATAAAGAGTAATGCACATATAATGTACGTAACTAGCTGTAGAAAAGATCAATTTTGGGGAGGTTGTGATTATGACTCAGTTCATGATGTGTCTCTCATAGAGGCACAGGGACAGTGCAAACTAGGAAGTTACTTGCATATAACTTTGGGTTCACAGTAGCTAGGCTTGTTTGAAAGATATGGGGGGGGCTTGTATGGGTCATGTATGGATTTTAATTTAAAAATAAAGATTCTTTAAAGGAAAACTTGTTGCTAGTACAAATCAAAGCATATGTAGCCTTTGAACAGCCTTGTAAGCATGTGCACCTATAGGCCACATCCCCTGACCCCACTTTCACAATACCACACCAAACTTGGAAGTCCGTGATAAGACTTTGAAAGCTGTTTGCAACCCTGCAGTTTATTTTCCAGCCAGCATGCATTTCAGACAGCCTACCTGGAACAATACAAAATAGCTGATTTTATCGTTTAAAAAAAATAAAAAATATACCTTAAAAGGGTACTTATATTGCCAACAGATTCTTGTACAAGTCATCCTGAATTGAAAAAGCCATTCGGATGACTAGTGAAACGTCTTCAAGAACTAAACTTTAAGTCCAGGTGATCTAACTGAATACATCAGATATACCATGACCTGGATGAATAAGAATCTTCACAATCAATCAAATTTCGAAATGTACATTTTTGTGTGGCTTGGTATCTTTTAGAAACATACATAAACACGAGGTCACAAGTTCAAATCCTTAGATTTACTTATGAAATTTCTTTTCTTTTCCTCAATGCTTGATAGGATATAAACTGCAAAGATTACTTTAGTTTTTTTCATGAAAAGCCAAGGAATGTGTGTGGCAAAACAGATTGTTTTTAAAAACAATTGTACACAGTTAAATCTCTGTTCAGTGTAGGATCTGCTGTAACATCACATGTGGCTAACAGAGGCAGGTCTATGAGCTGTAATATGGTTGGCTGATTCATTCACAGATTCATTCACAGATTCATTTCTTAAAGGACAACTCCACCCTCATAAGAACATCTTTTAGAACGTATGGCCTCGTTAAAATATGTTGATATATCATACTTTGTCCTATGAATTCATTACTGTATACCTGCTATGCTTCTGGATGCCTTGTGGAAACTGAGCAATTTAGAAACCTGTACTGAGCCTGCACTGAGCCTGGGCATGCTCAGAAGAGGCAGACAGGGGATTAACATTCAGTCACTGGCTGTGATGTCAACTGTCAAATCCATAACTGACAATTACTAACTGGAAGAACCAGGAAACAGAAACAGGGGCAACAGGACATTGTGCAGGATTTCAGGTTAGACTTATATATTTCAGATTTCAAACTATTACCATTTAGGGTTTTGGGGGTGATTTACCTGTATGAAAGTTTTCATTTTGGGGCTGGACTTGCCCTTTAAACCAACTAACAGGCTCAGCAAACCGAAAGGTGAGACTAAGCTTGTTGTATCTTTGTAAATGTGCTCTTCTATTGGGACAAAGTTGTCCGATGACTTTAATTTCCCTTTGGACAAAACTATTTATTAACCATATACCACTTACTTTAGGGCTATGGCGGTGTCACCGCTCTTTTAACTGGAGAAAAATAGCACTGGACAAATGACAAGAAAATGTTCCAAAACGTTCTTATGTGTGCATTTACACTCTTGGCACAATATTTATCTCACTGTTTTACTTCTATCACATTTAAATGGGATTCATTTGTCCCCTTCCTTTGGGTGCTGCCAAATTTAGTACTGGCTTTACCTCCCCTGTAGCTAATGCTTTTAAACAGAAAAAGTGCTGATCCAATCCACCAATTTCTTTCCCTTTTATTATGTGATCCACTGCAGTAACATTTAACCCTCTGGTTTCAGGGATGATCCACTGCCTCACATTTCACTTTACCCACTGCAGTTCCACCTCCTCGATCATTGGCTGTGAGTTCCCATCCCTTAGGTCTCCTGCACTATCATTAGTTCTGTTCACATTGACAGTAACATGCACTCCCCCTCCCTCTGGAACACACACACAGAATGTGCATAGTGGTACAGAGAGGAGGACGACTAAGGGTCTTTACTTACCAAGCAGTTTAAGACTTGAAAACTTAACAACTCAGCATGATAGAGAGCCTTTAATTTTACATTATTTTTTTCACCACAGTTCTCCTTTAATCGGAAATAAGATTTTTTTTTGGTTTAACACTACCTTATTACCTTTCTTTACATTTATAAACACATATTATTCATGTAACATTGACTGACTGGTGAAAATACAAAATGGCTACTGAGTGGAAACAAACGGACAACAAGGATTTTTTTGTAGTGTTGTGCTGTTTATTCACAGTATAGTCCACTTTGTAACCATGTATCATCTTCATTATACTTTACTTTCTTCACCTCAAGGACCCTTTGTTTCTGAGGCTTGTCATTTGTCATTCCTAGTTTGTCCATTTGATGCTTTGTCAACTTTCTGACAGGAAAGGCCACAACCTATTTCAGATTTACTATTTAATAATACCATATATTTTTTACTTATATCCCACTGTACATAAGAACTTTACATGACATTTTCAATATACTATTATACCGTATAAAGCGGTGTGTGTGTGTTGGTTGCTCTGTAAGTCCTCAGGCATGATTTAATCAACTCAACTATTGTAGTACGTAGTCAAGCACTTGGGGGTAAATTTAAGCCCTACTTCCCTGTGAGTTAAAATTTCCCCTGACACTTATTTAAAATAATTGGTTTAGTGTAATATCTACATTATTTTTTATTTCACTTTTATCTTTGGCAAGTATTTTATTGCTTTTAAACGTAAAGTCTAGTAATATGACAGTATGACAGTATTTAAAAACAGAGATCCGGTTCCAGCTGATATTTTTTTATGGATTTAAATGATAAATATTTTACACTGCATTAGTGATCAAGTACGTTCATTTTACTATCTTTGTGTGCACAGTAAAAGGATTTTTGTGAAACCAAAATGGGGAACACCCAGGAGCATTTATAACCCTGTTTATGGATGTATAGCTCTGGTTGTATAATTCCCTCAGACAAATATTACATACAGCAGTACCATTACATCGCCCAAGTTACACTAATCCATAATGATATTTTTCAGTCTCCTCCCAGCTAAATTTCTGAGCCATTCCTGATGTATATACATTTACAAAAGGTTGATATACCAACTTTTTGCCACTTTTTCTACCGCTTGATTACATTTCCTCCACATATAACAAACTTTTTTTGACCATAAACCCTGTGAAAACCATAGAGGTATTTATAGAAAGGCCAAAAATCTGATTTTTAGAAAACAAATCTTTCCTAATCTGCAGTGTCTGAAAATGGTTTTTAAAAAACAATCTTCGTTTAAAAATTAACTTAATTTTAACAATTGTCCTGGGGGTGGGGTATATCTATAAATATGTCCCTTACACACAAGGAGATTTTTTTTGGTCAAAACCACTGATGTCTGTCGCCCGTTCTCCTGGGTTGTCGGCCAAAGTGGTAAATCACAGTCCAAAGGTGCCCCACACAATTGGTCACAATGAACTGTGGGCCATGGCAATTTTAACCATGTCTGACAGTGATTCGTCCTAGCTAACTGCTCGCTTGTGGCAAAAAATTTGCACTTGTGTAACCAGCCTTAGTGTTCCGATATAACATCAATAAAAACCAATGTCCTGGAAATCAGTATGGAAACAGTAAGGAAGCAGCACTATCTACTGTATATGAGTAGTATGTATGTATGTATTTTATTTCTTATATAGCGCTACAAATTCTGCAGCGCTTAACAATTATTTACTCAATTCACATCAGGCCCTGCCCCGAAGAGCTTACAATCTAATCACCGAGCCACCGTGCTGCCCCAATGGTAGTAAATCTACCATGTAGTAGATTTTGGAGTATTTAAGTAGTACAAATGGTAAAAAATGCAGATTCAAAAATTCAGAGAGGACCATAGTCCTATAGTAAATAGTGTACTTCCTACTGTGAAATATAAAGGATATTAGCATTCAATGAGGAGTTCCATGACGTATAAAAGCACAAGGCCACAGGCTGACTGCTTTCATACAGGCCATAGAACACCAAGATAAATTTATCTTTATAGTAGAGTGTGCAATTTCCTATAATGCACAAGTTTTAGAGACATATTTATAAAGGTACAGTATCGATATTTTGTGATATTGCGCCTTAAAGGTAGTGTCACATGGTATTATACGATTATTTTATAGAATATGGCCTTTTTTTAAATTTGTTTTTATTTTGTTCAGTTGTTAAAAAAGGAACATACATAAACATTTTCATTTGTACTGGAAGTATCGTATTGCAGTTGGTTATCACTTTCAATTATTGTGCATATTGTTTCTGAACCTAACAGTTTTCTGTATTATTTTATTTTAAAAGAAAAAACAGGCTAACTGACTATGGCGTATTCACTTTCGTATTCATGCTTTTGTTGTTCACATTTATCATGGATCACATACTTTAAAGTTTAATGATAGATTATAGAGATATTGTTAAAGGAGAAGGTTTAGGGGATGGGGAGTGGGAGTGGGGAGATAGCGTGGTATTAGAAGGAGTAGAGGGTTTTAGTAGGTTGGGTGGAAGGTTGGTGGTCCGGCCGTCCTGGCTTAAGATTTTTATCTTTATCTAATTGCTGTTGCATCTAATGTGAGCCATGGGTTCCATACTTTATCTTACTTGCTTGGGTATTTTCTGTGTATATACAGGAGTTTATGATATGCTAATTCTGCGTTAGCTAATTGGATCCATTGCTTTTGTCTGGGTGGGCTGTGGGACATCCATGTTATGACCATTATTTTACGAGCATAGAATAGTAGTTGTGTAGCCAGTATTTTACTGTTGGTATTGAAAAGGGTAGTTGCGCATGTTCGTTTGGGTTTGTGTCCAAGGCGTATAGTGAGGATTTGGACCAGTTGATATGGAGGCCTGATATTGGTCTGTATTCTGTGATGGTGGTGTGCAATGCATTTAGGGTTGTATCTGTAGAATCCAGGAAAAGTATTATGTCATCAGCATAGAGTCCTATTAGCTCGGTATATGAGCCAAGTTGTAGACCTCCTATACTGGGATTAGACCTAATTTTTGTAGCTAATACTTCAATTGCTACTGCAAATAGGTAGGGCGACAGGGGACATCCCTGTCTTGTTCCTCTGCATGAAGAGAGTTTAGCTGATTGGTTGCCCTGTTCATAGAAGGTTTGTTTGGTTTTCTGGGGTAGGGTTAGCTTGGAAGGCACGTTCAGCGGTTTGTGTTTTGTGTTCAGCTGCTGTTTTGGTGGCTTTGGATTGTCTTTTGATATAGGTTACAGTTGATGAGAGGCAGCCGCGTAGGTATGCCTTTAAAGCGCCCCATTGTGCAGTATATACGGTTTCACTTTGGTCTATTTTGAGATATTCCTTAAGTTGCATATACAGTTTATCTGGGGTAGGAAACAAAGATATCCAGAATGGGTTTAGCTTCCAGAATTTAGTTGACCAGTTTGCACTTTGTTTATTTATTGTTGCCATAACTGGAGTATGGTTCGAGGGGCCTCTGGGCAGATGGGTTATTGCATAAGTGCTAGTGATGGGGAAGGAAAAATATAGTCCAGGCATGACATGGTATTGTGTGTAGCTGAGTGACAGGTGAATCCTTGAGATGATCGGTTTTGTTGTCTCCAACTATCGATCCATTGCCATGCTGATGTAAATTGAGATAGCTGTGTGCCCTTGTTCGGGTGCGGTATTGGCAACCTAGTTGGGTACTGATCCCGTTGTTCATTTTGTACCATATTGAAGTTGCCCATGCATACAATTTGTGTCATTGGGTAATCAGCGAGGAATGGGACCATTTGTTGGAGTAGGGATGTTGACGCTGGTGGTGGGTTGTAGATCCCCATTATCACATAGAGAGTAGAGATAGACTAGAATCCGAGTTCGAGCTGAACTTATCGAGTTCGAACAGACTCGGACTTCTCGAACTATCACGGATTTCTCGGACTTTCAAACTTTCGATAATTATCAAATTCGAAAATCGGTTGAATGTTCGAATTGTTTATGGGATAATTATCGAATATTCAAATCATTTATGGGATAATTAGCGAATGTTTGAACGCGGGAGCTTGAAAGTACCGTGTGTGAGATTAGTTTTTGTTTTGGATAACATTGATATTTTAATTGTATTTCATTAGAACTTTTCAAACAATTTGACTCCCATTGACTTTAATGGGTCTGTTTTCGAACTTACAAACTTTTCATATAGTTCGAAAGTTCGAAAACGGACCAAAGTTTCGGAAGTTCGGCCATCTCTAATAGAGAGTTAAGTCTATTTCCAATGCTACCATAATGTACTTTTAGAATACTGTATCTCAATGTGCGACATATGAACAACAAGACTCCTCTGGAGTAGGTTGAGTGACAGCTATGGGTTGCCCATGTGACCCAGTGTTTGTGTAGCCAGTCCGTTTCTGTGAACAGGATATGTGTTTCTTGGAGACAGACTATGTCTGGCTTATTCCGTTCATTGTTTCTTGTATTTGCATTCTTTTTAGTGGTTCTCTGGAGCCTCTCATGTTCCAGGTAAGTAGTGTAAGAGTTTCTGTCATTTAAAAGATGTTAGAGTTGGGAAGTAAGTGAGTTTAGGTTAGGGACTAGATGATTAGATAGGATGAAACAAAGAGGGGGGAGGTTATAACACAGTATTTACCATTTCTAGTACAAGTGGTTATACATTTAGAGGTAGCTTAATATATTTTGCTATTTCAAGGTAAGTACTAGAAAAAGTTGGAAATCCTGAAGTTCAACAATCGTGCTTTATTAGTTATTCACACTACATGTTTCGGATCCAGAGATACTTTATCAAGTATGGAGTGAACCGGAGATACTTGGGGTGAGCACGTATGCAGGCTGTATTCTTATCATATTTATCTTTTGCTATTTGATCCATCTGTATATGTACACTTTTGTGTTTAAGGTGTGGGTTTTCCAGGTGGTAGCGTCTTATATGGCAGTTCGCAGACATATCTGCAGGTACCTTGTATCGGCAGTGGGTCGCTGGTACCATCCAACCAGGCCGCTTCTAGACAATGGGCCCTAGACATTGGTGCATAGTCAGAGTTATTGGGTATTGGCAGCAGGTTGCGGGTATATGGAGTATTTGGGTATGGGTTGGGCAAAGTTTGTCTGTTGAAACAAATAACTATGGTACTCACCACTGGGTATCTCCCTACCCAGCATTGGAGGGTTGTCTCTTGGTCAGGAGTAAGGCCTTGAAGATAGGGTTGTATTCCAGAGGTTTGTTTGTAACCCAACATTGTAGTTGTGGGGTTCAGGGTTGGTCTTAGGGTCGGTTCGGCTAGTTAACGGCTGAATTACTCAGGCTTGGTTGTTTATTCATGGGTTCCTCTCCAGGGCTGGTGCCAGGTCCTCCTGGTGTTGGTCAAGCCAGTCGGTTGCCTCTGCAGCTGTAGTAAAAATAGTGTGCGCTGTTGGTGAGCCACCCGTTGTTTCACAGGATATATCATGGTGTAGGTTAAGCCGGCCACACTAAGCCTCTGCTTTACTGCTAGGAATGTAGCTCTACGTTTTTGCACATGTGGGGAGAAGTCCGGGAAGACCATTATAGTGGTGTTTTCATACCTTAACAGCTGTTTTATTCTTGCCAAACGGAGGACTGTATCCCTATCTCTGTAATTGAGTAAACGAGCTATGAAGGTTCTGGGCCAGGAACCAGGAGGAGGCCTTCTACCTGGGACCCTGTGCGCCCTCTTGATTGTGAAGGCCGCACTGAAGTTTTCCCGCCAAAACTGGTCGGTTAGCCACATTTCAAGGAAGTCTTCCGGGTTGTTTCCCTCCACGGCCTCTGCAAAGCCAATAATTTTTACATTTTGTCTTCTAGACCTGTTTTCAAAGTCCTCTCGGCGTTCTTTATGCCCATTAATTAATTGTTGTAGTTTTGCGACTTCTTGCTTAACTGTTGGTAGGCCATCTTCTATTTGTGATATGCGCTCCTTTGCACCTGTTACCCTCTGTCCAAGTTTCTTCTATTTGTGATATGCGCTCCTCTGCACCTGTTATCATCTCTCCTTGAGTAGCGTTGTGATGGATTGTTTTGTGTCAGAGATTGCTTGGAGTAAGTGGGTAAGTGTTGGTTCTTTATTTGCTGGTGGGTTTTCTGATGGTGGGGGATCTGGTGTCTCACCTGTGTCCTGTATGGTTGTAGAGGAGGCCGTTGAGGGAGACGTCGTGTCCCTATCTCGATGCATATAGCAGCTTAGTCTTTCGGCAATCTGCAGTTTCTGCTTGTCTTTGTCCTTATGTTTGTTTCTGGGCATATTACCAAACTTTGTGCTTTGTATCGGCCCTTTGCAGTAATTTAATCAGGTTAGTTGGTGCAGAGCTCTCTCAGACACGTCTGTCTACTACGCCATTTTGGACACGCCCCCAAGAATATGGCCTTTAGTGATTTATGTGGCACTGACAAGGAAGAAGCAGTCATTTGAATGACTCACAGACAGCTCCTTTTCTTCCCTTTCTGGAAATGTGAAAAGGCACTGCAGGAGAACCATAAGGGGCAGAGATGTAATGTAAGGATTTTTTAAGTCCAAACTCAATATCTCCCTGAACACCTCCTTTTCATATTGGTGCTGTGCTCTCATGGCTGCTAACCACAAACAGCTATGTACAATAATCCAAAAGATGATGAGAGCCGCACTCACAAATCATTAAGTGGGTTTTATTGTGACAAGATATGTGCACAACGTTTTGGGGCAATCCCCTTCGTCAGGTGCATGAGGTGCATCTTTATTTTTAACACTACACAGTGGGGACAGTAGTGGGTTAAATTTTAGTTTTCGGAGTGGACATGCCCTTTAAGAAAAAATCATTAGAATGTTTTTTATTTCTCATGTAGTGAACTGTTAAAATAGTGACCCTTTAGGGTCAGGGGAGCCAGAACAGAACAGCGCAGGAACGAGGAGGTGTAAGTACAGATTGAAAGCGCATTTACAGTTATGATTATGGCAGTAGGGGTGGGAGGGTATGCCCTGCATGGTGTCAAAAGTTTTTAAAGAGGGCGGACATGCCCTTTAAGCACCCCATTTTACTATCACTCATCAGTGTTATGCCTTTATAGGTAAATATCTGTATATCATTAAATGCATACAGCTGTTTTAATATTCTTCCCAACGCTCTTTATCACGGGTAGCAATTCTCTGGGAGAGATTTGTTTCTTTGGTGCATGGTTATTTAGTGGAAGGAGCACCTCCTTTATTACTATTCTACCTTCTTTAACTAGTGCATAGGATTACTGATGAGTGTTTACTTACTTGAAACAAAGAGCAGTTGATAAATCATGTATTTTATGATAAACCAGAATATTTTTTGTTATTGTGGTATTTAAAACATTTTGTGAAGTATTTTGTTTTTCTCAAAGATATCAGTAAATAAAGTAATAAAATAATCCGTTCCTACCCATAGAAAGGCTATTAAGTAACCAAGTTCTGATGTGCTCTCACAATTTAAAGTGATGCTAATCAATGAAATACACCAAGAGCATCCACTTTTGTGTACCTTTTTAAACATATTTGACAGTATTGCTTTATTGTAACTGTAGAGGGGATGCCCCCAAGTGCAGTAGCAGCTATGGGCAGCACGGTGCCCATTGAAGCATAGTGACTCTTTGGCTAGCAATGATGCCTTGCAGCGCTGAAGTGCTGAGTTTGAATCCACCCTCGGATACATCTGCAAGGAGTTATTCTCCCCATGTGTGGGTTTCCTCCAGACACTCCAGTTTCCCCCACAATCATAAAGACATACTGATGAGTTGTATGTGTCAAATAAATGTGCTTAGATTCTAAGCTCTTCAGGGCAGGGTGTGATTGTAAATGTGTACATGTGTTTGTTAAGCGCTACATAAAATTATTGATAAGCGCTATGGAAGATGTTGGCACTATATAAATCCTCAACATTAATGGGTGCATTGTCCTAATAACATTCCAGACTGACTATCCATTATCAATTTGACTTGAAAGGTTGAAAGGTATTAATGTGTGTCGATAAGTCATAACATTGCTTTGGCAATAAAGAGAGCATGTCAAAATCAAAGTATATCCTGACTAAATACATTTATTTTTGTGAGCATGGTTGTAAAGTGGGAATAGTTGTACATCAGTAGTTGTGTGCACCTGTGTCTGTGTGTGGTATGTTTTTGCATTCATGATTCTAAAACTAGTTTTGTTGATAAATTATCTATGGTTGCCGTGGAAAGGGGAGCTGGTTGTAGGGGTGCATTGGTTGGTGTGTGCATCTCTGTGGGTTTGGGGGTATGTTTTTGTGTTTCTAACCATCAACTATTTTTTTTTGTTGATAATTTAATTATGATTGTCATGGAAATGAAAGGGTGAAGTGGTTATAGGGGTGCTTCAATTGGTATGAGTTTGTTTCATATAGACACAGTGTGAGTTTTAGTAACCTAATATTCAGGTGCGTTTTGTTAAGATAGTGGCAGCTGATCTTTGATTACAAACCTTAGAATGTTCACATTTGAAGGTTCTATCCATTAAAATTAATAGGCAAAAATGTCTGTAAATTCGCAGAGGAAGCAAACTTGTGAAAGCATAATTGAATACCTTAGCTAGATTATAGCACATTCTCCTATGTGCCCTGCAAATCTGTACCCAGTTTTGTGTCTTTTCAAGCCAAATTAATTACTTTCCGTCCAAAGTACATTAATTTTATTATCTACAAAACAATATTCTTTTTCTATCTATGAATGAGTAATTGCTTCTACCTGCAAATCTGTTTCCTTTGAAGACAGATGGGAAAGTATTACTTACATTGGTAGTACGTTTTTTCCTATATTCATTGAAAAAAAAATAGTGAAAGTGAAGACAAAACAGATTTTCTACAGTTAAAGAGTTTATCTATCCCCATGGAAACATACACATCCTAGCAACAATATATTGGCACTCAGCTGCTGTGCAGAAGAAGTTAATGGGTCTAAAATGGTAAATTCAGGTGAATGACTAAGTTAAAATAGCTTGTGCTTTCAATCATTGTCAAATAAATAGGATGGAATATAATATTACCTGAATTAGGCAATATGTTGTTTCTAAAACAGGTTTTCTGTAGTGTGAATGACTACATGACCAAATATTTATCTAAAATTATGCATAATGGGACAGTCCGAGTGTATATGATTCTATTCTAGCAAAACAGCACAACAGATTTATTTCAGCTAGAGAACATAGAAGTAATGTGACATAATGCCATTGTGCCATTGTGGTCACCACAGTATTGCACCTCTGGCATTGAATAGTTGAACGTTTACATATATCAAAAACAAACATTGCTTTTTATGTCGTATTTGAAAGTGTAATATTCACACTATGAGACTGCTAGAAAAAAGGAAACAGTGTGATCAATTTAACTTTGCTTAAATTTAATGTACTTGTGATTTTTCTTTTCCGTATAAAACTATTAGGGTAACTGCAGCTGCAGAGTTATTAGGGTAACTTACCATCATAATTGTTATGTTTCAAAGTTGTCATTTTCCAGCTCGGATCAGAAATATATCACATTTCATATTGGGAAGGTTTACTCCGGTCTCCTTTTAAAAACAGAATAAAACATATATAATAATAATTTTATTAATCATTGCAATAGTTGCATTCATTTGTGAAATTTAAAGAGCTAGCTCCATGCAAATACACACTTTCAAGAAAACAAAGGAGTATTTTCTTATTTCTTTGGACTATACATGAACACTACTTCCTCTCTGCTATAAATATTAATCTATACCGTTACTCCATAAGCGGAGAAGAAGGACTGTTGCAAAATTTAAGTCATGATAATTTTTTTTCTTTACACTTACAAACTTCCCCTTTAATATTTAGAAGCTGATGCAAAGGCATAGGGGCATATTTATAAAGGATTGTCTTTTTCGCCAAATAATTAGCGCAGCACATCCAGCGAAAATAGCGCCATTTGGGGCTTCGTTTCGCCTTATTATAAAAAAAGCGAAAAACACACTGAAAAGGCAACGGGCGCGATAAAGAGCGAAAAGTATCGCAGCGAAAACTTAACGCATCTAAGAAGATGCATTGTGAAAACCATTCGAAACCAGAAAAGCCCACTAGAAAATGATGTCAAGTTCAAAATGGCCACCTCACATTTACCAAGAAGTCAGCCGAGTCTTATCTAGTCAATCTTCTTAGAATTTCTCAATTGGAATACAATTTTCTTTTGCACTGCATTCCCTTTCTAATGCGCGTTCGCCTTTCCAAGGCATATTCTATTATAATGTGCGTTCGCCTTTCTAATGTGCGTTCGCCTTTCTAATGCGCGTTCGCCCTGTGCGTTCGCCTTTCTAATGCGCGTTCACTTTTCCAAGGCATATTCCGTTATAATGTGCGTACGTTTTTCTAATGCGCGTTCGCCTTTCTAATGTGCGTTCGCCTTTCTAATGCCGTTTCGCTTTTCCAAGGCATATTATATTCTAATGTGTGATCGCCTTTCTAATGTCGCTTTTCCAAGGCATATTACATTCTAATGCACATTCGCCTTCTAATGTCGCTTTCCAAGGCATTTACACTCTAATGCGCGATCGCCCTTCTAATCGCGTTCGCTTTTTCAAGGCATATTACCCATTAGAATGCCTTTCGCTCAAACAATGACTTTTCACCACCTTCAGGGTCGCGCTAATCTTTCGCTCTTTTAACGCAAAAACCACCTTTCGCTCTTTTATAAATCGCTTTATGCCTTTTTGCTCCTTTTTCGCTAAAAACATGCGAAGTTAGGCGAAAAGGGTTTAGCGATAGCTCGCGGAAACGGTTTCGCCATTCGTTAACGTTACCTTTATAAATAGCGTTAACTGTCTTTTTGGCGAAAACCCATGCGAAAAGCGAAGGCGAAAACATTTCGCTACTGTTCCGCTCGTTTATAAATATGCCCCATAGTGTTATGGATGCTTATGTTACTGCTGGTTAATAATTAGATGAATTGGGATAAAATAAACCAATTGTCAGGAGACAAAAAGTTCAAAGTCTCCACACACCAAAGGGTCACTATACTCACTCAAACAACTTAACATTATCTGAAAGTACAATTTGAGAGAAGTGAAATGCTGGTACTACAGATATTTATCTGTGCTTGCTTTGTCATTAAATTATTAATGTTTAGTGCGTGTTCCTAATTGCCCCCACCCTCCCTTACTCACTGCATTCTTGTAGTGTCTGCAACACTTATAAGTTCTGCACATTCTCACCATGGACACTGCTCTGCTTACACATCTCCCCCTCCCTCTCCCCTTCTTTCTTTTCTCTGCCGAATCTCTTAATTGTTGCAGAAAGTGTGCTGGCAGGCAGCTAAAGATCCTAGTAAGAAGGTCAGATATAGGGAACATATAACAATGTATGCTCCTGGAGTGACAGGTCTTTCCCTGTAAATGATTTGATTAAAATGATGATCTACAGCTCAGATCTAAAATCGGAAAAAAGTTTTGTAGTGGGATCTTGCTGTATCTAAATGTCTAATTTTTAGATACCCTTTAAAGTATAAGTGCACTGTAAAATCAAGTTATGTTCATTTGGAAGCTGCAGCTTTAAAATACTGTTGCCATATTTTTTTTTCCCTATGCCCCTCCAGAGCCTAGCTTTGTGCCTTGAAAGTTACTGACATCTTGTTACTGGTTTGCTGAATGTTAAGCTCCGCCCCTCTGAGATTTCCTCTGCTTTCTCCTGCTTGAGCCTCAAACAGTAATGACTGTGAGTCTACATGGAACAGGTGGCAAAAACCCTAGATACACCCCTGAGTTTTGTGTATGTTTGTGTAGTTGCGTGTGTTTGTTTCAAAGAGAGTGTGTAGTTAGTAGTCTCTGACCCAGGTGCGTTTTATACAGAAAGGGCCAGTTGGGACTTTATTTGATCACATGACCCTGAAACCCCAGAATGTTCATTTTTAAAGGATTGCATCAATTATAGTCAATGGGCAAAAAAATCAAAGGTTGTCGATAACGCTTTCACAGATTTTTTAACTAGGTATTAGGTATTCAAGCCAAATGAATTAGTGCCTCACATTACCAGGAGTTCCAGTGTCCTACATCACAAGCAACTAGATCTCTTTTTATTGCAACAAAGCCTATATGTGAAGTGGTGTATTGCACTTTGCACCTACAATATATTAACTAAATCACGTATTGGTGTATTATCTATGTCTTGTTACTTCTCTGAGACAAGTCAATTGAAGCTTGTAAATTCTTGATATAAAAACTAAAAATTTAACTTCCTCCTTTTACTGTGTACTGCTGGGAAAGTGTTATCCAGCACCAGAACCCTAAGGGGTGCTGGAACATGGCCAATGGGCCAATGGAAACCAAAGAAGAGCTAGAGAGTTGGGGAGGGAAAAGGGGGTGATTCCAATTGGTCAGGAGTAAAAGAGGGGGAGCTTAGGTGTATCAAGTAGGGAGGTTACTACCCCTTGCCTTCCATTGTAGGTAGCAGGTTGCAGGGAATACAAGTGGCATCCCCTGACATTAACACCCTTTTAGACAGGGTAAGTCTAGAAGAAAGAGATGGAGGGCAACTGCTGCATACTCTTTTGGCTTCTATGCCTAGGGATTCATCAATAGATGGTAACCTTAGATCCCTGCCTGGTCCTTTACAGCCTTAGCCTGATATCAATTGCCAGACCCCTGCTTGTTCTAGGAGGCTAAGGCCACCATCCCAATTAAGACCTAGCCCCATTAGAAGAAGGAGGACAGCTCCCCCTTTACCTTGGATGACTGATACACGGGCCTAATATCCGGCCTAGAAGAAATCACGTCGTCCACTCTGGTCTCTCAATACCTTCAATGCCTGGTCCTGCTGTTATAGTCCCAATCACTGTACCTGCTACTTCTCAAAGACGGAGTGAGTATATAAGGGGAATGGGTTTCAGTGGGGCTTTACCTAATGTACTTGCTAGGGATTTTAGAGCAAATGCCAGTTCCACTTGGCAAGGACAGGCTGTAAGTGACCAAAGCATGAGAAACACGGGGGCTGGATGTTGTGATGCATGTAAGTATTAATTATAATGTGATGCATGTAAGTATTAATTATATTTGGATTTCAAGAGTAGGAAAGAGAGTAGAAAGCACAGTTATTGAAATGCTAAAAAGATGTCATGTTTTGGTGGAATGTCAAGTGATCTGGACAGTGATCTCCAGACTGAATGAAATAAAGTTAATTAGTTGATTAACTGTTAGGATTTATTAAGTAAACCTTTGTGGTGTAAATTCCGTATTGTGTAATGTAAAGAGAGCAATGAAAAATCCTATATAATAAAATGCAAGTGTGCGTCCCTGTGTCCGTGTGTGTGTGTCCTGCAAAGAGCGTTACCACAAAAACTGATACGGCGCATGCGCACAGGTGAGCCCTGCTTCTCCAATCTGCCCCGGATGGCTAACATGTGCTTATGCGTTGCCATAGAAACGGGAAGCGTTGCTATAATGGCAGAGGGGAAATAGCTACCTTCAAAGAGAAGTTCGGCTGTCAGCGTTGCCTGTGTCTGTGAGGGGGGGGCTGGGACAGAGGGGGTGGGACCTGGGTGGGACAAAGTGGGGACCCTGGGTCTGGGACAGAGGGGGGGGCTGGGTCTGGGACAGAGGGGGTGGGACCTGGGTCTGGGAGAGAGGGGGTGGGACCTGGGTCTGGGACAGAGTGGGGGACTCTGGATCTGTGACAGAGGGGGGGTCTGGGTCTGGGACAGAGGGGGTGGGACCTGGGTCTGGGACAGAGTAGGGGGCCCTGGGTCTGGGACAGAGTGGGGGACCCTGGGTCTGGGACAGGGGGGTCTGGATCTGGGGCAGATGAGGAGCCCTGGGTCTGGGACAGACTGGGGGCCCTGGATTTGTGACAGAGTGGGGGACCCTGGGTCTGGGGCAGAGGGGGTGGGACCTAGGTCTGGGAAAGAGTGGGGGGCCCTGGGTCTGGGGCAGAGGAGGGTCCCTGGGTCTGGGACAGACGGAGGACTCTGGGTCTGGGGCAGACTCAGGGCCCTGGGTCCGGGACAGACAGGGGGCCCTGGATCTGGGACAGAGGGGGGGCTGGGTCTGGGACAGAGGGGGGCTGGGTCTGGGACAGGGGGGGCTGGGTCTGGGACAGAAGGGGGCCCTGGGTCTGGGACAGAGGGGGGCCCTGGGTCTTTGACAGAGGGGGGCTGAGTCTGGGACAGAGGGGGGGGCTGGGTCTGGGACAGGGGGCCCTGGGTCTGGGACAGAGGGCGTCCCTGGGTCTGGGGCAGAGGAGGGGCCCTGAGTCTGGGACAGACGGGGGACTCTGGATCTGTGACGTGACAGAGGGGGGACCTAGGTCTGGGACAGAGGGGGGGGGCTGGGTCTGAGGCATAGGGGGGCTGGGTCTGGGACAGAGGGGGGACCCTGGGTCTGGGACAGAGTGGGGGACCCTGGGTCTGGGACAGAGGGCAGCCCTGGGTCTGGGGCAGAGGAGGGGCCATGGGTCTGGGACAGATGGGGGACTCTGGATCTGTGACAGAGGGGGGGCTGGGGCTGGGACAGAGGTGGTGTGACCTGGGTCTGGGACAGAGTGGGGGGCCCTGGGTCTGGAACAGAATGGGGGACCCTGGGTCTGGGACAGGGGGGCCCTGGGTCTGAGGAGGGGCCTGGGTCTGGGACAGATGGGGGACTCTGGGTCTGGGCAGAGGAGGGGCCCTGGGACAGATGGGGGGCCCTGGGTCTGGGACAGAGGGGGCCCTGGGTCTAGGACAGAGGGGAGCCCTGGGTCTGGGACAGACTGGGGGCCCTGGATTTGTGACAGAGTGGGGGACCCTGGGTCTGGGACAGAGGGCAGCCCTGGGTCTGGGGCAGAGGGGGTGGGACCTAGGTCTGGGAAAGAGTGGGGGGCCCTGGGTCTGGGGCAGAGGAGGGGCCCTGGGTCTGGGACAGACAGGGGGCCCTGGATCTGTGGACAGGGGGGGGCTGGGTCTGGGACAGAGGGGGGCTGGGGTGGGACGGGGGGCTGGGTCTGGGACAGAAGAGGGCCCTGGGTCTGGGACAGAGGGCGGCCCTGGGTCTGGGGCAGAGGGGGTGGGACCTAGGTTCTGGGAAAGAGTGGGGGGCCCTGGGTCTGGGGCAGAGGAGGGGCCCTGGGTCTGGGACAGACGGAGGACTCTGGGTCTGGGGCAGACTCAGGGCCCTGGGGCCGGGACAGACAGGGGGCCCTGGATCTGGGACAGAGGGGGGGCTGGGTCTGGGACAGAGGGGGGTGGGACGGGGGGGCTGGGTCTGGGACAGAAGGGGCCCTGGGTCTGGGACAGAGGGGGGCCCTGGGTCTTTGACAGAGGGGGCTGAGTCGGGACAGAGGGGGGGGCTGGGTCTGGGACAGGGGCCCTGGGTCGGGACAGAGGGCGTCCTGGGTCTGGGGCAGAGGAGGGGCCCTGAGTCTGGGACAGACGGGGGACTCTGGATCTGTGACAGAGGGGGGACCTAGGTCTGGGACAGAGGGGGGCTGGGTCTGAGGCATAGGGGGCTGGGTCTGGGACAGAGGGGGGGCCCTGGGTCTGGGACAGATGGGGGACCCTGGGTCTGGGACGAGGGCAGCCCTGGTCTGGGGCAGAGGAGGGGCCATGGGTCTGGGACAGATGGGGGACTCTGGATCTGTGACGAGGGGGGGGGCTGGGGCTGGGACAGAGGTGGTGTGACCTGGTCGGGACAGAGTGGGGGGCCCTGGGTCTGGAACAGAATGGGGGACCCTGGGTCTGGGACAGGGGGGCCCTGGGTCGAGGAGGGGCGGGTTGGGAAGATGGGGGACTCTGGGTCTGGGGCAGAGGAGGGGCCCTGGGACAGATGGGGGGCCCTGGGTCTGGGACAGAGGGGGCCCTGGGTCTGGGACAGAGGGGGGCCCTGGGTCTAGGACAGAGGGGGGCCCTGGGTCTGTGACAGAGTGGGGGACCCTGGGTCTGGGACAGAGGGCGGCCCTGGGTCTGGGGCAGAGGAGGGGCCCTGGGTCTGGGACAGACAGGGGACTCTGGATCTGGAACAGAGGAGGGGGCTGGGTCTAGGACAGAGGTGGCGTGACCTGGGTCTGAGACAGAGTGGGGGGCCCTGGGTCTGGGACAGAGTGAGGGAACCTGGGTCTGGGACAGAGGGGGCCCAGGGTCTGGGGCAGAGGAGGGGCACTGGGTCGGGACAGATGGGGACCCTGGGTCGGGACAGAGTGGGGGACCCTGGGTCTGGGACAGAGAGGGGGGGCCTGGGTTGGGGACAGACCGGGCCTGGTCTGGGATACTAAGAGGGAACTGTGGCTTGGGACATGGAGGATGGAGGCACTCTGGGTTCTAGCGCCTGTTATTGTAACAGGCTTAATGTCTAGTATTACAATAAAACGTAAAGAGGTAGTAAAAGATAGAATTGCTGACTCGCAGGACTTTAATGAAAATATGCATTTATTTTAAGGAAATAAGAAAACCTTTTCTATTACAGTTCAATACTTCTCAATTATGATGGGTGATTTGGGTACTTTTATTTTGTAATGTAGATCTCTGAACCTTTTATGAGATTTAAATGATTTAACCATTAAAAAAGCTTTTTAGAATCATCTTGCCATTGTCATCTGTTTCTTTCTCTCTCTTTCTATTATGTTTTCTTCCTTCTATGTAATGAAACTACATTAAATTCAGAAATCTCTTTTCTTATAGATGGGAGCAATTTCATACACATCACAGGTACACCTGTTCCTTCAGTCTAATAGTAATTTCCTTTTTTGTGAAGCATTTTACTTTTTTGAACTACTTTATTTGGAAATAATTTCTTATTATTTAACAATACTGTATTTGTAAAATTCTTCTAAAATAAGTAAGGTTAATCACACGTAAGAAATGTGAGAGCGAGGCTAAAGGGGCCCATCTACAAAACAATCATGGTTGTATAATGTCATGATATTCTTATATCGTATGATTGTCAGACTGCGTGTTTCATTCCATTTCTTCCCCCTATTAGACCCAATATAAAAAAAAAAGATATCATACATTCTGGGATTGTGTAGTTGGTATTGTTGCATATAAAAACAATTGAAATAAATGACTGCTTTTTCAGCAGTAACTGGGACATCATGATCTTTCCAGGGCCCTAGGCAGACCTTGTGGTAGCCTGACTCCTGTCTAGGGCCCTGGAAACAACATGTAATTAGTTCCTCATACAAAGTAAAGGGCCTTGAAAGGGCATGTCCACCTTCAAAAAGAAAATGTAGCCAGTTATGCAGAAACCCCACAAACCCACTATACTTAGCTTTAACAAAGACACTTCTAACCTTACTTACACAAACTGATTCTTCACCAGCGATTGCATCTTTGGTTGTGGCTGTCATCCATTGGCTGTGACATCAGCGTCATGGTTTTGACTGATTGCCAGAACCACAGCGAGGGATCAGGTTGTGTAAGTAATTTTAGAGACATCTTTGGTAAAGCTATAGTGAAAAGTGGATTTGAATGGGCTTCTGTATCAGTGGCTTAATTATCTTTATGATGGTGGATATGACCTTTGAAGGGAAATGCAATAGCACTCCCCAGCACTCCTTACATTGTCTTATCATGCTTCTGTGATGCAGTAATCAATGTGCAGCAGTTACTAAATGACAGGCGTTAAGGTAAGTAGCACTGGGTAATGAGGGTTACAGCCCGGTACAATACGTTATACAATGCAACAACTATGTAGTGGGAAAATTAACACTACATTTATTACATAGGATGTACTGCATGGTTTCTGGAAATGGTGCAGCTACTGAAAAAGGAGAGAAAAACTACAATAACCCAATTGTTTCTATTATACCGTATAATAAATAAACCCATCAAGTCCTAACCTTTTGATTTTGGTAAGGTTTTACACCATCAGCACTTTCATGCACCTAATTGGGCAGCTTTATGGAAAAGCACTGCACTTATTTTTGTAGTTAAAGCTGATAGCTGGTATTAATAGTCAAGCATAGTATAAAGCCTGTAGGGGGATCGACCAGAGCTGCACATACAATAGTGAATTGCATAGAAGAGTGATATTGGCTCTGGATGAATCTTTCCCAATGAGTATTAACTTTTGATAAACATACTGCATTTAGTAGAATCGTATTTAGAAATGCCATGAGTGACCACCATGAGTAATAGTTACGACACTACAGAGCTTCAGCTTGAGTGAACTGTATGAACCAGGTCCATACTAATTAGGCACAGCGCAGTAGAGAGTCTTTATTATAGGTCCCACAAATTATGTGATTGCTATGTACACCAGAATTACCTGTTCCCTGCTAAGCCTTCTAGTATTGACAAAACTGCTTTTAAGTCCATATCCTGGATTGGACAGTATCCATAGCGGACTGCTCCCGCAGTACTTGGCTTATTATTTCCAGTCACAACTGTCCCAAAATTAGTTCCATTATTATGTAAGATGACACCACTATACTGACCCCATATTGCTGAGATGTTCTAACATGCGACTCAACAAAATCCATATTGTATATTTATACAATGCTGTGAGTGCTATTAGGGGTTTCTAGGAGGTTCTGTCCTCGATTAATTTATTCTAACTATTTCTACATATGTGACATATTGAATATCTTAAAGGATAAGTGCACTCTAAAATCAAGTTATGTTCATTTGGAAGCTGCAGCTTTAAAATACTGTTGCCATATTTTTTTTTCCCTATGCCCCTACAGAGCCTAGCTTTGTGCCTTGAAAGTTGCTGACATCTTGTTACTGGTTTGCTGAATGTTAAGCTCCGCCCCTCTGAGATTTCCTCCGTTTTCTACTGCTTTAGCCTTAAACAGTAATGCCTGTGAGTTCCGTGAACTTTCCTGCTTGAGCCTCAAACAGTAAAGCCTGTGAGTTCCGTGCACTCTCCTGCTTGAGCCTCAAACAGTAAAGCCTGTGAGTTCCATACACTCTCCTGCTTGAGCCTCAAACAGTAATACCTTTGAGTTCCATGCACTCTCCTGCTTGAGCTTCCAACAGTAATGTCTGTGAGTTCCGTGCACTCTCCTGCTTGAGCCTCAAACAGTAATGCCTGTGAGCTCCATGCACTCTTCTGCTTGAGCCTCAAATGGTAATGCCTGTGAGTTCTGTGCACTCTCCTGCTCAAAGAGGGGCAGAGGTTAACATTCAGCAAACCAGTAACAAGATGTCAGCAACTTCCAAGGCACAAAGCTAGGCTCTGGAGGGGCATAGGTAAAAAAAAAAATATGGCAACAGTATTTTTAGAGCTGCAGCTTCCAAATGAACATAACTTGATTTTACAGTGCACTTATCCTTTAATAAATATTTTTTTTACTTCATAATTCTGAATGTAAAATATTCCATATGTTACGTTAATATGCCTTTTGCAAAAAGAGAAGACATATTCTATTGTTTACATATCAGTGTGATCTACCTGTGACCTACTTGTTAAGTCCATTGCTTCTTATTGATTAGTTCAGTCTGCAAAAGCTAGAGAGGGGGAGCTCTAGACCATGATGCCTCAGTAAAGTTTCAAGAGGGGCAGCATCATGTCTGAGAGTCATTATTTACTTTTATTTCTGTAATTTATTCAACTGTATAATGTTAAGTAATCAGATAAGATCTTAAACCTTTTTCACTTTTGGCTCCTGTCCTCTGGTATGCTATTCCCCTCTCTCTATGTCAAGAAACCTCAATAAACAAGTTTAAATCTAACCTCTCATCCTATCTCTCTGAGCACAGCACAAATGTAATAACTGTTGATACTGCACCAGTTATTACTTTAGCACTTCCACCCTTTCCTAGATTGTAGATTGTAAGCTCCATGGGGCAGGGACCTCTTTCCTCATGTTACATGTTTCAAGCACTTGTATATTTTGTGATGCTCATACTTATTTATATACTAATGTATTTATTTACTGTCCCCCTTGTATGACTTTTTGTATTCTTTATTGTAAAGCGCTGCGTCCCCTAGTGGCGCTATATAAACATATACTGTACATACATACATACATGTGCCATGTGGTCAGTTTACACTATACACATTTTGAATGGATTTCCCTTATATTGTATGTGTTGTTCTTATATATTTTGCTTGTTATTAAGTCCAATAAGACACAGGCAATAGTATCACAGTTCTGCTAGACCTGTGATCAGTGTTTAGCAAGGCATATAAAATACGGAGAGACAAATGTTATGTTTTTACATACATACGGTTCATCTTGTTTGTGAATTCAGATATACCATGTTATGGAATAATGGATAATTCTATGGTTTATATATACAGTCATGAGGTTTACCTGCTATATGGAAAATGAGAAATGTCAATTACATTTATATATCAGGAAATGTCTAGTATTGTTAAAGTAATTTTGATTATAAAATAATTTTGTACATATTTTAAATGTCTCAGTAAAGTTTCCAGAGGAGACGCATCATGCCTGAGAGTTTACTTAATCCCCTTTTCAGAGTGTAACACACACACTAGATTATATTATATTGTATATGGATTAGCAGATATAAATCTTATAACATTTTTGGGACAACATTTGAATATGTTTATGCATGGTTAGAAAATACCATTACCGTTAGCCATTACTAAATAAACCTTTTTGCCTCATATTGTATATTTACTACATCTAATTGTTAGTTGCATGGTACCATTTCTCAGCGGTCAAACCAACAGAAACCTTTTATTTTTTAAGGTTCACCATTTAAATACCTTTTCAAATTTTGATCTCGAATAGAAGCCTTGTTAATGAGAAGGATTAAATTCAAACTGTTAAATACATTGTAAAGCTGATCGTGGCCACTGATGGCCAATAGTTTCCTAACAAACAAATTAACTATTATCTTAAATCAAAACAGGTCCCACTATAAATAACTGACACAGCAACTCTCATGGGGTATAAAATGGCCACAGGTTTTATTCCAACCATTCAGAGCAGGAAAAAAAAATACAATACAATACAATTTACGCCTATAGCTGGCCCAGTTAGACACCAGCCTGCACAAAAAAACAGAACCGACAGGCAGGCTGTAGATTAGGTCTACATTCCTATAAAAGCCAAGGTCATTTCCCCGAAGGTGAACCAGCAGTATTTTTGGTCCTGGAATTATTTCCTTCATCTGGAGGATTTACGGTAGGAATTGGGACCAAGTGAGCACTCTCATACCTCTCCACCAGATTCTGAGCTGGTCTTGGTCAAAATTAATATTACATCCGTAAGGTCTATGCTCTGTCCTCTTCGCCACCCAATACACATAAGAGTGGCCAATAATCCAGGCAGTAGCCTGACAACCCCTTTGAGAAGATTAAAGCAATAAATGAACACTGAAAGCGATTAGAATTCCATCTCCTAATTCTCCTCAGCTCCCCTTCAGGCAGACCTGAAATATGAGCACCCGTTGCTGCGCCAATATAGGAGTGTGAGGAGAAAGTGGAACGTGAAAAGCCTAATTATAGAGGCAATTCATAATGAGGGCTTGAAATTGATATCGGGAATGAAGATGTCTGGCTGTTATTTGCTTAAACAACCACCATGGTATCATACCAGAAAATAAGTCTACGGTTTCCTAGATGATGACTCCAAACCTGAATCGCTGTTACTATTGGAAATAATTCCAAGAAAACCATGTTTTTTAGCAATGGACCGCTCTGCCAAGCTATGGGCCATCATGCAGAAAACCATTCCCCTGAAAAAATGCCCCCACGTCTATGCTACCAGCAGCATCAGTATAGAGCTGGAGATCCACATTAGTCTGATCCTGCTGTTGCCAACATGATTGGTCATTTAAATCGGTCAAAAAATGCTGCCAAACATATAAGTCATCCTTTATGTTTTTGGAGAGGTGATGAAGTGGAGTAGGGCTAGTACTTTTTTTAGTGGTTAAAGACAGGCGTCTGCAAAATATTCTGCCCATAAGTATGACTCATGTGGTAAATGCTATGTGACCGAGTAAGGGCTGAATCTGTTGCAAAGTTTTTTTGCTGCTATTGCTCTGTCTATAAGTATGAGTAGTGTTTCTATTTTTTCTTGAGGAGGTTGAAAGATCATTGCTAATGTATCTATTTAGATGCCCAAAAATTAGATGGTTGTGCTCTCAGTTTTTTGCTTTGCAATTGGGATGCACAAATGGCATGGGATGTTCCAAAATGTATCCAGGAGGAATTGACATGTTCTATCCCCATGGGGCCCCACAAAGAGAAAATCATCTAGATAGTGCAACAATGTATCAGTCCCTGACACCTGGCACACTATACATCTAAAGAGTTCAAAATAATAGAATAAATACCATCATGTAAGATAGCAGCCACTCGCCTAGCAAGATAGGTTTTTAGCCATGTTAGCATCCTTAGGATGCTCACATGTGTCATCAACTTTTGTAGAGGGGTCTTAATTTGTAGAAGTTCTAGCCTATTTAAAAGTGCCTGAAAACCCCCACAGAAGAAGCACTCGTGCCTATATCAGCATGTGTCATACCAACAGCAGTGACTCTCATTAAAAGGCCAACAGATGCTGGAGCTTCCCTCAACACTCCTGTGGCTAAAGAGGTGGGTGTATTAAGAAAGATATGTTGATAAGCTAGGGCTGGTGTAGATGGTGTCATGGTAAATAACCATAGGCTCATGCCCTGATAATCCCATCTGGAAAGCTCTTTTACTGCCAAGCGGTGATACTGATCGTCATACCTCAGCCAACAGGTGCACCATATGTTTTATGAGCACACAAAATTAAATCAAGATAGCTAAAAATGTGGGCCCATTTGTCAGGGTGTTTTTCCTAAATGATAACAGCCAGAATAAAGAAACATAGCAGCCAGATATTAATTGTTCTGGGTATTTCTGCACTTTTTTTTTTGAGTCACATATTTTCCGAGGGGGTTTATCAATCGTATTCATCAGTGTTGGCAACAAGGTTGGAAATGTATTTTGCACAGTTGTGGTTATAGGAACGGACCAAGTTGGAATCAATGCTGTTGGCTGAAATTACCTGTTTACTAGCTGAGGTTGTTGGTGTTAGCCGATCTAAAAAGAGCTGTAATATATTAAACAGTCTGTCAGTATCGCTTGGGGCAAGGGAAGGAGCCACAGCTGATCACACTTAGACACCTTAGTTTATATCAGTTTGAAAGTAGACATCAGTTCACATACATACACCTGCACATGCATTTGACTATTTATATGCATATTTATTCTCAGTGGTATATCTGCCACCCTCTCCCCACTGTCCTTTATGGAAGGCACACTTCTGCGTCTGGGATTATGCACCATTTAATTCTATGGGTGGCAGATTTCGTCACCTAAAACTGCTTCAGGTTGCCTCATAAAAGATCATAAATACTTTGCCTTTTCAAGTAAAGAGTACCTATAGTCTCCATACAAGTGGTCTCTTGTGGCACTCACAAGTGCCTTTTGGGGCTTAAGGGGTCCTGCAGCTCGAAACTGGGATGTTCAAGGATTCGCAAATTTAAATGTTTTAGGATTTTTACTAAAAACAGCCCTGGGAAAACCGGAAGTAGGTTTTTTGCTATTCTTCCGGCAGTGATGTGTTCTCCAGACCATTTCCCAGGAGCCACATACATTTACAGTAAGTTACCACAGTTTATTTGTTAACTAACCAAACTTTTATAACTATTATGTCCCCATTGACTTCAATGGGTTTGTTTCCGAACTTCCAAACTTTCACTGAAGTTCGGAAATTAACCGAACTTTAGTAAGTTCGGCATTTTTAATAATGAGCTGTGTAAAAACCAATAAGGAGCTGTGTAAAAACCAATAATGAGCTGTGTAAAAACCCCAACCCCAAAAAATCTTTTTACAGACCTGCAACAATTCTCTTTCTTACCTCTAACCATGTAAGTAAAAAAATATTTTCAGGCTTGTTGTTAGCTTAAAAATTGATTAAAAGGTTGGGGGGCAGAGCTTTTGATGCAGCTGATGATGCCCGGTCCCAGCAGTGAGCATGCTCCAACCTGAGGCTTGGGGGGAGACCAGTGGTGCTCCCAATATCTGTGGAGGACAGTTTCCCTTCCATAAGGAATAATTGGAAGATGCCACTCTCCTTATTAAGGCAGCCCCCTTTATTATAATATGTGATTACAATACCAAGAACAAAAGGACCAGCATAATAATCCTTTTTTCTTTATCTGTGGACCATAAAATTGAAACACGTATTGTGCTGGATTTTAGGTTTTGCATTAAACCCCTTTTCCTTAGTGTAGCCTTCCCCCTCCCAGCCCCAACCGCATTGTCTGTTTTTAAAAATAATAGCAGATTACTTATGAACCTTCGTTTCAGCAGCATTCTCAATAGCCGATAGACGTGGCTGCTGGTCCAGCCCCTAATGTTATTTCCTTCGTGGGTAAGTAACATTAAGGGCAGAGGCTGCGGGAACAAAGGCTGGTAAGTAAGTATTTTGTTAAATATGAAATATGTGAAATATATTATATAATATTATTATAATATACTATAATATTTTATTACAGTATGCCCAGAAGTTTATTTCATATTTGCTTTATATCTTCCATCCACATCTCTCCCTATACATAATACTCCATTATATTTTTTATTTTTTAAGTCAATAGAAATTTTAAAACTGTGAGAGACTTTTATTAAAACTCAGAGCTCGCTGAATGAGTAGAGGCATAGTTTTTGGCAGAGGATTGGGGCGCATACACCAAACCTTGATTGCTGTGCCCTGAACTAGAGATGGGATCCGCGTCTGATTAGGACCCGGATAAGACACGAAACCCCTTGGTTCCGAAATCCGAACATTCCATCCGAAACCAGGTGGATTGTTCAGATTTAGGGACTTCGGAATGTATTTTCGAGGGTTAGCGAATATACAAAGTTATTTATGGTAACTGTGTAGAGTACCCTCCTACCACTAGGGGTCTCTGTATGTTATCATTGTTGATTATGTTGAGCTAAGTCTCTGCACCAGGCTCTAGGAGGGGTGTGTGTGATAGCAGGAACTAAAAAAACCATACAGCAATAGCTGGAGCATGGTATTTGTATATATTGCTAATAAACCATCTTGTTCTTTCAACTGAGTTTGAGAATAACACATGGTGTCAGAAGTGAACCTGTACTTGCGCCTACAACAGTTCCAATCAATCCAGGATCAGTATGGATCTTCTGAGACAACCACCTGAACTGAGCATGCAAGGTAACCTACAGCAAAACTGGCACAGATTTAAACAAAGATTTCTCTTGTATCAAAAGGCTATTAACGTCAATGAGGAGGAGGATGGACAAAAAAATGCACTATTTCTATCTGTAGCTGGACAGGAAGCCATTGATGTGTATAACACCTTCCAGTTTTCAGAATCAGAGCAGTATAATTTCAATGCTGTAATTGCAAAATTTGAGAATTACTGTGTTCCCAGGAAGAACCTTACATATGAGAGACATGTTTTTAGTACTAGAGTCCAGAAAGAACATGAAACAGTTGCTGAATTTGTTACAGACCTTAAGCTGAAAAGTCAGTCCTGTGATTTTGGTGTGTTAACTGAATCCCTGATTAAAGACCAAGTAGTTCGGGGCATTTATAATATGAAAGTAAAGGAGAGACTGCTGACAGAGCCAGATCTCACCTTAGATCATGCAATACAGATTTGTAAAGCCAGTGAAATAACCCAAAATCAGCTCAGACATATGGGGCCTTTTAGAGAAAGCTGCTCAGTTATCAGCAAAACAACCTCTACAAAAAGGTTACAATAAAGGCAAAGTACAGAAAATTGTTCACCCTCCAGGATTTAAAAATGTCTACAGTAAGAATCCTCAAACAAACTTCAGCTGTCAGCGTTGTGGACAGTCCCATGTTTATATGCAATGTCCTGCTTATGGAAAAACTTGTAATGGTTGTGGCAAAGCAAATCACTTTAAAAAAATGTGTAGGTCAGCTGCACATGTACACACAGTACACACTGGTACTGACAGTGAGGAGGACTTTCATATCGATAGTATACACACAGCTAATTCTTACAGAACTGAATGGTACATTACACTGTCTACTAATGGTACTGACATTTCTTTCAAAGTGGATACAGGTGCTGAAGTGGACATTTTGTCAGAATCTGCATATAATATGCTCCATCCTAAGCCTTTGCTACACGCAACTAAGTTATGTTTAAGAGCCTATGGTGGTAAAATGATTCCTACTCTGGGACAATGCTATGTTTTCATTCGGTTTAAAGGTAACATGTATTCACTGATCATGGTAGTTGTTCCAGATCCACATCATTCCCTGATAGGTTTGGCAACAGGTGACAAACTACAATTGCTTACCAGAGTAGAGGATATAAGTTCTATTACCAGTCCTGGCTTACACAGTACAAGGATGTCTTTGAGGGACTAGGGAAATTGCCAATAACTCATACTATAAAACTTATAAAGGAAGCACAGCCTGTAGTGCATGCACGTCGCAAAGTGCCAGTTGCTTTAAAGGCAAAGTTAAGAACAGAAATACAAATCATGGAATATAAAGGCATCATAAAGCGCATAGAGGAACCTACTGAATGGGTTAATTCTATGGTAATTGTTCAAAAGAAGGATGGAAGGCTTTGTATCTGTTTAGATCCTAAAGATTTAAATCAATGTATTAAACGAAAACATTTTCCTTTGCCAACCAGAACAGAAATGCTAGGTGAACTGTCTGGAGCAAAATTTTCTCTACTTTGGATGCCTCCAATGGTTTTTGGCAAATCACCTTAGATGAGGAGAGCCAGAGATTGTGTACATTTAATTCTCCGTTTGGGCGCTATTGTTTTCAGAGACTGCCTTTTAACCTTTGTTCAGCTCCTGAGGTGTTTCACCGTCCCATTCAACAAATGATGGATGGCATTCCTGGGACGGCAGTGTACATAGATGATATCCTTGTGTGGGGTAAGGATGAAAAAGAGCATTATGCTAGATTGGAACAGGTACTTCAAAGAGCTCATCAAAACACTCTAAAGCTGAACAGAGTGAAATGTTCATTTTTGAAATCATCTATAAAATACCTTGGAGAGTATTTCACAGACACAGCACTTTGTCCAGACAGAGAAAAGATAGTTGCAATTAAAAATATGCCTACTCCTCAGTGTAAAAAAGACTTGCAGCGCTTAATGGGTATGATTAACTTTGTGGGCAAATTTATTCCTGATTTAGCTCAACGCACACTCAATGCATAAGAAATTTACTAAAAGCAAACATGGAATGGGAGTGGACTGAATATCAGCAAGGTGAGCTAGAGGACATTAAAAAATCTTTAACCACAAACCCTGTCTTACAGTATTTTGATCCCTCCTTGCCAAGTAAATTATCTGCTGATGCTTCTCAGAAAGGTCTTGGGGCAGTACTTCTACAAAAAACAAAGGACTGTTGGCTTCCTGTGGCTTATGCATCCAGAGCATTAACATCAACTTAAATCTTGTATGCTCAAATAGAAAAAGAAACACTGGGTCTAGTTTTTGGATGTGAAAAATTTCAGGAATATTTGTATGGCCGCAAGTTTCAAGCAGAGACTGATCACAAACCACTTATCACCATTGTGCAAAGGGGCATAGGAGATGCTCCACCCAGGATTCAGGGGTTATTGTTTCACCTTCAGCAATATTACTTTGTTTTACACTATCAACCAGGTAAAAACCTGGTGGTGGCAGACACTCTATCCCGTGCATATTTGACTGAACACATTTCAAATGATACTTTTACTAATGGTATTTCTGCACATGTGGATCTAGTTAAGACAACTGCTAGAGTTTCACATGCACTGTGGACTCAAATAGCTGAGGCAACACCAAAGGATGAGATTTTGCAGAAAGTCAAACAAAGCATGCAGAGTAATAGGGCAATATCTGGTGTTCTTGCTGCATATTTACAGTATCTCCGTGAACTCTCGGAGGTTGATGGTGTCATACTCAGAGGTTCCAGAATTGTTATTCCATCCTCAATGGTTAAATTGAAAGAGCTCGCACTTGTCTTTACTGGCCAACTATGAATGATGATATTGTATGATATGATGATGACATTTTATTAGTAGGTGTCAGGCCTATCAAAAATATTACCCAAAAGAGCCAAAGGAACCTTTTCTTGATATCGATTATCCTATCTCTCCTTGGGAGAAACTTGAAATGGATATTTTTAGTTTTCACGGACACCATTATCTAGCTGTTGTTGACTACTTTTCAAACTATCCAGAACTTGCAAAACTGCAAGATCTACTAGCTATATAAGTAGTCAAGCATGCCAAATCCATTCTGGCTCGACATGGTATACCAAGGATAATTGTCACAGATAATGGCCCTCAGTTTTCCTGCAGAACCTTTAAGGACTTTGTCTCAAAATATGAATTTATACATTGTACCTCAAGTCCTGAACATCTAGAGGGAAATGGGTTAGCAGAAGCAAGAGTTAAAATTCTAAAAACAATTTTGAAAAAAGCATGGGAATCTGTGGAAGATCCCAATCTAGCACTGATGGGTTATCATGCAGCACCTCAGACACGTGGAAAATCACCAGCAGAACTACTGTTTGGACATCAGATTGTTACTAGAATACCAACTACACAGCCATGGCCACCTTACCATGATACAGATGTGGCTTGTAAAAAGTTACAATTCAGAAAAAAGAGAAGTGAAATTCAGGCCAAACGATCCAGAGAACTTACAACATTGGATACAAATTGTAGAGTCCGCATTCGAAGTCCCAATGCCTGGGACGTACCAGCTAATGTGATTCACAGACTGAGCCCGAGGTCATATGTGGTTTGCACAGTTACAGGGCAAACTTTTCGTAGGAATCGCAAGCATCTTCTGAAGATTCCTGTAGAGCAAACCCTATCAGATCAGATGAATTCTGAGAATACAACAGCTTGTGACACACAAGAAACACTGAATACAGAAAGTGTACTTGGAGCAAGCAATGTACCAAGTAATGGACATGTCCAGAACAATGGTCAGGTAACCTTCATCGGGAAGATCTATTCGCAACCAGTGCGATTAATGGAGCATTGCTAAAATCTTAACAAGATTAATAATATAATAGAATGATGCAGGTGTTATTGTTAGTAATGTTTTATATTTGTTTTTCTCTGTTTTTATTTTCTAGCTGAAAGGGGGAGATGTGTGGAGTACCCTCTTACCACTAGGGGTCTCTGTATGTTATTATTGTTGATATGTTGACTAAGTCTTGCACCAGGCTCTAGGAGGGGTGTCTGTGGTGATAGCAGGAACTAAAAAAGCCATACAGCAGTAGCTGGAGCATGGTATTTGTATATATTGCTAATAAACCATCGTGTTCTTTCAACTGAGTTTGAGAATAACACAGTAACCCTTGAAAATAGCCTTGAACCTTCGGTAACCTTTGAAAATACGACCAGAAACTCAAAAGAAGTTTCCAATTGTATTTTTGAGGGTTATCAAATGTTCGAGGTTATTTTTGAGGGTTACCGAAAATGATATTGTACAGTTCCGTAAATCCAAAAACGGAACAAAACTTCATAGTTTAACCCATCTCTACCCTGAACATCTGGACTTCCAGAACTCGCCTCATTGCTAATTCCTGTTTTAGACATAGCCAGGGGTAGCAGATAAGATTTTAAATCTGGTAGAAACAGCATTAAGGTGCCTATACACAATGACTATAGTAGGCAAACCCCATCAGAACCAACAGGATTGTCCTTATATCAAGGTGGATGGGGTATAAACCATTGACCATGATGTCAGCAATACCATCAGACAGTACAGATGCAAAACATCTGTTGCTGTTATGGGACCACAATCGCATTATTGGGGGCTTTAGAAACAGAGAGCTGTTTAATTCTGCGGTTTCCATTTTGCTTTTAAACCCTTCTCTGTTCTTCTACTGTTCCCATTATGCCTTTCCCTTTTACCTGTCAATTATAAAAAAAACACCATGTTATCTGTGGCAACTCTGACTCAGACTCCCACAACTCGACCATGCCCATCTGTTCTGCTGTGGTGCCTTACATCTCTTGCGACCTGATAATTTGCCTTTCACCCTTGCTTTGCTCCTTTTGGCTTTAACAACACTCATAAATCATAAGTACACTACTCCAACCTAGATTGTTCCCCTTTCCAGGAAGGGCCCTATTAACTTGTACTTCAAGACATATGTTATATACAATATCTATACTTGATCATGTATTTAATATTTGATTTGTGTATTTTTTCATTGTTCCCTTGTCTGTGTTTTATGTCTTTTATGCTTTATTCTACTGTGTCCCAAGGTGGTGTATACAAATAAAATTAAACACATAATCTTAGGAAGTATAACTCTTGGAACGAAAAAGCAGCAATATTCTACATGCATATTATAGATACTGTAAACAATCCAAAGTCATATAGCCAGGCAAAGTATTGGATCTCACACAGAGATAAAACAAATATTTATTCTTACATATAAATGATGCCGTTTTCTTGTTATCTATATATTTCATAAATAATAGGCATTAAATCAGATAAATTCCAAACACTGAATCACTTTTATAGTTTGTCTGCATGCCTTACCGCATTTACAAAACCGTTGCTTGACAGAAATGTAGATGGTTTATTGGAAAATTACTTTGTTCAAGTAAATTGAATAGACTGGCAAATTTTCAAAATGTCACGTATTCTGGAGAAGCAAATGTTTTAATTTAAAAATAATCAGCATGAAAAATGTGTTTAAAAGAGACTTTCAGGAAGGCTAGATTATAATCAGATTTCTACTTGGACTGCATCCTAGGCAACTTCCTTAAATTGGTTGGCTTCTTCCCTACATTCATTTTAGTTAAAACTTGGCCATTTAGAATGTGAATCCTACCCAAATTGTTGTTTAATCAAAAAGAGAAAATGAAGGAGGAAAAATATGTACAGTATAAGAAATGTATTTAAGATGGATTTTTTTTTAATCATCAAAGTTTTCTCTACTCTGATCAACTCCTGTATCCTTATCACAATTATCACTATTGCATGAACTTACTAAGTTTCTAGTTTGGACTTTCGATGATCAAAAACAAAATTTCACATAGAATTTTGTTGTTGTGGACCATCAGTTATAACCATCAAATTTCATCTGAATTTTAAACCAATTAAACTTTCATCTATGAAAGCAGGTTCAGGGCAATACTACATTTCACCCTCAGTCCTTTTCGGTCACTTTTTTTCTACAGAATCGTATTAAACGGAACAGAAAAGTTGAATTCTAGATACAATTCTATTTTTCTATTATCTATTTATATGGGCATATTTATAAAAAATCGAAGATAACGCAAAAAAATTACCGCCGCGCATCGCGGGCACGAAAATAGCGCTATCGCCGTATTTATAAGGGCGAGCACCATTGCCGTATCGCGGCCACGATGTCCTGCGGTAATTTGAAGTCCCTTAGCAATGCGCTAAGTACAGTATCCCTTCCCGACGCCTTTGCTAAGGGGACATATGCCCCGACCACCCGCCGCCACTTCCCAGCTTGGAGGGGCTGCTGGGGAGGGGGTGCACGGCATGTGGTCGCAACCACCCGCTGCGGCCCCTAGCCTCCTGTTCCGAGATTGCCGCAAGCGGGGAAGGGGTTGGGAGGGGATGCTGGGAAGCGGCGGCGTGTTGTCTCCGCTGCTGCGGGGGGATCGAGGGTGGGGTGGGCGTGCCTCCACGGGCAAGTGCGACCACCCGCCGCTAGTTGCCTTCCCATCTCTGCCGCAGGGCAGCTAGTATCGGCCGCTTTCGCCACCTTGAAGGTGGCGAAGCAAAACAGCCGATACTAGCAATGCAAAACAGTTACCGCCGCTTTATAAATAGAAGTGGCGGTAACAGGTAGGTATCGGCGTGAAGAGTTAACGCCTTGTTAACTTTTCGCTGCCGTTTCCCGACATTTATAAATCGCGTTAAACTTAACAAGGCTTTATAAATATGCCCCATAGTGTTAATATTGTTAATATAGTCTTAGGAAATGAATGACTATACTGGGAAAGTAGTCTATGAGAATAATTTATGCTTTATTTTTGTTGGACTGGATTTCCATCGATTGTTTTGGATAAATAAAAGGTATCACACTCTCCTTTTATTCTCTTACTTATGGCTGATAGAGATGTCCGAACTTCGAAAAATCCGGTCTGCGCGAGAATCCGCGTTTTTTTCGAAAAAATCCGTAAATTCGAAAATCTGCAAGCGGACCCGTTAAAACGTATTAAAATGAAAGTTCGGCAAAATCCGCATTGAAAGTGGTCTAAATAGCCTTGGTAACGTACACTTAATCACTCAGGGACCTGGGTAATGACCTTAAGAACACGTATCAATGCCTACAATACCTAAAAATTACAGTCCGCTAGCGTGAATTTAAAAAAACGGTATTTTTCGAAAATACGAGGATTTCCGTAAAAACGGGGATTTCTGTAAAAACGAGGATTTTCGTAAAAACGAGGAACCAGAACTTCCTGCCTGCACAATGGCGGGTTCTGTAAGGCAGATGTATGCCACACAGTACCTCCTGGCCAGGGGGTACGATGATTTCCCCCCTGGCACCTATCATGTGCGGCGCCGAAAGCGCAGGATTATGGAGGGGCTCCAGCGCCGGCTCCTGCGCCGCTTCGGCTACCAGACCACTGTCTCTACCCTCCCGAGACAGTGGTCTGATCTGAAGAGGCAGAGGCCTCATTATGTTCAAGCCATGCGGCAACTGATGGAAGGCAAGTATACTTTTTATTATATTACTGTATTGTAATAAGTAGTAAAATATTTTAATTCACTTCTGACAAAAACATATTTATTGTATATACCTTACCATTAATGCCATTACACACACCACATTGGCCACATTCCCCTATATAGTAGTTTGCACACAACAAGGGAAAGAAGGCGATGGGGGTACTGGGTTACATAATGTCCACTGCGGTTTGCCACCATTGTTGTGAGGCCAGGCAGGCTTGGCCCCACTGGACATACCCCTCACCCCATTGGCTTCTCTCCCTCAGAGTATGATTCGTGCAAGGGAAAGCGGGTGAACGGGTAGAAACAGCACCATTGAGTTACAGCAGGCCCACTGCAGTTTGCGACCATTGTTGAAGAGCCAGGCAGGCTTGGCCCCACTGGACATACCCCTCACCCCACTGGCTTCTCTCCCTCAGAGTATGCTTCGTGCAAGGGAAAGCGGGTGAAAGGGTAAGGCTTCGTAGGAACAGCACCATTGAGTTACAGCAGGCCCACTGCAGTTTGCCACCATTGTTGAAGAGTCAGGCAGGCTTGGCCCCACTGGACATACCCCTCACCCCATTGGCTTCTCTCCCTCAGAGTATGCTTCGTGCAAGGGAAAGCGGGTGAACGGGTAATACTTTGTAGGAACCACACCATTGAGTTACAGCAGGCCCACTGCAGTTTGCCACCATTGTTGAAGAGCCAGGCAAGCTTGGCCCCACTGGACATACCCCTCACCCCATTGGCTTCTCTCCCTCAGAGTATGCTTTGTGCAAGGGAAAGCGGGTGAACGGGTAAGGCTTTGTAGGAACCGCACCATTGAGTTACAGCAGGCCCACCCTTTGTAATATGGAGTACTGCTCTAGTGCCAGGCAGGATTGACACAGAGCTGAAAACATTAGCCAGAGAGTAGCTGTTGCGGCTGTATGAGATGGTCAGAGTAGGTGACACCACAAAGGTGCCTTGTGGAGAGAGAAGGAAGAACAAAGTACTGCTCTAAGGCCAAGTAGGATCGACCCAATCTTAGAAAAATTAGCCACAAAGTAGCTGTTGTTGCAGAGCATTTGTTATTTCACAACTTGAATGCAGTAGAGCAAGGTAGGACCATATATGGCCCGGCCAATAAGAAAAATTTGCCATTTGCCAGCTAAGTTGGCATCAGTTGAGCCTCTAGGTGGAAAATGAGGCAGAAGAAGCAGTACGGGTGGCCAGGGGCAGGAGGCCTTCAGTCACGGGCATCAGCATCAGCAATAGAGGTGCTGTACTGAGATGTGATCCACGCCTCATTCATCTTGATGAATGTAAGGCGGTCCACATTCTCAGTGGAGAGACGGGTCCTCCTCTCCGTTACAACACGGTTAGACCTTAAAAGGACTGTTGGGTCTCAAGATGTGTGAATACAGGGGTGGTTAACAACAAGTGCTAAACCACCACACTGAAATCCACACACAGAAAGCTCAAAAAGCACAAAAAACTCTGACCTACACTATCAGGAATAATCCGCCTTTCACGGACGGGATAAATCCGCGGCGGATCCGGGTTCGGGTCCGCGAACCGGCCATCCCTAGCAAGCATTAGAAAGTCTAATACAGGTACTGTATGTTTGTACCATAAAGACAACAAAAGCCATTGTGAAATCATAGGAGATTTTATAATACATGATTTACATAATCAGCAAATGTTTCGCTGCATTTATTGTGGAAATACATATAAACTGCTTACATAAATGTTGCCTCTACTCCTGGTTACAGTCCTGGAGCCTTTAATTTGAACTTTTTTTTTGGTATTACTTAATACCAAATTTCACAGCACCAACTATTGTTATTCTATTTGTGCTCCCAAAATAATGAATGGGACTAATGAATATGACATAAACATATTAAAATGGGAATGAAAGTATTCAGACAACAACAAGAATCAAACAAAGCGGTGTCATACCTCATCCTTTGCTGTGGCTTTTGGTTGATCCACAAAATTAACCTGTGGGTATACTTGTGAAGGTGCCCATTCATCTAGGCCATGATATATCTGTGGTTTTCGTAAGATTACCTGGGTTTGAAGTTAGTTATTGAGTACGTTTCACTAGTCATCCGACTGGCTTTCTCAATTCAGAAGGACTTACAGTAGTATAACTACTCCTTGAGGTATCTGCAATCCTTAGCCAGTGCTGATCCACCATCATAGAACCTGACCACCCAGGAAAGAAGAGCCTTTACATCCCTCAAGAAAGACTCCATTATCACATTTATGTCCGTGAATAAGGAAACATGCACAGTGGTAATCAACACCTTGTACTACTCTGCTAAGGTGACCACACTTCTGGCCGAAAACAATATGTATGAGGCTCTAGCAAGGCATCCTACCAGCTGCTTCAATAGAAAGGTGATAAACTTGCTAAAACAGCTTGAAAAGAACAGAGCCATTGATCGAGCAATGTATCATAGCCTCTACTCTGGTGAGGCCCATCCATGTATATATGGACTCCCTAAGATACACAGGCAACGGCCCTGCCATCTTTAGCTCTGTAACATACAAGGTGCAAAATACCCAGCCAATTATTACATTTGGAACTCCCAGGATTTTTCTAACAAGATTCAAGATGTAGTACTCGGTGTAGAAGAAACAATGGGGTCCTTTTATGTGACATCCTTCTTAACCTGTATACCCAACACAGATGATATTTAAATGGTGAGAAAATGGCTGTTCAAAGGCATTATTGCAAACATTTACATTGAGGAAGTGGAAACAAATATGTGGATAACACCTGGGTTAAAATAAAGAAGTACAAGCCTTCACATAACATCAACACTGTGGGCCAAAACATAGGAGCACAAAAAAACACACTGGCTTTCTTGGACTTCTCGGAAGAATTCAGGAAGAATGGAAACTGGAATTAGACCCTGGCACCTTGCTATGTAAATGCTGATTGGGACAAATTCCAGGGTATTTATTGACAACAGATTCTTGTATAAGTTACTCTGCATTGAGAATGCCAGTCGGATGACTAGTGAAATGTATTCAAGAACTAACTTCAAGCACAGTTGATCTAACTAAATAACACAGATAATATAACTTGTGGGGAATAGAGATCAGTTCACATAATCCACCTTGTTTTAGTGGAAGTCTAAGTGTACGTAGTAGATTTCATATGCTATCTAGGGCACAAGAGATCAAAAGTATAGATGAACGAAACTGGTGAGTTTCATTCCAAAAGTGATTCCACAGAACCGATCATTGTTTTTTAAAATCAAAGTAAATCGAATTTTAAAAAAAATTCAATAGCATTTTCGATTATTCGATAGACATTTTCGATTTCTTGATAGATGTTTTCGATTTCTCGATAGATGTTTTCAATTTTCCTATTAAAATTTTTGATAGACAATTTAGATATTCAAATGGTATTTTAAAAACTGTATGTGAATGATAAAATAGTATATGAATGATAAAAAGTTCAGAGTTTCAAAAATTTGGGATCCATGGATTTACATAACTGACAGTTCCAAATCAAAACCAGGTTTATTTTCAAAACTGGAGGAAGCTATAGCCTTGCATTCTAGAAGCTGACAAATCAATTATTATTACAGTGCAAAGATCTGCCTTTGTTAGTCACAAATTATGAAACAGAATATTCTGCTTCAGACACAGAATATATTTCTTTCCACACATTCCTTTATATACAAAAGCAATCTTTGCAAGTTATTTGCTGTCAAAGTTAAAGGAAAAAAGAAAACAAAACCTTCCTAAGTAAGTCTGGGGAATTAAACATGTAGCCTCATGGTCTGTGGGTTTCTAAAATGAGTTCTTTGGACTGCTGAGCCACCACAGCATATGCAAAGAAAAGACTACATGGGCTGTGAGTTGTACTTGCAACACCACAGAAGCCTTCTTCATTATAGAATCTACTTTGCACATGTGTGCATGAGGGATTCATATACATTTATGGACATTCTTATTATTAGAATTGTATCTTTTGTGAAGTATGTACACCTATGTCCACATTTTACATATGAACAAAGACATTTACAGTCTTTTAATATTATTCCTAATTATTTGGGCTGGCATTTGTATTACTTAACTTGACTCTTCCTTGGGATATTATATGGCACCATTACCAAAGATATTAACAAATAGGTAGTGAGCTTCAGGCTTGGGTGTGGGAAAGGGGGGTTTGAGGGATCAAGAACAATATTCAAGAGCAGTAAAACAGCTAAACGTTATATAGAAGTACAGATATATGTTCATCTAATTACTTTCTGGACTTCCCTTAAATCTACCCTCTACATTCCTGATGTCTCTTGCCAAATGTTTGCATGTAATCACATAATAGTTCTAATTCATCTTAATATCTAAAATATAGAGAAAGGGACATATTTTTATATTGCTACCAAGTCTAAATAAAATACAGTTTCTTTGATCACATAGAAAGTGGAATGGCCAAGGCTCTTCCATTTTTCTTGTGGGCAGGGCTAAGGCAGTCCATTTTTTAAAGTACCAATTAAAAAGGCAGTTAGAAGTCTCTTCCCAAGAGCTTGCAATCTAAGTATTTTGCTGTTGGATAACTATCGTGTGTATAAAGTGTTTTCTTTTTTTTTTTAAATACAATTGAAAATTGAAAAGTACTTGGGACAGGGATATAGTATTGGTAATTCCTACCTCCCAATATTGTTTCTCTGAGGAGCATCAGCCCAAAGAAAACTGATTCTGCCAGTCTGGCTTCAGCGCTATCTTTATTTAAAACATTAGTCCAGGACTAAACTGGCAAATTATAACTTTAAGTGCTCTAGCTCCTCAATAAAACAATATTGTGAAGTGAGAATAATCAATCAGACCTTCCTACCCCAGTTACTTACCACTTTTAATTAAAATTAATAATAAGTTATTTTTTTAGAGTATAGTTATACTTTAAATGAGCTAGACATTATTTTATGTTAAATCTCTTTGTTAGAGAGAGATAAGAGAGACCAAATACAGTATTTGTCAAATATTGAAATAGTTTAAAGAAAAGACTAAGAATCATACCTATTCCATCAATGAAGATTTCATTAAGAGAACATTAATGCAGAACATCTGAAGCTTGTAATAATATTATTTATTTCAACTGTACGCAACAAACACAATTTTTAAAATATGTAATTCAGCTAATGTTAGTAGAGTAAGGTGTGATAGGCTATGGCAAAGATTTTCTTGAGAATATACTGAAGAAATAGAGATAATTGATATGACTCATCTGTCAGTAATAGCTCTTTGGAGGAGGCAGGAAAATATAACAAGGTAGAGACAACACAGCGTCTACAATTTATTATATACATTAGGCAGTAGTTTCTTTCTTGATTTCAGCGGTAAATACATTATAACTGTTTATTTTTTTCCAGCTATATTTAAAGAATTAACTAAAATGAAATGTGTTTGTTTGAAAAGGAAAACTTTTCCATACCAAAAATAATCAATTAATACAAACCATTGGCATCTAAGTATTCAAGCAAATCAGATGAACATTCGCTAGAGCGATACAACTTGTTACAACTTGTTTGTTCTGTTGAAATAAGCTTCTCCATTCCCAGAAAATTGCATCCTTGTAATAATCTTTTGATAAGCAGCATTGTGAAAAATAAATATAGCCTCTGAAATCACAGAAAATGATATGTTTTGTGGGTTCCAATAATGGATAATTTGAGTCTTTGTTCCAGATTGGTAGCTGGATTTACATTTCTACAAGTCCTGCATTTTAGCTTGTTTGTTTTGTTTGCTTGTGGCAATGCTCCCCATTTCCTCAAAATGTGCAAATTCCCTAAAATGCCTATAGCTAAAATAATTTATCTGCCTTGCTGAATTTATTTGATGCATAAAAACCTCAGTCTTCAGTGGTATGAAAATGACAGTTCACTTCCTGTAAAGCTAAATACTAATGTAAGAATTTGTAGGCCAAAGCATTTGACAAACATGCACTTGGCCAATAGTCTAACATGCAGGTGTCTCTGCCATGTTATATTTTTCTGCCTCCTCCAAAGAATCCATCTTGCTAGACTGATAAATAGAGATCGGATATGGGATCCGACACAGAACCCCTTGGTTTCGAAATCCGAATGTTCCATTCGAAACCGGGCCGATTATGTGGATTTTGGGACTTTTAGAAATTCAGATCGCATTTCATCGAATAATCATCGAAAATACGATTGGAAACTCAGTTTTTCTCTTGAGAATTATTGAACACTTGAAGTTAATTTAATTTTTGGAAGATTAGCGAAAATAATCTTCAACATTCAATAATTATCAAAAATGCACTCCAAAGTCCCGGAAGTACATTCCGCTTTCAGATTTCCAGACCTTCGATAATTTTCCCAAGATACGTAAATCCGAAAACAGACAAAACTTACCAGTTTCGGCCATTTCTACTGATAAACAACATTTGTGGAGGCAGGGGTGTGTGTGGAAGGATCTTGTGGTCACTCCCCCCTCCCTTCTCCAAAGAAAAGACCCGGCTGTCTTTAGGTGGTTAGAGGATAAAGACTGTTGGATCTAACATGTGTATATATCCTATGGGCTGGTACAGTTTTGACAGAATACTGTTCTGTTGGCTGGGGAAAAAAGCAATATTTCCACAATAAAAAAAAAAATGGGTGGGGAAATATTTTGCCAAAATTTCAACCCACACAACCAAAATATTCTACTAGGTGGTTAAAATAATAAACCCATGTGTACCAGCCATAAGATTAATCACACAGTTTTAAAGAAATGCATACTGGTTAACAAAAAATTGATCTGTGTAAGTCTCTTGTGTTTCATTTATAACAAAATCCTATTGGGTTTTGGTTTCCTTTTAATATCTGTAACTTTGAGTTTAACGTGTGTATAGAGGGAGGGGTGTATGACTATAAAGGGCTTTGCAAACTTAAGGACTTTGACTTTGACTCACAAAGCAGATTAATATGATAGAAGAAAACATTCTAATACTGTCAGATGAAAAGTGTCAGGAGGTAACTATATTGTGCACACTAGAAAGTCCTGGTATTTCCCCCGCTTTGGTTCTATATCTTTGTCCTAAATAAAACCTACCCTACTGATCTTTTTTTTTTCTATTAAGCAAATCCGTCTGTTTTTTATTTTAAGTTTTCATATTTCTAATATTGCAATCTCTGTGGGTATTTTCTTTTCAATACATTTCTAGCCCTCCAAAGGAAGGACAGATTTATTTAGCCAGTTCTCAGCTAGAAGTAAGTATGTCTTTGCCCAGAAAGGTTCTTACACTTTGCTTACATCTAAGCCACATAGCTATGGCCTTTATTTTTCAAAATACTTTTGTTTTACACAATTAACTTTGGGGTACACACATACAATTATATTATTAATAATTTGCTCAAAGAATTGGTATTTCTTGAAAATAAATTATACTTTGCATAACTAAAAAAACATTCTGGGAGATGTAATAAAAGTTCTAATCGTGAAAAATGGTGCTAATTTTTCCCCAACCAATGAAATATTATTTACCATTTGAAAACTAACATCTGATTGGTTGAGGCAAAATTAGCACCATTTTTAACGATAAAAACTTTTATTACATCTTCCTGAATGCGCCTCATTTACATGGAGCTACAATCACTTCGAGTAAATGTGTCTTCCAGTATTTGATACCGGATTTGGGTCTGGGGGTGAATCCCAAAAGAAATGTAACCCTAGATCCGGATTTAACACCAGTCGCTGGTGATAAATAGTAGTAAAAAACAAGTTCAAACGGCATTAAATACCTTGTGCCACGTGCACTGGTGTCTTTTGTGATTTAGTATTGGTTAGTCAAAATCCAGAACAGATGCCATGTTGATTATCTCACATAGTTAGACCATATGCTGTGTCTTCTGTTCACCTGTGCTATTACTCTAGCAACCAATTAGATTAGCTTCAACTAAATTTGTACGGTGTGGGTGGAGTGGATGTTGCCAAAGAAAGGGGGTTAAGCCATAGGGCACAATGCTCCAGATTAAGGGGAATGTGATACTAAAAACGCCACATAAATGGAAAACAGAAAAAGAGAACAGAAAAAAGGGAGAAAAATAACTAGAAAAGGAAGAAAGCAGAATTAGAAAGGGATAAGCAAACGTGAAAAGCATAAAGCAAAATAGGGAAAAGCAGAATGGGTAGGTTGAAAAGCAAGATAAGAAAAGGGGTAAAGGGTCACTATACTCACTGAAACAACTTTACATTTTCTGAAACTACAATTTGAGAGAAGTAAAATGGTGGTACTCACATATTTATCTGTGCTCGCTTTGTCATTAAATTATTAATGTTTAATGAGTACTACTAATCCCCCCACCCTCCCTTACTCACTGCCTTCTTGGGGACACTTATAAGTTCTGCACAGCCTCACCATGGACCTTGTTCTGCTTACACATCTCCCCTTCCCTCCCCCTGCCTTCTTTTCTCTGCTGATCCTCTTAAATGTTGCAGAAAGTGTATGCTTATATGTAATAGCAGGATATTAGGGACACAAGCCCTGGTTGATGCAGATTAATATCACAGGTAAAATGTTGCACCATTTTTTAAACTTAAAATAGAAACTTCAAATGATGTGCAATTGCTGCAGGCAGACCTAGATAGATTTTCAAGTTGGGCAGCAGAATGGCAGATGAAATTCAATGTGGATGTAAGGTGATGCATTTGGGGTTTAACATATATGTATATGTTCTGCATATACCATAAATGTCTCTGTGCTAAGTGAATCTCTGTTGGAAAAAGATTTGAGGGGTTCTAACAGATAACAGACTTGGCTGTAGCAAAAAATGCCAGGTAGCAATGGTAGAGTTAGCAATATATTGTCTTGTATAAACAGGGGAATAGATTCAAGGGAGAATAATATTATTCTCCCCCTTTACAAAGCACTGGTATTTCCTTGTTTGGTATTAATATGTGGTGCAGTTTTCATATCCAATAAATAAAGATTCATCTTGGAAATTAAAAATGTTTAGAAAAAGGCAACTAAATTAATAAAGGGAATGGAGAGGCTTGAGTATGCAGACAGATTTGAGAGTTCTATTAAATAACATACTTAGCTGTAGCAAACAGTGTCAGACAGCAATAACTAAAAAAAAAGCAAAATATTGTATTGTAGAGCGTATGATCACTTTAAAGAAATGTATAAATGGGTCGTACAGTAATCTCTTTGGTGCATTGTTCAGCAAGGTAATTTTAGAGAAAGTAGGTTGGAGTAGAAGATATTTGTCTGATTCTGCATGCCCTTACTGTGATTTGATATTTGGAGCAGTTTCCCCACACACAACCTTTAACTGTTGACTTTCATCTGGTATGAAGTCCAGCATGCTCAATAATCATTATGAGGCAGCACTTGGTAAAGGAATTTTCTACCCTGCAATTCTCTCAAACCAACTCTCACCCTTCCAGTTACAACAAAACTGCACACAGCAGAAGAGTTTATGATAATAGGGCACTTGAACATCATCTGAAATACAAGAGGTTTTAGAGTAGATAGAAATAGGTGACAAACAATATATGGTCCAGTGGTTATCGGAAAGAATTATAGCCTTCAGTAATAGGCAATTAAAAAAAAAGTTGTTTTCAGTAAAGATGCCCTTTATGTCCTCCTCCTGAGCTGAGCAGCTGCAGGTTCTTATGACCTAAGATAATTGGCAATCATAGCTGCCTTACCATGCTATAATGAAATAATGTGCAGTGCATCATCTTTAAAAATATGAAAAACATTAATGTTGGGATTGGCATTTTTCAATTTATTTTGAAAATGTCATGTTGTGCAAAGAAATAATAATGTAATTATTTTGCTTGTTTAATTTTCGTAACATTTCAATCCACAAAACTATATATTTGTAATTGGAAAATATTTGTAATAATAATCTGGTCTAACTGATTGGGTACCAGCAAGACTATAAAAAGTAAAAGATTTATTGTTTGTGTATTTGCGGTGACCCTGGATAATAAAACCATATATACAGGATTATAAAAATTGTACATGGTTTAGGGAGTTTAAATTTAAATTATAATACGTAATACGGGAATTTTCAAAAGTAGTATTGATATGATTATCTTTGGTCTGGAATTCAAAATGTCCTGATCTAATAATGACACTAACAGTGCGATTCAGTAAAATCTGCTAGCACAACTTACCTGCACTCTTTCCTACAATGTAATAACCTTGTTATGGGCTTTAACAGTAAAAAGTAGAAGAAAAGTTAACACAAAACTTATTGCAAAAGTTGTGCCTGACCTCCTCTTTAGATAAATAAAGTTCAGTGGAAAATATATATTTTACATACATATTCTCTTCCATTTTGAAAAATTAGTGGGATTTTTAACCCTTGTTGACATTTCAGGCTCTACAAAGGTTATTCTTCCCAGAATCACTATACTCACTCAAACAACTTAAAATTATTTGTCATTAAATTATTAATGTTTAGTGATTGTTCTCAATTGCCCCCACCCTCCCTCACTCACTGCTAGATATGGCCGAACTTTCAAAAAATCGGTCCGTTTTCGAACTTTCGAACTATATGGAAAGTTCGAAAGTTCGAAAACGGACCCATTAAGTCAATGGGAGTCAAATATTTTGAAAAGTTCTAATGAAATACAATTAAAATATCAATGGTAACTTAATGTAAATGGCTGTGGGACCTGGGAAATGGTCTGGGGAACATGTTCAAATATCCAGGACATTAAAAAATCAATTTTACTCTCACTCACGCTATTTTCGAGCTCGTTTGCGCCTAGGTACCATGTACATTTTACTCGCGGATTCGATGCTCGCATATAGGCTTTAATAGACACGTTACTCGTAGATTCGATGTTCGCGCCTATATACCATGGACATTTTACTCGCGAATTCGATGCTCGCGTATAGGTTTTAATGAACACTTTACTCGCGGATTCGATGCTCGCGTTCGTGCCTTGATACCATGGACATTTTACTTGTGGATTCAATGCTCGCATATAGGTTTCATTGGACCCTTTACTCGGGGATTCGATGCTCGCGTATAGGTATAATAGGCATTTTACTCGCACATTCGAACGGTCAAACATTCGATATTTATCGAAAGTCCGAAAATATCAAAAATCCGTGTCCAGGATAGTTCGAGAAGTCCGAATTCGTTCGAATTTGAATAGTTTGGCTCTAACTCGGGTTCGAGTTCTAGTCCATCTCTACTCACTGCCTTCTTGTAGTGTCTGCGACACTTATAAGTTCTGCATAGCCTCACAATAGATCCTGCTCTGCTTACATATACTCCCCCTCTCCCTTCTTTATTTCTCTGCTGATTCTCTTAATTGTTGCAGAAAGTGTGCTGGCCGGCAGATAAAAATCCTAGTAAGAGGTCAGGGATGAGTAACATATTTGCTACTGTAGTGAAAGGTTTTTCCCTGTAAATGCTATGATTTCAAATGATGATTTCTCAGAATCTAAAGATTTAAAAATGCTAAAAAAGTTTTGGAGTAGGGGCTCTATATAAAGGTACAATTTTTGAGATACCCTTTAAAGGGCATCTATAGTGAAAAAAACACATTGGTCCATTACAAAGTTAAATTCATGTACTCTGTGCTGCCTTTATCCTATCTCTGTCAGTGACTTTGTTTTTCCATGGTGTCAGATCTGTGTGTAGCACTCCCCCCTTCCCCCTCCCCTCTTTTACCTCCTCCGTGTCTCAACTCAGGCTAACCGACAAGCTTATCATGTGCAGTAGGAGTTTAACATCCTGAAAAACACACCCACGCACAGTGGCCAACAGAAAGCAAGCTGTCCTGGAGACACGGATCTCTCCATGTCCTGATCTCTCTCTTTGTGACCCATCATCAATCAGTGAAGTCTATCAAGAAGGGGGGTCAAGTGCAGCCTTAAATCTGCCATCAAAGCTACCTCTCTCCCCCTGCTAATGCTCTTATCTCTATGTTTATTACAGAGCATGGAGGAGGGAGGGACTTGAGCAGGGAAGAGGGTCACGTCACAGGGATTTGATTGACAGTACAAGTAGGAGTAGAGGAATGCAATCACATATTCTTCTAACTTGTGTAGGTCACAGAGGGAATCTGAACAGTGATGACACTCTGGGGGTTGTGGGGAATTATAGAACTCATGGAAAGAAAGAAAAGAAAGTTAATTTTTCCACTATAGATGCCCTTTAAAGGTATATGTATTTGCACTGAACCTTCCCTAATAGTTGAATGTGTGTATTTTCCACAAACATGTATTTTGTTTTCTAAGTAAGTGAATTTTATAAAGATGCTGATTTAATTTGCAAATAAGGAACAAAGACTTCTGGGAATTTACTATGTTTCCTTGGAAGCTCTTAGGAAAGCTATATCTTTAAAAAGACTTTTACAGCATTTCACAAGCTAAATGCAAAACCAGAGCGCCAACTACAGACCGGTTTCGGCTTTATTGAGCCATCATCAGTGTAGTGCAGTCCTCTGGTTTTGCAATGTGAAGTGGCTATGGACAGAATTCACTAAGATTTGGTAAGAGTGAGCTGATCTGCAAAAAAGGACAAGTAAGATCTTTTTACGGGAATGGTAACTTTCACAGATTTTATAGACAAAACCAAAATAAAATTAGGAAAACACTTGTCTACAAAAGACTTTTATAAAGAGAAAGGTTCCTGGGGTTTGAAGTGGAAAGTAAATTACAGATAGTGGTGGGACTCAAAGCATATGACAACACTACAATATACTCTCCCCTCCAACAGTAAACAGTCGATGCAGTGCAATTCATTTTTTCTGTTGTATTAAAACAGTATAAACAACAGGTTTAAGAATATTGCTTCTGGTTATTTAATTAATAAATTATGGCTAAGTCCAGGTAGAAACAATTGGAGGTCCACTCCTTAAGCCCTGAAGCCCTGTGCCACAACAGGTAAGTGTTATATACTGTAACAGTGGAAAGAATTACTCTCCCAGTTAAAGGCCATGTCCATCCTCAAAAATAAAAATTTAACCCACTGCTGGTCCCACAGTATAGTGTTAAAAACTCTTTACCTTACTCCTCTGCTCCAAATGGTTCTCCAGGAAAGTCCAGGAAAGTGAAGAGTTGGAGCTGACTCTGTGTGAAAAGGTTTCTGCCACTTAACTGTCCTCCAGAAGGTACTCAGGCATGTGCAGGGGAGCCCTTTCCCCCTCTCCCTGTATGTTGCAGTTTGTGCACCCTAAAATAAACATGTTTCTGTAGTGTAGCCTCCCCCCTCCCAAACCTAACCTTTATTTGTAAAAAAAAAAAAGTAGCAGATAACTTACTTTCCAGCCTTCATTCCATGGCTGGCATTAGGGGCCAGACCAGTAGCCGCGTATGTGATTGCCTGCCTCTCAGCCAATCACAGATGCGGCTGCCAATTCGGCCCCTAATGTTACTTTCTTCACATAAGTAACATTGCAGACAGAGGCTGTGGGAACAAAAGCTGGTAAGTAAGTTATATCTCACTTTTTACCCCCACAAATAACATGTGATTAGGGTTGGGAGGGTGGAGGCTACACTACAGAAAAATCTTTAATTTCGGGTGGACATAACCTTTAAGTTCAATGTGCTTTAATTATCATGCTAAAAACCACCTAAGGTTTTGTGGAGACTAAGCCCCCTTCCTCAGGTAAAAAACTACTACTACTACTACAAGTAGAGTTGATCCAGGGAAATTTCCGATTGCCACTTGGAGTCAGGAAGGAATTTTTTTCCTCTTCATAAATTTGGTGGTTTTTTTTGCCTTCCTCTGGATCAACAGTTAGGCAGGAAATGAGGATATTGCTAGATGGGTTGGACTGGATGGACGTATGCCTTTATTCAACCTCAGATACTATAATATACATCAGTGCAAGAAATGTATAATGTCACCAATTACAATTGAAAAATTACTCCTCCCCAAAAGGAGGGGCTTACTTAATTGACATCCTTTAAAATTATCCCTCGGGTCAGGACTCAGCTGTGTACCTGCATCCCAAGGAAAAAACACATACATTTGAAGATTGTAATGTCAACACTGTTATCAATAGAACAGGAATGAGTGAGAGGTGTCAAGGAGGTCATTTATGTCAAAATAAAGAAACCAAGCCTGAATAGAGGTTGGGGTTTGACACCAACTGTCTGCATGTACAATGCTGTTTTGACATCTTACCCTGGGCTGTTTCGATAACACCTCTTAGCCACAATGCAATCACACCTTGTATTCAGAAGGTCCCTAACACCTGGCTGTTATATGCTGATTGGGACCTTTCAGGGTATTTATTGCCAACAGATTCTTGTACAAGTTATTCTGAATTGAGAATGCCAGTTGCATGACTATCGAACTAAACTTTAAGTCCAGTTGATCTACCATGGCCAGGATGAATAAGAACATTCACAAGCAGAATCAGTGTTTTGGTTGTGTTTTTTGTTGCTGTAGTGCTAACCAAATGAAGTGTATAGTCACAAATGGAGGGAGAGGCATGCACTTAAAGGGGAACTAAAGTCTCCAGACAACATTGTGCAAATAGACAGAACACATTCGCAAACATACAACAAGCTGTGTCTCACCTCTCCCTTTGCTGTGGTCATTGGGTGCTTTATGAAAATAACCTGTGAGTACTAGGGGTCAGCTCCCACATTCCACCTTAGCTGGGCAAACCCCCAGCTAAGTGTCTACATACAGGCACATGCTCTGTAGTGCTCAACAGATCAAAACAAGGAAGTTGCTTCCTAGAAGCTGATAGCCAATCACATTATAGTACAGAGATCCTCCCTCTCCCTGACACAGAACAGGGATTTCATATTTTTTTGTTTTTAAGCACATTCAATGCTCCCGTCCTAACAATTGTATAATCCTTTACTTTTCATACAAAAAGAAAAGTAATCTCTGCAGTGTATTTCAAAGATAGCATGGATGTAAAAAAAAGGAATACTTTTATTTCAGCAAAAATAAAAGTAAGTCTGGGGAATAGAACCTGCAACTTGTACATTTACTCTGTCTTGCTAAAAGCAGAACTCTTACCTCTTAGAGAGATACTGTATATACCATTGGTACAAGTAGAAAAGTAAAGGTAAGTTTGGGGATTCTAACTTGTGACCTTCTGAACTGTATGTGTCTAAACCTGGCATCTTACAAGGTGAGCCACCACTGAAGAAGCTGAAAACCTAGGTACAATTAGAAGCTTTATCTTTTGCATGGAATATAATAGAAACAAAAAAAAGGTATGTCTGGGGTATTCAACTTGTGACCTTCTGAACTGTGTATTTTTAAACCCGGTGCCATACCCAGTTCGCCAACACTGAATAAGCAGAGATTCCGTGTACATTTGGAAGGTTTATCTTTTGCTAGGAAAAGAATAATAATAAAAAAAAATGGAATATGGAAGTCCCTAATAAGACTTTGAAAGCTGATTGTTACCATAAATTATTAAACATTCAGTGTGAGTTGCTGGTAAATAAACTACAGGGAAACAAGCAGCTTTCAAAGTTTTATCAGGGATTCCATATTGGTGTGGAGACATCTGTATAGAAAACACTTTGTGCACAGAGATAGTGAATACTGGGGTCAGGGGGCGTGGTTCTTTGATGACTTCATGGGCTGGGGGTTGCACTGGCAACAACATGGAAGCCTTCTTATTTACAGAATCTATTTCTCATATGTGCAAAATGCAACTTACTACAGAAGAATCTTACAATGTATAGGTGTTCTAGGAGAAAAACTTTCACGTTAAGTTTTAAAAAATGAAGTTTAGTTCTCATTTAAAGCTTAATGCTATTTATTGAGACATGTGAACATGTGAACTGCGCAATGTTTCTGGCACAAGCCATTCCTCAGGTCCTTCAAAATCTCTAGGTAGTGGTTTTGTTAAAACATCTGCAAACACAAACACTGTTAGGCAATACTGCAGTCTAGCTGTCCCTTTTTGTTTTCAAAGTTTTAACTTTAAAAATCATTCATAATTCATTGGGTACAGTAAAATAAACATGCATTACTTTTTTTTAAAATATAAACTCCGAAAAATGATAAAATTCAGAAATTATTGTTTACATATTTTACCCCTAAATCCAATGTAATTTCCAGAAAAGTAGGTAAAAAGCATGTAATATTTCCTGCCTATAAACCATATAGATGTAAGTGCTAAAAGTTCTTTTGGTGCCTAACATATAAAGTTGGAAAATCTATGGCCACTGAAATAGTTAATTATAATGTTAACTGATATTAAAGAAAAAAAACACCTTGTTCATTAAGGTGGAATGTTAATGGATGGGAGAGCATTTATGTCAAGGAAGGCACTAGGGTTATCAATTTTTAAACTAGTAGAAAAACATTTTTAGCAACTGAATGTCTGGCTATACACTAGGCAGACATTAGATTTGAGCTGTCTACTGTATCTTATGTATAAAGACATTTTCAAGCAACGTTTTTTATCTTGAGATATTCCTATGTGACTCATTTATTTTGTGATCTCAAATTGATTACATAAAAGAATGGGTTAGGCAGTTCTGAGATAGATTGGACATTTGTCTAATGTCTAAGTAGTCTATGGGCACCTTAACTCAAACATCTTTTAAGATTTATATGAAAAAGTGTCTTCTTACACATAACATTGGAATAGACATGATTTTTCTGGTTTATTTTACAATTTATTGAGAACTGCACAGTATCTTGCCCTCACGATACTAATACAAATTTTAAATACAGGACACGCACCCAGTAAAATCATTCCGGTATCCAAATTACAGTTTAATAGAAAAAAGCTTTTATTTCACAAACACCCCATTTTCAAATAGATATGATGGGTGAATGTTTATTAAATACATAACCATTAGAAAAATAACTTAACTACAGTTTTAATAAATAGGAGATATCACGTATGTACCTATGTGAGCATATCAAATTGTTTGCCTCCTAGTCGAACAGCTTGCCCGGCCAGGCATCCTAGGTCTGATGTCTAAACACAATAACAAAAAAATGTACGACTGCAGAGCCAACAATGAACTGCTATTTGGATCTCTTTTTATAGCATCTCCCAAACCCAATTGGTCTAGATTAAATCTGATTGAATCTTTGATCAATCCAATTTTGCCATAGGTCTAGGAGACAATACGAATATTGAGAGTTCAGTTGGGAGGCTAGTTTTGGGTCTGCCTTTGATCTAAAATGTCTTGTGTCTGTGGTATGGCATGCATTGAGGGGAAAGCTTGTTTAGACTAGAGCACCTGGCTGGGCTTCTTTTCTGATTGTTCTTGGGTTGTTTTATACCAGTAACTAAAATAAAATGCTACAAATATAATGCTGTGTTATTGTAAAAGTAGAGTTGTGATACCTTTTATTGTCTAACTAGACAACAAAAATGGAAAGCTTTCGGGAGTCCTAGGCCCCCTTCATCAGGCTGCATGTTACCTCCAGCCTGATGAATGTAACATCCAGCCTAATGAAGGGGGCTTAGGACTCCAGAAGACTTGCTATTTGTGTTGTCTAGCCAATAAAAGGTATCAGAACTCTACTTTTATTCTCTCACTTATGGCTAACACAGTACAAACCTCAACTATTGCTTTGTGTTATTGTAGAAATCTAATTAAATCGAATTAATACATTGCATACATACATGCATACATTATAAAGAGGTTTTAGTTTACCGTGACCATAAAAATGAAAAGCCTTCCAGCCACGTCAAGGTAGCCACAGTCTACAAGGTTTCATTTTTAAAAATCCTAATATGAAAGCCTTTTCTCCCCTGAACACCTATACATTGTAAGATTCTTCTATAGTTAGTTGCATTTAGCACATGTAAGTAATAGAGTCTGTAACTAAGGCTTCCATGTTGCCAGTACAACTTACAGCCCATGTAGTCTTTAAAGAGCCAACCCCTGACCCCAATATTCACTGTCTCTATGCACAGAGTATTTTCTATACAGATGTCACCACACCAATATGGAAGTCCCTGATAAGACTATGAAAGCTGCTTGTTACCCTGCAGTTTAATTACCAGACAGCCTGAATTGCATACAGCCTTCCTGGGACAATACAAAATAGTAAGCTGATTTTACTAAAGAAAATTATAATTCTGTTCCAAGCAAAATATAGAGCTTTTAAATGTACCCATTTGCCTCACATGTGCTATGGTGACTCACCTTCTAAAGCACTTGTTTAAGAAGCACACAGTCCACAAGGTCACAGATTCAAATCCTCCGACTTACTTTGACTTTTGTATAAGTTGGATGTCTATTGGATTGGAGGTAAAAGCTTTGCTTTAAGCAAGACAGAGAACATGAGGTTGCAGGTTCAATTCCCCTATTTTTAATTTTTACTGAAATGCTAATATTCTGTTTCTTACATCCATGCTAGCTAAAAAATACACTGCAAAGATTACTTTTCTTTTTTTGTATGAAATGCAAAGGAATATATCATTGTAAGGAACAGGAGCATTGAATGTGTTTGAAAAAAAACTTAAAATCCCGGTGTCAGGGAGAGGGAGGATATCTGTTCTGTTACATCACTGGCTGTCAGCTTCTAGAAAGCAAGGCTGTTGAGCACTACAGAGCTTGTGAAGTGCACTTTCAGCCTTTTCTTAGAAGTATTATTGTATTTCCCAGAGTTGTGCATTGGATAAATGTATGGTAAATATAAGTTCCCAAGATTATTATTGATTATTATCTCCAATAAAATCATCATATATAAAAAAAGCTATATTAAAATATAGCTTTTATTATATAATATATTATAAAATGGTATAAACTAGTGCATTATAAATTAAAAGTAACCAAACTAAATAGCTAGTGTCTGCCAATGACACTCTTAGTTCAAATCAATATCCCTTTACACAAGTGGAAAATACCACTCACTAATACAATATTGAGTTCAATATTCAATTTACATATGTGTTTAGTATAGTGATACCTACCACCATAAAAATTATAACCCCCCCATAATATATAATACCATTGTGTATTAAAATCTATGTGACTGGCAGGGGTCCAATTTAAAGTTCTTAATTCCTCCACAGTGATCACACGTACATGAATGCAGTACAGTTCTAAGATTCAGTCCCATGGTCAATCCATTAAATTGAATCAATCCCACCATTACCCAAAATGACGTGTCCATGAAACTTGGGACCTAAATTCGCAAAGTTCACGAACCATGCTATTAACTTCTATCCCAAATCCACCTGCAGACTGTCTTAAAGTGTGTGTCTGTGTTCTGAGTCCATCTGTTTTCCCATATATGAAGTCAAACAAAGGTGTCATGTAGATGGCATGTGTAATAAAACGACAATAGTATCCCAATCGGCCCAGTATCCCAATCGGCCCAGTTCTCCCACAACTTCTGGAACTCAATCAGCTTAGGATCCCCTCCCTGTCACAAAAAATGTGAGGGGATCCAGTATATTGTATATTGAAATTGCTAGTTTGCTAGCAGTATATACTGAAATCACCAGTTTGCTATCAGTATATACTGAAATTGCCATCTTGCTACCGGTATAATGGAATACTCTTATTATAAGAAGATACCTTTTTTAGTGATAAATTCTTAAAAACAACAAACCTGTCTGTTCTTGGATTCCAGCTTACTGCTAGGCTCCATAAATACAGCCACTCCATCTGCAGGTGTCTTTTTCTAAGGGACAAAAGGTCCTATTTAGTCTACTACTGGTTCCATGGCTCTGGTTCTATGGCTGTTCAGGCACTTTTCATACTACGCCTGACTTATAAATTATACAATGCAGCCACAATCTATTACTTTATGTACAGTATCATGTCTTTCAAGGGTACTCAGCACTCCATGTACAAAATTCACGGCACTTGAAGTACATTGAAGTACATTTTTGGATAATTTACAACTAATTCCATAATCCTTCCATTGCTATCATCATTATAGGATTTTAATATTCCTGAAGAAAAGCTGCAATCTCCATGGTCTCATTCATGCCGTTTGGGTTTTAGGGAATCAAACTCATAGATATATCTTACCCTCCCTTACCCTAAAATAAACCCCATCCACCACTTAAAAAAACTTCTCTTCAAACCTTCCCTCACGATATTCATAGTAATGTTCGCATAGATATGATATTGCTAACCCCTTAATTATCCTATTCATAACTTGTTATATGCAACTTCTGTGCTCACTAATCCTAGCGCTAATTTTCCTTCTGTATCTGTTCTTTCTATATAACTTTTGTGACAAGGACAGATGATCATATAAATCACCCCCTACATTTACAATTATATCTAGCCCCATCCCATACATCTTCCCACACATATTTACAATTAATACACAACTCACACCTCACCATACCTTTATTGGCTTTATTGACTTCTCTCTTTCTCTCTCTTTGTTTAACCTCAATTCACTTGGTCCCATGATTTCCTTCAGATTTCGTTTCCTTTTATATGTGAAACTGGTCTAACCCTTAATCCATTCTGTTAGCTCATTCTCATTTTTTAAGATATATAAAAACTTTCTTAGCATTTTCTCAAATTTCCAATTGTTTGTCCCAAATCCTGTAACAATTCTGATTGATTTGTCCTTCCCTTTTCTTATCTGATTATTCTTTCCCATCTGCATGAAATCCCTCCTTCCCTACCTTAGCTACTGCTCCTTCCAAAATCCTTTTATTATACCCTTTTTCCTCAAATCGATCTAGAATAATTTTAGCATGCTTCTCAAACATATCCTCCTCTGTACAATTTCTTTTAACTCAGCAATTGTCCATATGGTGCATTGTCCTTCTATATCTTTTTATGACGACTCCCATAATTCCCTAATATATGTAGGAGTTTGCAACCAGTGTTTTAAATTTGTTTTCTGTCTGTAGTCTATCCCCATTTACCTTAATTTTGAGATCTAAAAAAAGAATTGTACTGGGACTAGATTCCATCTGAAATTTTAGGGACTCAGAGGAGCAATTTAGAAGTTTCATAAAACGATCTAGCTCATCTGGAGATTCATCGAATATCAACAGGACACCATCTATAAAGCATCTCCACTTTACATGCCTTAGAAAAAATTCTTGTTTATATGAAGAGCATTCCTCCTAGGTCCCTACAAATAACTAGGCATAGGATTATTAGGCTGGCCAGCCACTATTCGCTAAATAAGTGTTTTATTGGGAATAAGTTAGTACAAATTGTTTGTATAGTTGGTGCTACTCTGGGGACTTTTATTGTGTATTCACACAGCTGGTTACATGTAAATATATTCAATGGAGTTATTGGTTGATTTGGCTGCCCAGTAAGGACAGCTGTTTGTGGCCTAAGGTGGGATTCAGGCTAATACCCCGCTTTATTTTTAAGGCAAATTGTGGGAAGCATATCTGTTTTTTCTTTGCAAACCTTCTCTTTGTACTGAAGGAAAATTGGTAACTTTTCCTTTAATCTCTATTTGTTGAATAGTACACATTCCCTTTAATGATGTAGCCCAGGGCTTCCTGTTATATTCATAGCAGTTAGTTCCATTTGTAGTTTGATCAAATTATTCCAGGCATTAGAAATAGTAGGATTCCAGTTTGATTGAAATCCAAGGATCTAATAGGGTTTTTATTAAGAAAAAAGGGCCATTGGGTCTCTAAAGGTTTGTACACAGGTGTGATCTTGACACCGACCCATGAGCCATGACACACATCAACAATGAATGTCCGTTTTGGCCGATAATAGTACATGTGTATGCATTTAGTCAGGGATCTTTTCTTGATCCGCCACAACACCTGTCCGAACACATACACACGTGTGATTATTGTCCAAAACATCATTGCGTTGTTGTACTGAGGTTGTGGGTCGGTGCCATGTTCGTACGTGTGTAATAATAAGTTAAGTTCAAGTGATTCTGCATGTAATGATGATACAATTAACCCATAAAATAGACTTGAATAGGGTTTACATCCTCACCAGAAAAGGACCATGGGAATCAGGAAAAAAGAAACATTAATAGTTTGAATAGATTTAAGGTATTTGTTAGCATTCAAAACTGAAAATATATAAGAAATAAAGCCCCAACTACACAGGGAATCCCATGAGCTGTATTTAATCTTGGGTCTTGATTTGCCTTTAAACAAAAAAAAAATTCAGAATTTATTGAAGGGTAGGGCAATTAAACATGTTTATTTTTAGGGTTAAATATAGAGATTTGATTATTGGTTTAAAAGATACAATTTGTAAAATAGACACTTCAATTCTGGTGAGTCTTTCCCCTAGGTTGTTACACAGCTTATGACATACAGTAATTGTCATAATAATATGGGAGTTTATTAAAACCATTAAGGTTAGGATTCACTATACTGCTCCAAAAATAGCAAACCGATTGCATGCAATGTGCACCAAAAAGGCCAATGCAGATATGCGATTTCCAGGTAATTAGGGCATCTATGTGATTCGATCTGAAAAATACATCACATCACACACATTTTTGATATTGTTTAAACTCTAACTAACTCTAATAAAACCATTTTATTTTTCCCGGTTCTTCCCACGGGGACGTGTTCCTTGGACTACTGCTATTTTAACCCTTATTTCTGAACTTTTTACAGTGTAGGAATTTCAGTTGTAGTTGGTACAAGAATTACAATGGTGTAGCCTTTGCGACTTATCAAGAAATATTTTGTCTTTTATATCCAGAGCCTACCAAACATGGGTCTGTATTTAGAATGGTTTGTTATCATCATTGACTTATAGTAGCAGCATTTTTTTTAATGGCGATGTTGCTTTTTTGGCAACCGCTAGTGGTGTTTTTCCCATTGCCATTAAGATTTAATCAATACAGACCCATGTTTGCCATGAGTTATGGACAAAATATTTCACTATGGCTACACAATTGCAATTCTAAAATGTTTATACCAACTTAAAAGACAAAGAAGAAGAAAAAAAATAATTGTTGGAATATGTGGACATTACATAAACAACTTTACGGTGAATAAGATCTTCACCTTTAAAGGCGTGCTTCAACCATCAACTGGCTAGCACATCATTTTAAAATGTTATGGTTTTATGCCTTCCAATTATAGAATGCTACTTCTAGTCCATCAGCCATATCCTCCAAGCTTTGCCCAATGACTGAAAACTGATCATCTTTTTAATATCATGCTACTGGTGCTACTGCTATGGTGCAAGCATTTGGAATAAAAAAGCCAATGCTGTGAGAGCTCTGATTGTAAACAAATGTTAGATCAACTAAACTTGAAGTTTACCGGTAGTACCAATTTCCCTTGTTAGTGAGATGAACTGCATTTTGTATGTAAATCTATGTCAATTTAAGGAGCTTTCTGTCAAATATCTTTGAATGTTTAGATCCAGGAAATCTTTTGATTCCAATCATTCAACTGTTATAAGCTTTATATAGTATAACAATGGGGTCAGTCCTCTTTAGAGGACTATTATAGTGTTTTCCTTATCAATTTATATCCAAAAGGCCCCTTTCTGTGAACAGACTATGTAAATATTCTGTGTAAATACACACTCAGGGAGATTCAGTATAAAAGTTTCTCGTTATTTACCTTTGCACGATTCTGCGTAAACACCTGGTAGCACATTGTAGGACCTTCCAGGAGCACAGGAATAAAGCCCCCTAGAGAAACCCAGTACGAGGTAGTGCAGAATGTAACAAAAGGGGTTTTGTATTGGGTACATAGTGCTATTTCCAAAAACATTTGGAAATGGGGCTGTGCCCTAAAATACGTCTAATACGCATATTAAAGGATAATTGTATTGCCTCAATGTATTTTAAAATTGCTGTATGCAGCCCTCCCCATACATCCTGATTTCGAGCCTCTTTCTGCCTACAATTAGCCATGCTGTGAAGGGGGCGTAACAATCTGGCCCATGCTCTGATGGGGGTGCGCCCCCAACAAGGAAAGTGTGTGGCCCGTGCCACACCCCTTGTAATGATCACCCGAAACATAACTAAAGTGGTTTTGTATCGGTAGCACATGCAATATTTTCCGGTTATGTATAATTTGAAATTATTTGTTGTATCCCCTGAATAATGCTGGGGTTATAGTTTTTAAACATTTGGAGGGCCACAGGTTGGACATCCTGGAAGTAGGATTATGGCCCCTACATTAAAACAAAGGAACGTGGCTGCACAGAGTATAATTACACAAAAAGTGTTGATGGTCTGCTCACAGAAAGGCACCTTTTGGATATAAATATTGCTTAGGAATGCACTGGAATAGATAGAGGAATGAGCCCACATAATACTTTCCCGGTTTAAAAAAAAATACAGAGTGGTGAGAGTAATTACCATCATTATGCTAGAGAAATGGCAGACAAAAACATACAGATGGAAAAATTAGTGGGAAATAGCACACTACCCTTTTATCCTGCTCTTACATATACAGGTATAATTTATAGCTGTCAAGTAATCTAAGTTTAGAACTGGATTCTGCTTCACTTTTTGTAAGAGAGACTCATTCTTTATATATAGACTGAAACCATTAATATCCTCCATAGCACCTACTGTATAAATTATTAACACTGGTCTACCGTGTTTTGTGTAGTTGAACTATAATTATTGTATCACCAGGGTATCTTTGTGGGCCCAATCATAATATTTAATACTGGAGACATTCAATACTGGAGACATTCAATAGTTTAACTGAATTATTGGACACTGGTTCTTTTATAGGAACTTCCTACTAGTTTTATTTTTGGTTTGGGGTTAATTATGTTTTTATGTCAGGTTGTGTGTTTTAATAGATATAATATAACTTGGAAGCATGGAATTATTTTTATACATTAATGATTTGACCTTTTTTTTATTGTATTTAAAGGCTATGTACACTGGAAATTTTGTTTTTTAAAGTGCCCATTAGTGGAAACTATAATTCATCCCAACTATCACTGTACTGTTTTTTTGTTGTCCCCCCCCCCCCTATTTCATTAGATATACAATCTGAAACATCTTACGTTTTAGCATTTCTGTAAGCAGTTTTGCTGTAGCTGGAATGGTTTGATAGTTGGTGTGCTGTATACTGTATGCAGTTTTGACAGTTGGTATATGGGAAAATAGTCAGGTCAGTAGTCAGAGCCTGAGCAAAACAAGTAATGTATTGAAGGCATGCAACAACACACACACCTCAGAGTAAGTGCTACTTACATGTATTTATTTATAGATGAGGTTGACACAAAGTCATTTTTTTCATTACACATACACTTTAAGCTTCTTCACATCAATACTGCTTGAAACCACTCCCCTTTAAATATACTCATGGTGAGGAACTAAACTGCTAGGGTTTACCTTCATTTTCTTGTAATCTTACCTGAAAGTTCTAATCAATCACTCCAAACCCCTTCTTGTGTTCGGGCCTAACCAAAGGAAACATGATCTCTACAAGAAGAATATTTTCTTGCTGGCGAGGTCCTGGACTATGGGAGGGGGAAGAGCTAGACCAAATCACCAATCACATCTTTTAGATAACATTACTGTACAAGTGATGAAATGTAAACCCAGGTCTAAGGACCTAGCACCTTAGGTTGTTACTCTGGGTAAAAAATGAAGGGGTGGTTTAAAATAATAAAGAGGGTTTTTTTTGGTGCAGACAATTTTCTTAACAGGAATGTTAAGAATGGTAATACTTTAGGACTTAATTTGCAGCACAGCACTCAATTACATTTGTGATGGATAATGTCACAGCCAATGAGTGACTGCTGCTGGCTGGACAACCTCCTCTACACAAGTCCGAGCTTCTAACAGCCTTGTACAGCTTTAAGAGGCAATGGCTACAACCGGCAAATGGATGGCGGGCTATAAAGCTGAATATCTGTCTTCAGTAACACTGGGGAGGTAAGTCAGGGTGGACATACTCTTTAAATGGAATTACTATTTGTACATGTAATGGAATATTAAGGTATACTTATTTAGGAAATCTATATATACTCTGCAAGGCAGAGAACCATAGTTGGCATTCGGCAAATAAAGAGTTTATTGTAAAGCAGATTAAAGAGTAATATGGCAGTGTGATCAAACAATCAATATTCGTGGTCTAGTTCCAATGATGATGTTTGATAAATGTATTTGGTTACACTACCATGTCAGATTCAGTTTACCATAGTAACTTCATTTAAGATTGGAAGGAATAGCAACATGTTGAAACGTCCATACATCATGACCAGTAGCTCTCTGTATAGTTATCCATACATAACTCTTGTGCTAAAAAGTAAATTGGGAGATCAATCAAATTCAGTGTGTTGTCAGACCGCTCTAACATTTTTGACAAAAGTTGTTTTTGTTTTATTTTCCAAATCTTACCAACAATGATATCACTAAAAATGATATAGTTCATTGTAAATAAATTTAAAAATGTTTTAAAAATATTTAAAACAAATAATGCAACAATTGCCTTTTTGTGATTTTAATCAAAATCATTAATTCATGGCAGGGTTCAAAATGCTTTCATATGCTATTATAAGAACATATAAAAAATATGATGTGAAAACAGCATATTTTGAAGCAGCCATTAATGTTTTTTTGCACACTGCTCATCAGCAGTACACCTGAAAGAGCAGCCTTGATGCATCTTCTACAGAGGACTGTTATGGCATATTTGCTTGCTTTTCAAGAGAATTGGATAAGAGTCCATGAAGGACAGTTCGTCCAATTTCCTGGTATAGAAAAATCTGTACACTAATGAAAGTTGTTTTACCATACTTATTAGAAAGAAAAGATTTTCTGCTGCAAGGAATATGCCTCACCTGGAGATGATTTAGAGAGCAACTATGATTAAGATCAGTTTAAATCACAGGAATGCCAAAGTACTTGGCAATACAAAAGTAAATAAGTCCCTTAATGCAAAGGAAGTTTTTTTTCTTATTTAACCAAGAATACATCTTAAATGAAGTTAACACCAGGATTCCCCACCCCCCTCCCTTATGGGCGATATGTATATCTATTGACCCGGCATGCCGTGCAAGGTGGCATAACCTAGATGAAATGTGAATAGTCCACATCAATAAAGTCCATAAAGCAGTAAAACATCAATACAACATACAGCCACCTTAACTACCACAATCTGTATGGCAGAATCAATGGGAATATAAAGTTAAAAGAGAACCTAACTTATATTTTCTGAAAATTAATGTGAAATCTTTTCTCCCCAGGACACCTATACATTGCTGCATTTACACCTATACATTGTTGCATTTAGTACATGTAATAGATTCTGTAACTAAGAAGGGTTCTATGTTGTTGTCTGTACAACCCACAGAGTCAAAAAGAGCCACACTCACTGTATTCACTGTCTCTATTCTATTTTCTATTGATGTCTCCATACAAATATGGAAGCTCCTTATAAGACCTTGAAAGCTGCTTGTTACACTGCAGTTTATTTACCAAGCATTGTGAATTAGATAATGCCTTCCTGGGCAGTACAAAATAATTTGCATCTGCAGCGGTGGCTCAACTGGTAAAGTGTATGTTTTAGAAACACACAGTCTAAAATGTCACATGCTCTAATCCCCATGCTTAATTTTTTTCACCCTTACCACTATGCTCCTAGCAAAAGATACATTTCCTACATATACTAATGTTTCATATAGTATCTCTGTTTGGGATAAGGGTAAAAGCTTTGCTTTTAGCAAGACAGAATACATGAGGTTGCAGATCAGTTTCAATTCACCAGACTTGTTTCTAATTTTGAGGTATTGTATGTGATCACCATTTTTGGCCCGCTTTTGTAAAAATTGCACATAATACAAGTCTATGGAAGCGCATAGAAAAGCAGACACAAGCAGACACAATTAACATGACGTGCAATTTAAATTTTTCCGATAATCCCCTACAAAACACAAACGCAAACACATGTTAAGTGGAGTTTCCAGAAGAGGAACAATCGCGGTTCGTGTGTACAATACCACAATGGTTGTGCCAACACGGTATCGCAAAATAGCAATACCGTGCCTTTATGAATAAGGCCCTTAGGGCTATATTTAAAATCTCATGGTATTGCAATACCATGTGGTAACAAAATACTGCAAGGGTATTGGTCGCGCATATAATACCATGCGGTACCAAAGTACCTCGATGGTATTGTATGAGGGATCGTAAATACACTTCAAAGATTTCTTTAGTTTTTTGTATGAAAAGTAAAGAAATATATCATAAAGGAGCATTGAATGTGTTTGAAAGAATAAAACTGAAGTCCCCAATCTGTGTCAGGGAGAGGGAGGATCTGCTGTTATGTGATTGTCACATAAGCACAAAGAATGGAATATCTTTTCAATAAATTCTGACTCTTTCTTTTGTCTTCTCATTATTTATGATGTTCCTGATCTGGAGCGTGCCACTGCCACATGAAGGGCTGCAGTACACATGCCAAACCAGGTAGGAGGCAGAGTCCTATATGGACTCTGCTATCCTCCTGGTGGGCAGTTTTTGGGACTTTGGGGGGGGACTACAGGAGAACCATATGGAGCTGGGATGTGAGGTAAGTATTAAACTACACTACAGGATGGGGCCAGTAGTGGGAGGGGGTTATAGTTTTGGGGGTGGACATGCCCTTTAAAGGTTTAGTTCGCTGTCAAAGCGTCGGGACCTGCCAGAAGCCAGCGGTGCTGTAAGGTAAGTTTGCTCATCCTTATTGTTTTCAGCTAACTTTCATAACATCAGCCCCTTAAAGGGCATCTATAACGAAAAATAGGTTATTTAAAATTGTCCATAACTGGAAACTATAATTCTTCCCAACCACCACTGTATTCATTTTTTTTTAATCTGCCCCCTATTTCTTTAGATATCCATTCTAAAACGTCTTATATTTCAGCTGTCAATCAAGTTCCTTGCTCTCAAAAACTATTCTTCTGTGAGTAGTTTTACTGTAGCTGGAATGGTGACAGAGGTTTGACAGTTGGAATGCTGTATGCTGTGTGCAGGTTTGACAGTTGGTTTGTGGGGGAAAAGTCAGGTCGGATGGAAGTGGGTGTGGTTAAAAGAGGGAGGGGGATACTGCTCCTAAACAAATTTGTGCTGAATTGAAGGCATGCAGCAACACACGCAAATCAAAAGTGCTACTTACATGTGTTCAATTATAGATTAGGCAAAGTAATTTTTTCAGTATAGTGTCCCTTTAATCTTATTGTTGAAATTGTAATTGCACTGTGCATTTTAAGCTAATGAATCTGATAGAACAGTGCAGTCCCATAGTTAACCGCACGTTTGGTTGTGATTTACCAGCATTCCCCATACCGAGATCATTCTCTCCCATTGAAACCAACACCATGTAAAGTGCCCAGCCTTAGTCTCTTACATGTACAACATAAGATAAATGAACATAGTACAGTATGTTTCTTTGCTAAACATGTCTATCTATCAGACATCTATATGGCAGCTAGGTCCAATTGCTACAGCTTTCTTTTTCCCTTTTGTTTTTCTGTCAAATATATTATATTAACTTCATAAATCTTCTCAGTTAGCTAATTTTATATTGCAAGAAAATCAAAAAAACTGATGGCTCCGCTTTCTATTAATATTCATTATAACAGAACAACCTGTATTTCTTTCAGAATGTTCTTAAAATCTCTTCTGGGTTGTCATTGATGCAAATCAAACCTTTTCTTATTAAAAGAAATGCTACTGCATTCACATTCAGAATATTTTTATTTATACCATCACCATTTCAAATATGTGGTACCATCCAGGTTCATACATTTCTCTAATAGCTCAACTGCTATTTTTAGCCGGATAATACTGTTCCATTCCCCGTGGCAACATTATAGCAGGTAACTGACAACATTGAAAACAATGACATATGCACAGCGCACTGATTGAAGCAAATGGTATGATACGAGTTAAGCTTATAACTTAAATAAGACATAAATGCCTGCCAAACGGATGATTGGTTGACCTGCTGTGCCCTTAAGCTACACATACACGGGCAAATGTTTTTCCAATTGGATTTTACAATCAACCGAACAATCGGAAATCCGATTGAAAGAAACTATTGAAGAACTTATCCCTTTGAATTCTGCTGGAGACAGGGACTTGAAGATGGGTTGATGGAAAATATTTATATCCATCTAATCTTAGTTGTTCTGAAAAACAGTTATCAATATTTTGAGTAATTCGATTTGCTTTAGACCCTTTCTATTTTAGATCCTTTCTATTTGTCATTCGATAATCTCATAAAGGTTTCTGAAGGTGCCAATATGCTAGAATCTTACCTTACATTTCAAAAATGTTCTCCCAACTGACTGCCCCAATATCTTTTCCAATCACACAATGAATGGGCCTGGTAGGGAATGTAAATAGAACATTAGGTGAAGGATTCAGCCAGCATAAAACTTTCTCTTAAGCTTCATAACAGACGTCCAATTTGGTGAGACTGCCGAGTGCATCCACACGCAGTAAACAGCATGTGTGTATGCGTTTGGTTGGGGGGTCGTTTGCTGATCTGCCATGGCAGATCAATGTTCTTGGCCCAACGCATACACACATGTGACTATCGGCCAAATCAACCATTCATTGCATCTGAGACGTGCGCTTGATGGCCCGGGGTCAGTCTACACTTGTGTGTAGACTGCCAACAATCACTTCACACAGGGGGAAAGTGAGAAAACCTGCTATATTGATCCATTGCACAAGTATAAGAAATGCAAAAGTTAATTAAAGGAAAAAAGGTTATTTGAGAAATTTTTAAAATTCTAGAAATTAATAATTTTCAAGGAATTTTCATACATTTTGTACAAATGATAATATAACTTACTGTAAATGGCTCTGGGACCTGGGAAATGGTCTGAGGAACAGACAATCAGATTCTTTCGGAAAGAATCTGGTTGTAACCAAGTCTGATTGGACACAATCAGATTATTTCTGAAAGAATTTGATTGGTATATTAACCAATCGGATTCTTTCTGAAAAAATCTGATTGTAACTAATCAGAATTGGTTACAATCAGATTCTTTCTGAAAAAGTCTGATTGTCTGTTCCCCAGACCATTCCCTAGGTCCCAGAGCCATTTTACGGTAAGTTACTGTATAATTTTAACAACATTTTTGAAAAACGATTATATCCAATCAGAACTGGTTACAGTCAGTTTCTACGAGAAATAACCTGATTGGTATGCTTTCTGCAAGAATCATCACCAATCAGAATTTGTTACAATAAGATTCTTTCAGAAAGAATATGATTGCTATACTAACCAATCAGATAGAATCTGATTGTAACCAATTCTGATTGGAAAAGAATCTGATTGGTTAGAATACCAATCAGATTCTTTCTGAAAGAGTCTGAGATACTTTTAGAAAGAGTCTGAATGGTATGCTTTTTTTAAGAATTTAATTGTTACCAATCAGAATTGGTTACAATCAGATTCTTTCTGAAATAATCTGATTGGTATCCTAAAGGTAGGTACGCACAGTACAGATAAAGCCCCGATACCTTCGGATCCAATGGTATCGGGGCTTTATTGGTACTGTGTTTACCTTGCTTTCCCGAACGAGCGCACGGCGGCAGAATGTTTGGGATGGCCTATTGCTTGTTCGGGAAAGAGGGAAGTCGGCCATGGCTGAGGGAACACACAGTCCCGAGCATTCTCCCTATGCTGTGCATGGGAAGAAAGCTCGGGACCATGTGTAGCCTGATTTTTAAAAAAAGACAAACAGGATCTTGCAGATCCTGTCTGCCATCTTTCAAAAATCTGGCAAGTGTGTATCCAGCTTAACCAATCAGATTCTTTCTAAAAAGAATCTGACTGTAACCAATTCTGATTGAAAAGATTCTGATTGGTATACTAACCAATCAGATTCTTTCTGAAAGAATCTGAATGTATCCAATCAGAATTTGTTACAATCAGATTCTTTCAGATAGAATCTTATTGGTATGCTTTCTGGAAGAATTTGATTGTAACCAATGCTGATTGTAAATATGTCCATCACAGCACCCACTAACCTGTAACTATATCCATCACCGCAGCCGCTGACCTGTAAATATGTACAACACAGCACCCACTGACCTTTAACTATATCCATCACAGAACCCAGTGACCTGTGGTCAGGGTACAGTTCTGTATGCAAATAAGTAAGGAAATAGAGCTGGTGTTTTAGCTCAGGTCGATAAGCTTGTTCTTCTCCAACTTTCTTACGTTACCAGTTCTGCTTTTATCCTCCCATCAGGCTTTCTGGATCCTGGACTTTCTGGTTTCTTCATAATCAGCCAATTACTACATATATAATTTACAGGCCCCATGTGAGTTTTTGTAAGAAGACATGGCTAAAACTGAGGATTGACTCGAGTATAAACCGAGGGTAGAAGATATGACCATTACTGCCTTCTGAATCTGTATTGTTTTGCCTCTATACTTGCTCTTTAAATGGACAGCAGAATTTCCATACAGTAGGCCCATACATTAATAGCCAAATCCAGTATGGCTATTACTGTATGGGACTACAGTATGGGAATTCTGCTGTCCATTTAATGGGCAACTAAAGACGCAAAACAATACAGAATCAGGAGGCAATCTTTTTAACAATAGATACCATCCTCTTGATTCTGTATTGTTTTGAGGTATTAGTTGCCCTTAAAATGGGCAGTATTCCCATAATGTAACCCCCATTCTTTGGCACTCCAAATGTTTGGAAACTACAACTCCCAGCATGCTTTAGTTGATGGGAGTTGTAGTTTCCAAACATCTGCAGTGTCAAGGAATTGCTACTGCAGGGATTACTGGGATTACTGGTCCCCCTGAGAGCCCCCCGAGTTCATTGTTATGCACGGTAACTTACCGTGCCAATCACCTTTCAGTAATCTGGACTCGCCCCTGATCCTCTGCTCTGCCGCCTGATGTCACTACTTACAATAGAAGGGTAGTGGAAGCACTCCTTAGGCTAAATTATAACTACATTTTGCAGAAGGGCTACTGATCTGGTCAAACATTTATACAAGCATAGAAAAGATATTCAATGCACATTCCTAAGCTCCATACAATATCATATTATCTGCACACTGGCATACTTTATAAACAAAGGGGTTTTAGTATACTGTGATCACATGAATGAAAAGCCTTCCAACCACGTCAAGGTAACCCCAGTCTGGAAGGTCCTAATTTTTTTAATTTCTTTTACATTAATTACAATTAGCAAACTTTATAATTTCTCATAGTTGCACACTGGACCAATGTAGCAGGCTTCTCACTTCCCCCCAGCCCTTTAGCTTTTTAATTGAGGATGCCATCCATCCAGTGCTTTATATTAAAGGTATAGTACCTCCCACTACTTGGTGACATCAGTAGTGACATCAGCCAGCAGAACAGAGGATGCAGGGCGAGTGGCCGCCGGATTACTGAAAGGTAAGTGATTGACCCGAGTATACACTGAGGTTATAGTATACTATACTCTAGTATATACGGTAGATAGAAAGATAGATTACACAATAATGTAGGTTGAATAAAGATTACATCCTACTCATGATTGCAGTGATCTATCTGTTAGAATGTACTCACTGCCATATAAAGTCTGAAATGTAGAATTTGGAAGCATGTCCGATCTATAAGAAATCGGGACATGTCCTCACTGATTGGAAAAGATTTTGTAACCTGTGGGGATCTTGACCGGAGATCTTTAAGTGTCAAGGCCATTGAGAGGGTTCCCTCTCCTTTAAGAGAGGGTGATTTTCTAAAGCGTATTGGGAAGAGGGAAGTTTTCTTGATCTTCCTACTTCAGACTAAATCACCGCAGGGTCTTTTTTTAGGCAAATATGTTTCAGGGGAAGGTAGTTTCTCTACTTTTAAATATTTTAGTTGAATATTTTATGTGAAATTGTACACAGCTTTTCTCTGGCGTATTGTCAAGTGTTAATATTAGACAACACACCTCCTCCCTATGTAAGGAGGAACTGTGATGATGCAATCTAATCCATGATTAAGGGGACCCCGAAACGTGTCAGATGTTTTTATGCTGCTTCAATAAAGTTGTGTGATTCACCCAGAAGTATGACCTATTTTCCTATTTTACCTGTGGGCAAGGCAGGCTAATTGCATTACAGTCATGCTGTGGAGGAAGGATCTAGCGGTCGGGACAGAGAGGAGGTAGAGCTATCAGTTCCAAGAGGTACACAACCTCCCAGGGTAACAGGGAGGTCCATAAACAAATAGCGGGCGTTCCAAGCCTGCTCTGAGGTGGAAGAGAGAATCGGGCGGGGGAGAGGGAGAAACCAGCAAAGTTCGGGTGCGAATCCGATGGTTTCGGCACCGCCAACCTGATGCACAGCAAACAAAGTAGGCCACACTTCCAGATCTTCTTGCTGTGTAACAGGGAGGAGGTCAGCTCCGGTTTCCACAGGCTGGGATATAGCTAAGTATATGTCCCTGATTAATGGGGGGATAGTTATTTTGTCATCTCAAGGAAAAGATGGTTAGCAGCAAGGAATCATAAAGCTATAGAAAACTGTAGATGTAAATTAATATGACAGTGCATTTGTAAGAAGATTAGGTCTGCCATAGGGAGCTGGAGGACAACAATGGCATGTTTACTCAGGAGTGATGGTATTCATCCAACCAAATTGGGCTGATATTTTAATGTAAACATTCAAGGTGGAATTTAGGAGGCCTGGCCATGCTGGGGTGGCAGACTATTAGTGATGATTCTGGCTGGGCAGATATTGAAATGCGCATTGGGCCTAGTTAGACAGATCTGGAGCAATTTGAGGAGTGTTGTAACCACCAAAGAGGGGCGGCGCATTGCTCGCGGCTCATCCCTGGCGGTGGTTTTAAGACTTTTGTTTATAAATTGAATATTATGCCTGTTGCAACTGGCATATTTTGTAAATAAATAAAGTTAAATTTAATATACTAATAAAAACACACCACAGTTTTTTAGTTTGGCAAGATAAGGGAGGTCACTTTATTATACAATATATACACAACTTAAGGGTCCCCTTCTAATTTAAATGCAGCCCTCCTCCCCCATGCTCCATGTACTCTTGTATCCTGGCTGGGTGAGTCCCTCCTTCAACCCTTAGCCGCCTCCGATCATACGCCCTCACAAGCTGAGTCCCCCTGCACATAAGCTGGCACTTGTTGGTGTGAGCCATAAGGAGTCCATGCATCCTTTGGTCATTACCCTGTCAAGCGTCCCATTACCTCGGCTGTCCTTCTTGCAGTCCGAGCACATATTTGCCCCTGGGCCAGTTTGTGGTGGTGATAACCGCATTCTGACGCCTTTTTTAACTTCTCCTGGTGAACCCCGGTGCTTTATATCATGATTGGGAAGATGGGAAAAACAAACAAAAGAAATGTTAGTTCTGCTTCACAAAGCCAGGTACACTCCAATACAGATGAACGGGCGACCGAGCCGGCGCAGACGTCCCCACCCGCACCATGCGGTATTTCTGGCTGGCTGACCGACCGCTACACATCACTATCAGTCAGTTGGCTGAAAATATCTTATGGTGTTTTCCCGCACAAAGCACCAGAGAGTTTATTATATGGCCCATTAATATATTTGTATAATCGTATCATTGTGCAATTATGATAGATAAATAGATAGATAGATAGGTAGGTAGATAGACATAATGAAAGAGACAAAGACAGACAGATAAATAGGAAGAAAGGAAGATAGACAGACAGACAGATACAGGGCCACCATTGGGATGGGGTGGAGGCATTACTGTATGGGGCCTGGATGACCAGAACAGGTGCCTGTTTTTGCATGATGCACTCCAGCATGTGAGTCAGTGATGTATGTATGTGTGTGTGTTTTTATGTTTATGTGTGTGTGATAGTCAGTTTGTATGTATGTATATGTGTGCGTAAGGGTGAGTTAGCGTATGTATATATATAGTATAAGTGCACATGTGTGTCTATTTGTGTGAGAGTATGTTTGTGTTTAATGCCCACATTGTTTGCACGCTCTTCATTTTAAGCACATGCAATCACCTTTTTTTCCTAATCTCAGCGCAAATGGAGGGTAAAATGCATGAAACATGTGCCCCTTTTTTACGCATTTTACTGTCTGATCCTGTGTGGCCTCAGCCTCAATCTGTATTTACCTGTGTTTAGAGTGGTTGTCTCTGTGGTAAAGTCTCTGAAGTGGCTAGGCTTTCAAGGGTGATGGTTTTATGATCAGATTTGATCAGCCGAAACTATCCGACAGAAGAACCAATTAAAATATCTCACCTTGCACCACCGATCTTCCATAGATTTCAGCTTGAAAACTGGAAGAGAGAGATATATAGATGGATAGATGGATAGATAGATAGATAGATAGATAGATAGATAGAGACAGAGAGAGAGGAGAGAGAGAGAGAGAGAGAGGAGAGAGAGAGAGAGAGGAGAGAGAGAGAGAGATAATAGATAGACAAACAAATAAATAGACAAACAGACAAACAGATAAAGATAGATAGATTGATAGAAAGATAGACAATTAAAGACAGATAATAATAGACAGATAGACAAAGATAAATAGACAAGCAAATAAAGATAGTTAGACAGACAGATAAAAATGGATAGACAGATAGACAAAGATAGATAGACAGACAGACAAAGGTAAAGATTGACAGGCAGACATAAAGATAAAGATATACAGACAAAGATAGATTCACAGAAAAAGATTAACAGATAAAGAGATTGACAAATAACGATAGATACAGAGACAGACAGACAAAGATAGATAGATAGAGAGAGATAGATAGATAGATAGATAGATAGATAGACAGACAGACAGACAGACAGATCAGGACAGACAGACAGACAGACAGACAGATAGATAGATAGATAGATAGATAGATAGATAGACAGACAGATAAAGATAGACAGACAGATACAGATAGATAGACAGATAAAGATAAATAGACAATCAAATAAAGATAGTTAGACATACAGATAAAAATAGATAGACAGACAGACAAAAATAGATAGACAGACAAAGGTAGATAGAGATAGAGATAGATAGAGACAGATAGATAGACAGACAGACAGACAAATAGACAGACAAAGATAGTCATACACACAAATAAAGATAGACAAGCAGATAAAGATAGTTAGACAGACATATAAAGATAGACAGACAGAAAGACAGATAAATATAGTTAGACAGACAGCTAAAGATAGATAAACTGACAAAGATAGACAGACAGACAGATAAAGATAGTTAGACAGACAGATAAAGATAGACAGACAAACAAAGATAGATAGATAAGAAGATAAAGATAGTTAGACAGACAGATTAAGTTAGATAGACAGGCAGACATATAACGATAGATAGACACACAGAAAAATATAGATAGACAACAGACATATAAAGATAGACTGACATATAAAGATCGACAGACATAAAGACATATAAATATATAAATACATGTCAAAACTTGTTCTGCATATTTCTTTTGTCCATTGATCTCATTAGAAGGCAGTGTCTCTAAGTAGTTAACTCCTTTCTGTGCAGTGATGGGGAACACATTGCTTTTCCATTTGCAGTGAATGGTCACTGTGGGAATAGAAAAGTCTCTCCCTCATTTAGGTACATCAAAGTGATGGAGAAACCCTTCCCATGTATCCAGTACAAAGCCAGTCAACCATCCTCACAGGGCTGCTACCTGGTCCAGGGATGGAGGGCATTGAATTATTCATTGCCCTCTGGGGTCTATAGGAGTGGGGGCACTGTTCCCCATTCTCATAGATGACCCCCAACATGACTGAACCCCTTCCTGTATTAGAGGTTGCTGGTGAGGCTGGGGGCGTGGTGTGTGGGATATGTTCCTGCAGGGGGACTATGAACACTGCACGTTGTTCTGTGCTGGTCACACTTACTGCTACTGACAAGCAAGAGACTGTGTTTTCCTCTCTCTCCCTCTCTTCCTCATCTCCTGGAAGGTTCCTGTCAGTGACAGATAACGGGGGAGGAGGGGAATCCACACTGGATGCAGCAGCAGCACTGACACTACTACACAATCGCACGACTCTCATTGTATTATTAACATGGACGGTACCGGGAGTAGTTCCTTTCTACCTGCTGATCCCCTGCTTAATAGCACAGCTAGCGGCGTGAGCATGAATGGCTCCTTCTTTTCCACGCAGTGTCCAGTGGGTGGACCGGGGAACTTCAGCAGCCTGGATGGCACCAACCGTTCCTACCAGTGTGAACCACCGTTCACCTATAGTGAGGACAGCGACTCCATCCTCATAGCGATCATCATCACAGCCCTGTACTCCATGATCTGTGTCATGGGACTGTTTGGCAACGTCCTGGTCATGTATGTCATTGTCAGGTAAGCAGATCACAGAGTATGGTCATGTATGTCATTGTCAGGTAGGCAGACCACAAAGTACGGTCATGTATGTCATTGGCATGTCAGCAGTTCACACAGTACTATCATGTATGTCAATGGCATGTAAGCAGGTCACACTGTATGGTCATGTATGTCATTGGCAGGTAAGCAGATCACACAGTATGGTCATATATGTCATTGGCATGCCAGCAGTTCACACAGTACTGTCATGTATGTCTATGGCATGTAAACAGGTCACACTGTAAGGTCATGTATGTCATTGGCAGGTAAGCAGTTCACACTGTGCTACAGTGCTAAATCCCCCACCCCCCCACCCCCCCACCCCCACACACACACACACACACACACACACACACACACACACACTCTGAACTCAATTATGGGAGTTGCAATGACTGGTGTATAGTGACTATACATTATAGTCACTATACACAATACAATATATATATACACAATAGTCACTATACACAACACTATAAACACACACACACACACACACACACACATAGGGCAGGGAACCAGTAGTGTGATTGGAGTTTAATGACATCCAAACTCTGAGCCATTGTTTTTTTCTGTGTTCTAACACACATGGCCCATCTTTACCAGGGATAGTTCCTTTGATTACAGTTATTCCTCAAGTGTTTGCAGAGGTTTCTTAAACTTTCATTCTTACATTGTTTTTACTCTTTGTTGACATCTTCCTTCCAAATAATCCACCTTTTACTCCTGCAAAGGATTGCACACAAACACTGAACTCAATTATGGGAGATGCTATGACAAGTGTATAGTGACTATTCACTATATTTACTATACACTATAGTCACTATACACAATACACTAGAGTCACTATACACTATAGTCACTTTACAAATACACTATAGTCACTATACACTATACACACACAGGGCAGGGAACCAGTAGTGTGATTGGAGTTTAATGGACATTGTTTTTTTCTGTGTTGTAACACACATGGCCCGTCTTCACCAGGGATAGTTCCATTGGTTCCAATTATTCCTCAGGTGTTTGCAGAGGTTTCTTAAACTTTCATATTTCCTCCATTGTTTTACTATTTGTTGACATCTTCCTTCCAAACAATCCACCTTTTACTCCTGTATAGGATGGAGGATCACATTAGATTTCTATTTTGCCCTGACTCAATAGATAGATGGATAGATAGACCGATAGATAGATAGATAGATAGATAGATAGATAGATAGATAGATAGATATACTAGAAGTTAATATGATTTTGCGTTTATTTTTTTAGATAGATTTACTAGAAGTTAATGTGATTTTGTGTTTATTTTTTCAGTGGTAAACTGGGAAAGCATTATAAATAATGTGTATACAGCACCATCTATTGGATATACTAGTAACCTTTCCAGGGATAAAAGTCAGTCTCTTTCAAATTTAAGTGTCCAGACAGCTAAGAGCAGCGTAAATATGGTAAAGACCTGTTTATTGACAGCCATCATAATAATTTTCAAGGTATTTATTTATTGAACTACATAAAGATCTGCTTTCTCTATTTTTTTACATCCAGACCAGGAGTTTCCTAGTACATTTTGTGATTTCAGTGTTCATTAAATACTGATCATATTTCATTCTGTTATCAATAAATGTAAATATTATTATGTAATAAAAGATTTCAAAACAGCAATTGAACTGTATGCATCCAGTTTTCTAACCCTTTCACTACTGAAGTTTAAGAGTTAAGTAAACTACTGCACTGCACACTAGTAATCAGCTGGTTCATGTGTGTATTACTTTGACACACCACAGATCCTCTATTAAGTGATATCACCAATAAATTAAATAGGATAGGGAGAGAATAAAGGCTTTGAAACTCCCCTTTCATGGTAAATACCCAGAAGTCTTTGTTCCTATTAAGTGATTTGAAGCATATATAAAGTTACTCAAAAGGGATTTTGGAGTTTAGAGTTCAATCCTATTTATCAAAATATACACTGGCAACTTTATTTTCTCAGAGCTATTTATTATTTACTTTGTGCTATTTAAACTTAAGATTTCTTGCCATGCACTGTCCTGGGAGCCACAAAATGTTTAATATGGTAATTTTTCAATGGACAGCCCTATCAAATATACATGTTGTTTTAAAGATACATCATTATTACCAATTGGATGTAATTTGCTGCTTGGTGAGCTATGTCCAAGCAGCATTCAGTTTTGTATAATAAAAGCTGCAGAATATAAACCAATTTATCCCTGTTCACAAGATGTCAAAACCTGTTTGGTGCCATCATAATAATCCATCTTCTGTAGGGTTGGCGTGACAATGGTTATAGTTTTTATCAGGGTTATTCAATAAAAGTTCTTATCATTAAAAATGGTGCTAATTTTACCCCAACCAATAAGATGTTAGCTTTTCAAATGATTGGTTGGGGCAAAATTAGCACCAATAGGAACTTTTAATGAATCTCCCTGTATGTTTCTTAATTGTCTTTTCTTGATCACTAAGGAAGGTCCAATGTTTGATACATCTTGAATATTATCTTTTTTTTCTATTTAACAATATAATATAGTTATGTACTACACAGGTCAGTCGGTGCCTCCATATATTAATTTATCTCCTATTTTTATCCTTTTAATAACTCTGAGAAGGCTGTGCTTTAATAAAGTAATTGTTGACAGATAATGTTGTTTTTGTATGGATTGATTATGAAATGAGCCTCATCACATTCAAGGATTTTTTTCTCATTGTGGCTTCTATGATATTCGTACAAGATCAAAGTCACTTTTGGAAATAAAACTAATTTGAAACAACATCACAAATGATCCCTAAATCCTTTTACTGTTGAAACACAATGAATCATATTGAAGTTTGATGTCTTTGTTCCTCTCTTAGATTCTAACAGTAAAATCAACCACACCTACAATATGGTCCATTCTGATTTGCACTGCTTGTCCTCAATGGGGAGGAGCTGTTGCAACTAAAGTAAGATAAATAAATACTTGGCTATCTATTCTTTCCTTTCCCTTTGTATTAACTGCTAAGAATAATGTACCCATGTTTCCCTAAAACTGCTGTGCTACTAACAATGTTTTAAAAAGTGGTTCTAAATAATTGTTTTACTGCTATGCAAAAGGTTTTATTTTCTATAGCAGTATCCGTATTTACATGAGTCTATTATGGATCAAGCTAGCAAGAGAGCACTTCATAGGATTACAGGAAAACTCTTGTACCATCCTGCTCTAGACCTCTGGCTGCAAACAGTGATCTGTACAGTTTTGCAACAAAACATATTAAAGGAATTGTACACTGAAAAAATGACTTTGTCTCATTTCAATCTATAAATGAATATATGTAAGCAGTACTTATTCTGATGTGTTTGTTTTGCTGCATGACTTCAATCCAGTACTTGTTTTGCTCATGCTCATACTCATGCAGAACTGCTCATGAGCTCACCCTTAGCTTACTTATTTTATACATTCCAGGATCCTTTAGGCTGGGTACACACCAGCCAATATTTTCTGCCGACCAATCGATTCATGGTACTTTCGGGCGAAAATATCGGTCGAAGAATCGGACGAACGAATGATCGGACGTGTCGGAAAATTCAGATCGATTGTGCGGTTCCCTATGGGAACGCTTGATCGATCATTCGCATTTTCGTCCGCTGCTGAATTTGCCGCGACCGACAGACATATTTCCCAGCTGAGCGCTCGCTCGGAGCGAGTGCTCGGTCGCGACAAATAGTCACTCAGTGTATACCCATCCTAATAAAACTTTTCATACTTTTATACATATCTGCCTAAGAGTGTTTACTTTTATACAATCATTACTGGTTAGAAATGAACACACTGATTGCCATTTATAATCAATCAAGCAGTCAATTGCATGATAATTAACCTATCTTTCCTTCTATGGATTTTATCTAAATTTATACAGGTCTTACCCTTGCTTTTTTCTCGTTATTTTCTTTAACGATTTAAGTTCCTTCCACTTAACTGCTTTAAAAAAAAATCTATATAATAAATTTTATGCATCTGCAGCAAAACAAATCTGTGTATTTTATTTTTGACCAATCTTCAGAAATGTGCAGGGTTTTTTTTTAGAGTTCAAGGAATCATTCCTACTGATTTAATGGATAACAATGTATTAAACAACAGCTTCTTATGGTCCAACCACCCATAGTGCCTTTTAGCATGTAGTAAGCTGGGCAGGGATGTACTTCCCATTTAACAAAGTGAAAACTTTGTTCATAATACTTGCACTTGTGATCCACTAGAATGGTGGCATGATTTTACTGGGGTTTTTTTTGTTAAAAAGTGTCCTTCGCACTACAGTAGATCCCCCTGCATTTGAAAGTGTGTGTGCCATTTATAATCCTTCCACCTTCTTACCTGTATAATGGGGTGTGTAGCTTTGCAGAAAGTGGCCAATGCTCTTACACATTTACCATGCCCAGAACTCACCAGGGTGGTTGTCCTGACACCCAGGACATGAGGAGCACCACTATCCAGGACTTACAGCATGAGACCTCCATCTGCCACTGGGAGATTGAGACTCTGTAGTCCTGGATCAGCATTTTGCAGAAGGCGGTGAATTGGTTACTGGGGACAGAAGCATAGTTATTATCGGTCACAGATTTTTGACAGAGGTCCCGCAATTTAAAAGTCTAGACAAATGTCCTGCAGGTGCAGAGCAGACCTTCATTATTCTTTTACGATAAATAGTAGCACATGCAGCCGGCAGCTGGTAAAGGAACTTTAATGTAAGAATGTAGTCACATCATTTGCTGCTGGTCTGCACGCTGTTTCAGGAGTGAAATGGGGGGAGTAGTAAGCTTGACTACCTGTTTACTGACAGTTAAAGAATCTGAAGCTGGTAGCACCCACTACATCACTCAATATAATACTGTGCATGTGTCTAATGAGTAACAGACAAAAAAATTGTGTGTGATAGTACAGGTTAATGTGTAGCGAGTATGTGATAGTATGTGTGAGTGTTTGTGTGTGTGATAAGAGAGAAAGTGTAAAAATGTCTGTGTGCAATTGATTGTGTGTGTAGGTGTGAGTACATTCATAATTAAAGCTGGCTGATGACAGATTTTAAACATGATGAAACAATGGAATCTAAACTGCTAGGTCCTCAACCCTGCAATCTAACTGCCAATGAACCTAAATTTAGAGGAACTGAGCTGCCCCTTTTTGCCCTGTGCTAAGGTTGAAGGGTGGGCATAGAGGAAGTGACTGGTCTTCCTGTATTAGTGAAAGATTGTTCAGTTTTAAACAGCTGGATCTTTTTTTTTTGTAGGTAGCAATTTGAAATGCAACTAACTCAGCATCATAATTAGTAGTTTATAAGCTATATATTCAAATTGTTTTGCCTAGTTCTTCTTTATTTGTTAAAAAAAAACATTGTATATAATGGATTTGCAGAGCTCATACAATCATTTTGTTTATCCCTCTACCATTTGTTACTAAATATTTCTCTAATGGCTTATTAGATTCTTTAAACAATTACTGCAAATGTATCTAGCAATTTGGGACTAATGGTTTGTGTTCACACAACTCATTTAGCACTTCAGAGAGAGCAGTCTTTATTAAATTGTATCAGTGTTTGTATTTATACAAATCACATGCTGTTTGCATACATATTTATTTCTTATTCCTTGTTTCTATGTCATACATGCCCATTAAACCCACTGGAGTTCTCAGAAAGTACCAATGTACAATGTAGGGGTTCCACAAAGTGATTGAATAAAACTAAAGGTAGGGGGTTGATCAATTTTCAGCTTGAAATCCACTCAAAATAGATGGCACAGAGTGCTTACATTTAATTGGTAGATATGGACACAAAACCGAACTCGAACCCGAGTTCGAGCTGAACTTTATGAGTTCGGACAAACTCAAACTGTTCGAACTAACCCTAGAATGTATCGTTCTCTAACCCTCGAAAATATTGTTCATTTTAGATAACCCTACATCCTGTATGTGCAGCTGGGTGCAAAGCTAACAGACTTTACTCACATCAGGGACTAATAGAATATATTTTTTGGGGGTAAAAAATCACTCAACTCCTAACTAGAAGCTCAAACCCTCTTAAAAGTCTGTTTAGAAAAAAGTATGCAGAGTGCGTATGGAAGTCTTCTGTCATCTTCTGATGTGTGCTCTGCGGAACCTTGACTGATATAACTTTATTTAATTTATTACACTTATTTTACCCTGAGATGGGCGCATTATCCCTTATATAATTATATGATAGTGTTGGGTTAGTTAAAATTGTACTGTATGGAGACTGTTTGTCCAAAAAGGTTTTCAAACTTTAAGTTAGCTGTTGCTTATGGTTCATTTATTTATTTATTATATTTATAATTTATAATTTGGGAGGATAAAAATGTATACTTCATTTTGTTGTAAATTCTACCATATCTAGATTTAATAATAGATTATAATACTTGTCACTGTCCATTTAGGGCAGAAATAATTTGCAGCTATTTTACATGAAAATATTACACAAAGGGTAAAACGCAAGGTTCTCTCCTTTATGCCTCTCATGTTTCAAGGGCATTCTGAATTGAGACTGGAATACTCTGGTATAATTAGTTGTGATACTCATTGTGGTACATCTTCTAATTAGGAGTGCCTCTCTTGAGACTACTTTGATTAATTAGCAGTTATGAATGAAGAAGACAATATGCAAGTAGTAGGGGAAAGCCTATATATGTTGTATATTACCTTATCCTTGATGCTAGTTAATGTAACATTATATCCCTTTGCAAAGTGTGCATTGAATATTTTTATGATAATCCTTTAATATGTCCACATACATGTTTTCTACATCCTATTTGAAGCCTAGTTCAAATATGTATTGTTATAGTCACTTCTATATATTCTTCCTGGGAAATGATTTCTTTAATTCTGATTTGCTAGTTAAAGTGTAACTGTGGTCTCCATACAAATGTACTCTTTTTAACATAGCTCTTAAAAACTTTACAAACAAGCCTAGGATGATGTCTCTATCTTTTCTTGATCTTAAGTTACAGGCTTGTAAATTTACAGATACTGTCCTATCTGTCTAAGTCCCTATGACAGTCACATGATGTTCTTTGTAAGAAGCCCCACCCCAATAAAACCTATCTTTTTCAAAGCTATTTACAGACCTGCAACCATTCTCTATCCTATCCTCTACTTATAGGCACCTTAGAAAAAGAAAACTTTTTTTTTTCATTCAGGCTTGTGGCTAGCTTTAAAAACGATTTAGAGGTTTGGGGACGGGGCTAACATGGGGGCGGAGGCAAAAGGGAATAACAACTGCCGTGGGAGTGGGCGTGGCCTTGTGGGGGGGGATATTTTGGAAAATTTAATGTAATATTAAAAAACATAAATATAGCATAATATAATAGATAAACAGAAATAGACAGATAAAGAGATATAATTAGATAGATAGGCACAGAGAGACAGGCAGAGATATAAAAAGATAGACATAAAGAGACAGACATAAAGATATTGCGAGAGAGAGAGATACAGTCAAATATCTACAAATAGAGTGCTAGACATACGCATATACAGAGAGAAATAGAGACAGCTGGAGAGAGAGAGAGATAAGTAAATAGATCAATAGGTAAATTATTGATATGGGTGCTGCAAACTGGGGTTTTTCATACAGATACAGCAAACTTGGATTATTGATACAAATACAGCAAACTGGGATTATTGATACAGGCACAGCAAACTGGGGGTTATTAATAGAGGTACAGCAAACTGGGGGTTATTGATACAGGTACAGCAAACTGGGGGTTATTGATACAGGTGCAGCAAACTGGTCATTATTGATACAGGTACAGCAAACTGAGGATTATTGATACAGGTACAGCAAAACTGGGGGTTAGTGATAAGTACAGGCCAAAAGTGGGATTATTGATACAGGTACAGCAAACTGAGGATTATTGATACAGGTACAGCAAACTGGGGGTTATTGATACAGGTACAGCAAACTGGGGATTATTGATACAGGTACAGCAAACTCAGGGTTATTGATACAGGTAGCGCAATAACTGGGGATTATTGATCAGGTACAGCAAACTGGGGGTTATTGATACAGGTACAGCAAACTGGGGATTATTGATACAGGTACAGCAAACTGGGGGTTATTGATACAGGTACAGCAAACTGGGATTACTGATACAGGTGCAGCATTTTGGGGTTATTGATACAGGTACATCATACTGGGATTACTGAAACATGTACATCATACTGGGATTATTGAAACAGGTACATCATACTGGGATTACTGATACATGTACATCATACTGGGATTATTGATATGGGATTTTTTTTCCTGCTGCTCTGCACTTGCATTGGATCGGCAGTACAGCACAGTGATTTACAGAGTCGGAGCAGGAGTTTGAATCTCCCACTCACTCTGATTTTGGTAACACTCGTGATTGGCCTAGACTCTCCCTCTGCTTTTCATTTTAGGGCCAGCAGAAGATCGGGCAGCGCACAGTAATTGAATTTTTTTTAAAGAGAAATCCAGGGGGCAAGTGCCCTCCCTTGCCCCTATGTGCGGATGCCCATGGGGGCTAATGATGCAGCTGATGATGCTCTGTCCCAGCAGTGGGCATGCTCCAACCTTAAACTTTGAAGCAGACCGCAAAATTCTGGCGACGTCACAGATCAAAGTGTAGTCATATATTTCATAAGATGTAAACTGTATAATGTATTGGACTGGGTAGTAAATAGAAGGAATACGCAACAACATTTTGGTGCTGTGACCTGGATTCAAACCGGGGTTGCTGCAGAAAAAGAAGCTTTAAAAGAGATTTGGACACAGGTGCCTGTTTTGGAAGTCTGTAGAATACAATTCCGGTAAAGCCTGAGAAGGGAAGATAGGAGCTTCACAATTTAGTATTTATTTGAGTATTTATTGTATAATTTTCTATTTTTGTTTTCAATTTTAAAAACTAGCAGGGTTATTCAATAAAAGTTCCTATCATTTAAAATGGTGCTAATTTTGCCCAACAACCAGATGTAAGCTTTCAAATGTTAAATAAAATCTGAATGGTGGTGCAAATTTGCACCATTTTAAACGCTAAAAACTTTTTTTGAATCTCCCTGTATACCGTATACTGTATATAATGGCTTTAAATGTAGCAGGTGGTGATAATATTAAGAAGGGAAAATGTGTCAATGTGTTGTTGTTAGATTACATTAAGATCATGAGGGCCATATGAAATACTACGAGATTTCCTGAGAATAAATGAAATGATTTTTAGAATATGTTTTTTTGATAAAGAAACTAAAACAAGAAAAAGGGAAGGTATGGATTGTTCAGGGTTTGTTATCTTCTTGTTAAAGTTAGTAGACATTATCAGAGAAAAGGAAACTGAATAAAAGAGGAAACAAACACATATGAAACTTCACTAGGAGAACTAAATGAAATGATGGCAGCCCTAAGGTTACATGCAATCACAACTGGGGAAGCATTGCTTGAAAACCCCACCCTTTATACTGCTGTAGTTTGGACACACTAAACCAAAAAGCGTGATCAAAAGTGAGTCATTAGGTAGAGTGTCCCTTTTAAAAAGACCATGATGGAGACCAATTCCCTTAATCTAAAGAATGACATATTGAAGAAAAGAGCATCATGAAGTTTACAGGACTAAGGAAAAAGAGTAAAAATATACTTTGTTTTCTCCTATCACTGATTAATATATTTTCAAACAGGAGCTATAGTGCAATTAGTAAAGGGTTAAAGTAGCAGCACAGTCACTTATGGACACAAATCTACAGAAGTTTGTATGTTTCTCCATGTGCTTGCATCGGTTTCCTTACAGGTCATTTGGTTTCCCCTACAATTATAAAGACATAACGGTTGTGTACTGTATGTTGTAAATGTGATTAGTTTTGTAAGCTTTTTAGGGCAGGTGTGAACGTATCATTGTAATTGTTAACTGCCACAAAAGAGTTTGGTGCTATATAAATCCACAATATTATAGCAATGCTAAATGTTGCGGTATTTGCTAAAAGGAAAGCGCACGTATAAGAAATCACTCATTATTTCTAAATTCTTAGTTTATATTATGCATACCTATTATGGTACCAGTGATTTCTAACTGATTGGCTGTTGGATGGGTTACACATGCTCAGATTCTCTACTGAGCAACTGAATCAACCCGGCGCTGGTCAAGGTCAGACCATACGTCCTTTAGGGGTCCTGCAAACACGGAAGTCAATTTCCGGTTCTTTATTTATACCATACACAATGGCGATTGCTGAATGGGCAGATTACGGAAGGGGGATGGATAATACTGCTCTTTTTTTCCTAAAGTTATATAGTATCACTGACTTCCACTTAAGTCGTTTCTTGTCAGTCAATGGGGGGATCACTTGATAACACAGCAGAGGTTTGCTGGCTTAAAAACATTACGTTATTGCTAAATTGTAGCATGACATTCTTGGTTTTTTATCACTAGGAACTGTTCTACATACAAAAATTTTTTGGAAGTGGTGGCAGCCGCCCCCATAAACATTGTCACCCCACATTACCAATGTTTCTATGTAGCTCGGATGTTACACTGGGAAAATAGCATAACAGATATTAATATTCCTTTTATATAACCTTTCATTAACGTTGATATGATTTACTTACATTCTCCCGATGGCCGCCAGATTGACTGGAGAGGCCGGAGGTGCTGGAGGGGCCGAGAAGGGTGGAGGACCTGGAGGGGCTTGAGGGAGGGTGGGAGGGGGTGGAGAGGGGGGCGGGCCCTGTAGGTGCTGGTCCTGCTTCTAGAAAAAAAAATGTTTTTTTTCAACAATCCCGTCCAATCGTTAGTAATATATTATAAGACATTTCCTAAGGCTTGTATTGTGCACATTCTTGATAATTTTGGACTTTTGGACCACGAATTTCGTTGACTTCAGCTTAAAACTGAGGGACAAAGTTACAGCCCAACAATGGGGTTGGGGACAATCATAGGAATGAGAAATGATAAGTCTCGTCTCTCAACCAATTAATGAATTTGTTTCCTTTTTTATTTTCGAAATTTTTATCAGTTGAAATCTAATTCAATTTAATTATCCAATGATCATTTCACTAATTATTTGCTGACACTCAAGGTCAATAAAAGATTACAAATTGCTTAGGATGCACTTACGTGTCTGGCATGGTCCCCGGTTCCTCCTCTTCTTGGGGCGTGGACTGCCCGGTGGGGGGCGATGGTGATCCCGGAGGGGGCAGAGGGACTGCCCGAGGGGGCAATGGCTGCCCGGACCATGAGGGCTAGTTGGGGTGGTAGTGCTAAAAAAAAAGAATTATTTTAACGCTCACTGTCATTAAATTTCAAATACATTTACTAAACATTCTCATTCTTCGGAGAAGTTGACAAAAATTAAATGCAAACATTTTGATAAAGGGCTTTGAACATATCAACGTGTTAAAAAGCACACAATAAGTGTGGCACCTATAATGTATCCTCCTCAATTTTTGCACAATTATGCTATCGGACTGCACTCACATGGCAATACACATGAGCACACCGGAAACACGCGCTTGTTTTCTGGAGGGCTCGTGTGCGCTGTAATGTGGGCCCTTGGACAATGAAAGATTTAGAAAAAAATGTTTTTTTTTCAATAGCTGCACTTACATTCCTTCCTCTTGCGGGGACGGTGGTGGGGTGGGGGTGGTGTATCCGAGGAAGGAAGATTCCCCGCAATCTAAAATAAAAAAATACATAGATAATGATGATATCTAAAGGACATATTTAAATTAATACTTTGGAATTCTTCTGAAAATACCAGATTAAATAGAGCATATTTATTTCTTAAAGTCATCATATTTCTATGGCAATATTCATAACCTTATTTCTGGCTAAGTACTTATAATTTTTATTGTGTGTATTGTAGCCACGGAAAGGGAAAAGTTGGTTGGGTGTAGGGGAGTCATCAGTAGCTGTGTGTACTTGTATCTGGTATAATTTTGTGGGTAACACACATTTTTAATTTTGGAGTGTATAAATCAATTTTTACTAATTGATCAACATTTTATTTTTGACTTACTTTCCTTCAAATAGGGCCTGGCCCATGTACTAAAAGTGTGCAGTAAGTGTGTTTAACTGTGTCTATCTATGTGTGGGTATCAGTGTGGTGCATTTATAGATAAAAAGAATCAATTTTTATATACATTTTATTTATATTATATTTAATAGGTTAATTAAGGCTGCCATGGAAATGGAAGGGTGGGCACCAAGTGTGTCATATGGTGTGGGTATCATTGACATTTCATAGGTGTTATGTTAAATAAAGTCCACTTTTCGTGATTTTTTTTTGAACTTACTTACCAGAATAGGGCTGATATTGAATAATACAAGAATAATATAATGTTGTAATAATAACCAGTGAATGAGAAAACAAAGAGACTTGGATCTCTCTTCTCTTCTCACTCAGCCAAATTTTAAGGATATGATGTTGTTTTAAAAACTATATATATAATAAATATGTTTTTGTCAGAGTGAATTAACATATTTCTACGGTATTATATACAGTAATATAAATAAAAGTATTACTTGCCTCTCTTCATTTGCAGAACGGCAGGCCACAGATTGAGGCCTCTGGCTCTTGAGTGTATGGACACTCACTGCCTCCTGGAGGTGTAGTAGACAGTGGTCTGGTATCACGAAGCGTCGCAGGATGCGGCGCTGCGAGACCCTCCATTATTCTGTCCTGCCTCCGGCGCGCACATGATGGTGCCAGGGGGGGAAATCATCATACCCCCTGAGCAGAGGTAGTTCAGAGGGAGGATATATTGTCCTAGGCAGCACTGGCCATTTTGATAGGCAGGAAGTTTCCGTTCCTCGTTTTAGAACTCCGTCGAAATCCTCGTTTTAACGGAGATCTCGGATTTATTCGGAAATTAGTTGCGTTTCGACTCCTCGTGGAGATTCGCGGTACTTACGGAAATCCTCGGTTTTTAGGAGATCCTGGTTTTTAACGGGAAATCCTACGTAGTTTCGAAAAATACTGTTCTCCGCTAGCGGACTGTAATTTTTAGGTATTGTAGGCATGATACGGTGTTTCTACTAAGGACCATTACCCAGGCTCCCTGAGTGATATAACGGTTAAATTCAAAGGCTATTAGACCACTTTAATGCGGATTTTGCCGAACTTTCATTTTAATAATTACGTTTTACAACGGGTCCGCTCGCGGATTTCCGAATTGACGGAATTTTTTCGAAAATCCCGCGGATACCTCGCCGCGGACCCGATTTTCGAACGTCGGGACATCTCGTATGCTGTTTAATTTCCCTGTCATGCTAAATTAGGAAATCAAACCAGAAATCATTTGTATAATAATCCTAGTTTTTCAATGAGAATATTTTTAAATAATGGGGAGACAAAAAGGGCACAGAAAGTTAAACATTCCAATTTACCTATTATGAAAATTGCAGTCGAAAATAAAGCTACTTAGTTTTCCTTCTCTCAAATGAAAAACACTTACTAAAGTTAGAATTACAGTGTTTTGTATTAATGAATATTTATATACAAAGATTCATTGTATTACAAGATACAAGAGACATCATTACAGGAGTAATTGCGATACTGTTCCTGGGTCACTGTCTTGGATCATCATCAAAGTGACAACAAGTCGGTCTCGTGGGGCATGAGTGGGAACAAGGTATGATTGTAATTGAGTTTGCCATACTTGTCCTTTCCACAAATTCAGATATTCAATTTCCCTGTAGAAATTTAAATTTCACGATGAATCTTTATTTTTACTTTCTAAGAGGAAACAGAAAACTTCTGTTGTGAATACCAACCATGCATTGGCATTATTAAATGATTGTAGGTATTACTCTTCACAAATGTAAATCCAACATGTTTTGAAAAAGAAAGAAAAAAGAAAAAAAAAAAAATACATAATTTCAAATCAGGGCAATTTATACTTACAATACTGTATTTTGAATCCAGTATAGAGTTAATCATTTTGTAAAAAGATTTGACCAACGCTTATTATAATCACAACTATCCTTGCTTATACACTAAAGTGTTTATTTAATTAAACAACTCAATTGTTAGCTTTCACAATGTTTAAATAATTCTAAGTCTGGTTGGGGCCCAAAATTAGGCACCCATTTTTAACGATAAGAATCTTTATCGATACTCCCTGAAAGTTTTAAGTAGTAGTTTTTTGAAAATGTGACGGTCATACAGCCTAACACTACAGGTTGTGACCATTTATGGAACTTTTAGAGTGTAACCAAGACCAACCATAGAGGTATTATTAATTTGTCAGAATTTCACATACAATGGTGCTCGCGCTTAAAGATTGTAATACTTACAACCGTGAACTACAATTCTGGTTGGACATTAAATTACGATTAGTGGATTTACGATTATGATCGCAAGTATAAATGTACGATCACCTATATTATTACCATTGGTAGGCACTTTTTGTACTGCATTGTGTTGTATACTGGGGCATTGCATCTTCCTTCACAACAGAAGAGGTGTAGAGTGGAGTTAGAGAGTTAGAGCATTCTGGGGGCATGGTTGGAATGTAAGGGCGCATGACGGCCAGGTCAGCTTCCCAGTCCCAGAATCAGGGAGGACTCCCTCGAATACGGAGGCGGGAGGGGGGGTGTATAGTTGACAAAACTACAACTGCAAAAAATTAACTTGAAACAAATGTACTGGGAGCAGGAAGTGGAATTGATTATTTAACTGCCAATTTCTTTGAGAACACCAGACGCTTGAACGTTATTATCTGCCAGGTAAGAGTACCTGGGCATTCCGGATTAACAAGAAATGCCTGTCAGAGCACGTCTTGAGGGGAGTCCCCTGCGCGTAATCTCGCTGGGTACCAGATAATTCAAAACAATTTACACCGGTAGATAGTGTTACCACATAATGTCTAATCCCAGTCCAAGGTACATTCAAAGAAAACGGTACATGGCACAAACAAAACAAGTTAAGTTGTAAGAGGCCTCAGCTTTAACAACACTCACTCTCCATCTTTTCCTTTCTTTAGGTCCCTTGGCTGAGCATACCAGTGGTCCAGAAATCTGACACTGGATATCCTTTGCGTCACTAAGCTCCGCCACTCAAGATGTCTTTACTCTCCTTTTCCACAGTGTGTCCCAAAATGCAAGGTCGGTTAGCTTCATGCGAGCGCGCTGTCACCTCTTGCGCGGAGATGGACAAACAGCACATTGCACGGAGGTATGGTGCCTATATGTTCAATGCCGTGTGTTGTACAAGCACGGCGCGGGGGACGTGTATCTACCGCTTATAAATAAAGGGTGTATATCAATTTTCACACACTTTCGATTTGTGTTCTGCGGGTTAACTTTTCCTCTTTTTTTTATATGCTCTATGAAGCATGCGCAGCGTGACTTCACGTCATGCGCTCGACGCGCGAGCTAACGGACCTTGACTTTTGGGACACACGTGTGGAAGGAGATATGAAGTCTTGGGGGCATGAGCTTACTGCAAAGGATATCCAGAGGTGCAGAAACTTAAGCTGGGTAACCATTGGAGGGTACTTTTGTGCCGACCGAGCGCTGGCTGGGGACAAATGTCTGCCGGTCGTGCCAAAATTTGCACAGCCAAATTTGCGTGAACGATCGAATGGTCCACAATCGATTAGGGGAACTGGCGACGTATCTATCAGGATTTTCCGAACCAATCGAGGTCGTCTCGGCCGCCCCCCACCAGTTAATTTTTTCGGCTGAACACTGAAAGTGCAGAATTGGTCGGTCAGCCGGAAAATAGTCTTCTGGTTGTGTACCAGCCTTACGGACCACAGTACGCTATTTAGTAAGCGGCACTTCCAATTACACTTACAAGTTAACTAATAACAAGTAATTGAGGTTGACTAAGAACATAAGTCAAACCTATTCACCCTTCTTTTATTTATTTATTATTAACCCTATCTAAACAGTTGATTCCAGAGAAGGCAAAAAAAAAACAAGCTAAAAGGGGGAAAATTCCTTCCAGACTCAAGGTAATCTGAAAAGATCCCTGGATCAACCAGTATCTACAGTATTGTAGTTAATACTAGTAATTCTCAATATTTTTTTTTTTCGTTTTAGAACTTATCAGGCCTTTTTAATGAACTTGCCATTACCACATCTGTGAAGTGCATTTCCACAGTTTCACCGTTCTCACACTGTAAAGAAACCTTTCCTAACCTGAAGATGAAACTTATTTTCTTCCAAACCTTAAGATGTCCACAGTCCTCTGATATGACCTATCAGTGAACAATGCACCAAGAGTTTATTGTATGGATCTCTTAATATATCTTGATAAGGTTATCAATTTACTCCTCCATGTAAAACAGCCTTGACTTGTCTAATCGCCGCATATCAGACCCTCCATTCCCCTTAGTATTTAGTGCCATCTCTGACTGCTCCATTTCCAAGTGTCCCTTTGTTGGAGATTCCAACCCAGCATGCTCACCGCATAGTCCACAGTAGCGCCCGTTACCCGACGTGCGCCGTACAAAGAGGGAGGTAAAATAATTACTCTTTTCTACTGTGAAGCTATTCCTCTTCTCTATACAGAATGACATATCTGGGGGTGCTAGTTTTTTTTTTCTTAGCCTTGCTCCCCTGGCATTGTTTGCTATAGGCTAATCCGTTATCTACCCGAACCCAACGCAATTTTCCACCTCATTATCTTTCCCATTAAGACCTGCTACTAACACAAGTTATTATGGTTGACGTTGCCACAGGGATTATTAAATACGCCACAAGCAGATCTCACCTTACATTTATCACACATTGAATTCATCTGACCATTTTGCTGCCCCATGTTTTATATCTAAACTTACTATGGTTTTGGTGAGTGGTACTCTTATCCTTATCATTTTTAACTGTATTAATATGATACTCTAGTTCTGCATTTACTAACCTTTGGACACAAAAGCCAGACAAGCAAATACCACTATTGGTAACACTGGAAATGATTATCATAGCAAGTTTTTATAACAGTTTAAGTAATCATTTTTAACCTGATTTACTGATTATAGATTTCCAGTAATATATGCGTTACAATACAATAGGTCCTAAGTGTCATTGCCCATATCAGGTGATACACTGTAAAAGAGGTTATCCTCTTCACATGTCGTGAAAACACCCTGACCAGACTCTAAAAAAAGATTTGCAAATGGACCCTTACAAAATAATGTTTCATTTCAGTTAGCATTCGCGCATTCACAACGGATTAGGGAAAACACCTAGCTCATTGCATTTACAGAAGTGTTTGCAGTCATTGTCCATGTTGTAAATTTCGAGTTTTTTGATAAGTTTCCACGTCCTTAAAGTTAATGCTTTTATTAAGCAGCAGTGATGAAACAATAATTGATAGAAAGAATATAAAATGCGTAGTCCCTAAGCAACCAAAGCTGCCAAGGAATCACACAACTTCACACAAGAGCAAACAAATTAAATGCCTGAGTTTAAGAATAACTAATTCCCCAAGAGATCTTTTTAAGAATGCCCTCATCATTGCCACCTAATCCAGAAAAACATGTTATTCAATGTTATTTTATTTAGTAAGTGGCAAAAGTAATTTTTACATTACTAATTTGCATGCTTTTGTTTTTAACTATTCTGTAAAAACAGAAACTTTCCCATTTTCATTAACTTTCCCCTAATGTACCAACGAATCCTAACATTCAAGTCCTAAACTTGACATGTAGTTTTCTGCCTCAATTAAAAGTTACTTCTGCCTACCTTCAAGGATATCACTGAACGCGTTAATTGTACTTGGCAAGTGTTCCAAAAGATAATTAAGCATGCTCTGTTTGCTCACAAGCAGGTAATCTGTAATCTTTGAATGTCCACCACCGTTCATACATTGGCTGGTTTACTAAGACAACACATTTATCTCACAGGACAAAAGTAAAACTCTCCTCACTGAGGAAAACTAATTAAGCTATTTGACCCTGAAGTACAATTTTGAATCGTTAAATCATCATTTTAAATGACAAATAAAATCTTTTGAAGTTTTAAGGGCTTCAATGAATTCTGCTATTTGCTAAAAGTAATATATTATTTTAATGAAGACTAGTGATTACAGGACTGGCGACCATTTATTTCTTTATTACAATATATAAATGACTCTACAGAAGTAACGGTACCCACCACCTCGTTTTCCCAAGATACTTAACGAAAATTGTTCAGGTCCAAATTTGCCACAAAGGATGTCATGTGCGATTTAAATTTTACCTATTAGCAACTAAAAGTCAGATTAGATAATGTAGAGATAGAGATCTTAATTAACAACTCTTCAGGGCTTCAATGTAGTACACAATTACTTTTACATTTAGCTAGAGAATTCTTTTGTTAGCTTCAAAAGAAAACATCCTCCTCTCCACCCTCGGACATTTAATTCACTACAATGAGAATTATAAATGATTCATAGGACTGATTCCTTAATAGTTCTTTAAAACAAACAAAAAAGGAAGCACAAGCATAAAAAAACAACTGTTTAGCAAATTTAATACTTAATACTGATGTTTGTCCCCAAAAACAGAACCCACTAAAGAAATAAACATATTTATTTTTGTTCTAGGAACATTGGCTTCTTTGTTCTGGGACAACAAATCTCTCCTTTATCTACACACATGTTGTCAAGCCTGATATAAATAATGCTATACATAAGTTAACACTGTGCATTAGCAGTGGAACGATAATACCTAAGCTCAATATAATCAGAATAAAGGGTCTATTTCAATTTCTAGAGAAGATAGGCGAAAACCAGCACTCTTGGTTCCTTGTGCTTGTTTATGCCATATAAACCTATTCCTAATATATTGATGTTATTATTATTGTGATAGCACCGGTGGGGATAAGTCACATCATTAAGAGTAATTAATTAGCGATGCTAAAATTGAAAAGAGGATTCTTACAATAAAGTTGTTACAGTACTTTTTCAAAAAACCGTCACTCGAAAGAAGGTGCTTTTCCGTCTGGACAACCATGAAATAGACATACATACACTAATTGCAGTACAATAATCCATCAGTTCGCTAGTCATCCGGGCTGGCTTCTCAATATCAGTTTCTGAATTATTATTATGGTAAACTGACAAACTGGCAGACATCGGTTAGGGGTAATTTCCAATACAAGCTAATATAATTTAAAAAAAAAACTGAAATCCACCCAAATGTATCTATCAATCTTGTAAAATATGAATGAAGAAAGATTATATTTTAGCCTTCTAACATAAATAAAACAGATCTTCTAATACCAGCAATTAATGTCTCTTGCATTCTTGCCCCTTGGAGGTCTGCGATTAACATTAGCTGAAACGTTGATCTAATACTAAAATTTTTATGGATATCTATACAGGGTGGGCTACAGTGTGTTTATTTAAAATAACTGAATGAATGAAAATAAAACAGTAAAGCTAAGAAGACATGTATGAATTTAAGCGAACACAATGATATTTCATTAAATACACTTTACTTTTGTTTGTTTGTTTTTACTATATTTGCTGGGGAAATCCGTTCTCCCTGCAGATAATCAAAGCCACCATCATTTCTGACCTGTGTTATTTATTGACTGACGTTATTGTTCTAAGTGTGGCTGATCCTACTCTACCTACTGCCAGTTTATTTGAATTAAACAAAAACATGGAAATGGTTTTTTTTTTGTTGTAGAAAGTTACTGTGTGTGTGTGGTGTGGCCTCTTTTTTTTTCTCTGGAGGCCTACTTTTCAGTTTTTCTAACTGTAACTTACCCTGTGCAATGACTTACAGTGCCCCAGACAGAAGCAAAGCCACCAGAGAGCACTACTCACGGTGCCACAGATCTTTTGAGTGCACAGGTATCAAACCAAATGTACCAAGGTAAATATGATCAAAAAAATGACGGCAAAATAATTATTTTTAGGATTGTTCAGTTATAATGTGCTCATATATAGCAAATTGCAAGATTATACCAGTTTCTTCTCCACTACTTGGCATTTATATGTGTTTGCCTCTTGCTCACACCTAATAAATTTAATTCATTGAAGCGCAGTGGTAATTTATCAAACTTTTATGCACCCCACTACTGCATATGTATCTCTTATTCATGACTGTCTTGTATATATATCATGAACCGAAAGGGGAAAGTTTAATATAAACTTTGAATTTGGCTTAAAGGCTGCCATTTCAAGTGGGAATTTGTATGTCTGTGCATGCCGAGAGTTTTACATTCGTAATATTGATATGGCAAATAAGTGTATGGGCCTAATCAATGGAAGACATGCACAGCAAGAAGTGTGTCTTACCATTGGACAGATCTTGGAGGGGGTGGTGCAGAGCTATAAATCAAAGCCTTTGATCAGAACTTGATATACAGTCACCAACTTAAATGTTAGACCCCGATCCGATACCGTAATGGTAATGTACTACCGCCTGATATTGTACAACCCCATACCTTACAATAACCTGCGTTATCTCAACTTTTCCAATACTGTGGGTTTTTATATCCCTCCCTTCGTGATTTAGGTCCGTTTCTCCAGGTACGGTTATTGGGAGGAAGGTGCTCTGGGAGCTGTCTTTTGTTTTCTCACTATGTGGTTTTGGTGTGGTCAACAGAAGGCCTAAAGTAAACATCACTGGGTCATTCCTAACCTTAAGATAAAACTTCTTTCCTTCCAATCTTAAAAGGATGTCTACGTGTCCTTGATATGACCGATTAGTAAATAATATTATATTTATATTTGTATACAGTAATCATATCCCCATGCAAACGTCGCTTCTCAAATGTAAACAGCCCTAACTTGTCTAATCTCCTGCATAGTCAAGCTCTCCCATTCCCTTTATTATTTAGTTACTCTCCTTTCTTAAGATGTCCCTTTTGTAATGGGATTCCACCAAAAACTAAATGCAACACTATCCAATGATGCCTTACCAGTGCCTTGTAAAGAGGGAGTTTAATGTTTTTTTCTCTTGAATCTATTCCCTCTTTATACAGACAATATCTTGCTAGCCTCTAGCCGTTGCTACAGACTAGTCTATTATCTACCAGAACGCCCAGTTTTGTATTATTATTTTGATAATCTATCTAGGTCAGCTTGCAGCAATTGCACATCATTTGAAGTTCCAAAGCTCTACATAGTTTAGTGCACACTCAAACCCAGAGACCTTGCTCTCATTGCCCCCTTTTTTTAATAAACAGATTAAAAAGAAGTGGCCCCCAGTATGAACCCTGAGCACTCCACTTTAGCCCACATAGATGTACCCCATTGTCCACCACTTTTTTTTGCATCCAATAACCAATAATCTATGTACAAATGGTTTTTTTCTAGGCCAACAGTCTATAATTAGTCGCATATGGCACAGTATCAAAAGCTTTAGCAAAATCAGTATACCACATCTACTGCTATGCCGAATCTAATTCTACTTCTTCATAAAACCAAGTAAATTTGTCTGGCATGATCTATTTCTCATAATCCAATGATGACTACTACTACTAATATCAGTTCTGGAGACAAGTCAAAGGATATGATCCTTAGCAAAGTTTGGCATGTTCCATATAGTCTGGTCTGTTTTTGGTTAAGAGTGCTATATGTAGATCCATTTTGGTCTCTTTATGTGTATTGATATGATTTACTTACTGGCACCATCCTGATACACTAATGTTAAAAACCAGGACCAGTAGGTCCATTGTCTGTTATTGGGTTTAAAATTACTTACCATTCAGCATATGGTTGGAGGAGTGGGGGGTCCTATGTCAATTCCAGAGTTGTCCCTGGTCAAAACTGGTTTTAAGTTGTTCTTTATCAATTACTATTAAAAGGATTTTGGGATTCTAGATGCTAAAGGCAGGCAGGCTTAACATTTTATTTCAAAATAGAGGTAGACAACAACTTTTAAGTATTTTAATAATGAATAAATCTTTTAGGTTTTGCAAAATTACTCAATATAGAGAGGTACACATGAGCTGTTGACTGGTGTGTTCTGGTGCAAAAGCACAATAGCAGAGTAAAAACTATTCCGTTAAGAACTTTTGGGAATTGAACTTGTCAACCTCACATATACTGTCTTGATAAAAGCAAAGCTTTCCTACCACTATCACAAACAGAACTGGCTATAATATGACTGCCATGTACAAGTTTTTTTCCTAGGAAAACAATGGAAACAAAAAAATAAATAAACAGTGCATTTTTCAATAGACTATTTTATATTGTTTCATAAGTAAAGAGGGGATTTGAACCTGTGACCTTATGTGCTGTGTGTTTCTAAAAACATGGTATTTATATGTTGCCCCACCATAAAAATACAATCAGGTATTTCATAAACTTTCAGGGCCATGTACGGAGAACCGTTACACAGTTTTTGTGTGCAACCGCTGCAAGCTGGTACCGAGTCGATAACATCACTGTAACACAGAAACTTTAACGCCAATAATAGCTGGAATTAAAGTTTCGAATAGAGAAACCGCCATTTGCTATGCACTGAGAGAGCTGTTATCGGCTCAGTTGCATTGCTAGAGGAGCAATAGAGAGTGATAATCGCTCTTGGTATTAGCCCTATTTATCTTTTGCTTAAACAGAAGCAAAAAAGAAAGAAAAAAACCCGTCGTAAAGTCTGCTGTTATTTTGTATTGTCTGTCAGTAAGGCAGGCTGCTGGAAAATAAACTGCACGGTAACACCAGCTTTTTAAAGTCTTTTAGTGGCTTCCTCTTGGTGTGGAAACATCTGTATAGATACAGGTGCACCTAGGTCCCCCACCTAAAAAAACAGTACCGAGAGAATGCCTGAAACCTCACTCTGTGAAAGTCAAAAAACATAGCAACTGTTGTAAATACTAAAGCACAGGTAAATAGAAGATGAATTTAATAAAATATAATATATGTATATATATTATCTCATATACCCTCATCCAAAGAATATAGGCTGGCCAGCCCTAACTCTGCATATTCTATATAAAATATAAGGTACAAAATATGATCCATTAATCAATAAACTAGATCACAGTGTTTCCATAAGACTTCATTAGTATATATACAATAAAATTAAACCAAATGGTACTTTAAATATACAAATTGTATAGGGTGAATCAAGAATCTCCTAACAGATAAATGTTTAAAAAGTTCATTCAGATTGTAGGTACAACACAATCTGTGCACACATTCAAATCAAATGTAAGAAGTGTGTAGATATTATGCATCACCAATTATGAGAGGATGTTTCTGTGGAGCTAATTTCTATCCCTATTGTCCCCCAGACCAAGTATGGTCCGTGGCCTAGCATTTGGGATCCTACTAGGGTCTATACGTAGTTTGTGACCTTGTATTGTCTATTTACGACTTCTTTAGAGCCAACGGTACACCACTCTCTCGCTCCCAAGTTCGTGGTTCCGCAATCACAGTTTATGTGCATCACACACTAAACTAAACCTAACTGACTTGTGTCCAGGTTTCCCTTCCCCTTGATTTGTACACTGTATTTAATGTAATTCCCGTTTGCTACACTCATATTTAATGCAATCCCAGGTTGCTACTAGTATTTAATTAACATTCCCGTTGCTACAAGTATTTAATATACTTCCCAGTTTGCTTCCAGTATTGGATAGAATTCCCAGTTGCTACCAGTAGTAATGAAATTCCCAAGTTCCTACTAGTATTAATTAAATTCCCAGTTTGCTACCATTATTTAATGTAATTCCCAGTTTTTTTTCTTCCAGTATTTGATAGAATTCCCAGTTGGCTACCAGTAGTTAATGAATTCCCATTTTTGCTACAGAATGTGATGAATTGCCATTTTTGCTACCGTAATTTAATGTAATTCTCAGTTTTCTACCATTATTTAATGTTTTCCAAGGTTGCTACCAGTATTTAATGTCATTCCTAGGTTGCTACCCATATGTAATTTAATTCCCATGTTGCCACCAGTATTTAATGGAATTCCCAGGTTTGCTACCAGTAGTTGAATTCCCATTTGCAACCAGAATTAATGAAATCCCCATTTTAATACCAGTATATACTGCAATTCCCATTTTTCTCCAGTACCTGATGAAATTTATAGGTTACTACCAGTATTTATGTATTTCCAGTTTGCTACCAATATTATATAAAATTCCCAGTTTGCTACCAGTATTTAATGTAATTCCTACATTGCTACCAGTAGTTAATGTAATTCCCAGTTTGCTACCAGTATTTAATGGAATTCCTGGTTGCTGACAGTATTAATGAATTTCCCAATTTGATATCCGTATATAATAGAATTACCAGTTTGCTACCGTATTTAATGAAATTCCAGTTTGCTATCATTATTTATTTAAATTCGTTTGATACCCAGTATATAATGGAATTTTCTCAGTTTTCATTCCCTGTTAGTTTATATGCAGCAGTTTACAATGAGAATCTAATTTCTATCTCGAACATTACATGTAAGACTCTTAAAGGAGAACTAAACTTAAATTTTTAAAAACTTAATGTGAAAGTTTTTCTCCCCGAACACCTATACATTGTAAGACATCTTCTCTGGTATGTGTATTTAGTACATGTGAGAAATAGATTTTGTAACTAAGAAGTTTCCATGTTGTTGCCAGTACAACCTACTGCCTTTGATGTCATCAAATTAGCCACGCCCCTGACCCCATTATTCACTGTCTCTATGCACAAGTGTTTTCTATACAGATGTCCCAACACCCATATGGATCCCTGATAAGACTTGAAAGCTGCTTGTTACTCCTGCATTTACCCTTCCAAATGTAACATGGATTCTTTGGCTTATTCAGTGTTGGTGCACTGGGTAAGGCACCAGGTTTTAAAAAATACCCGTCAGAAGGTCATAAGTTCATACCTCAGACATACCTCTTTTTGTGTCTATTTAAGATGCCAGGTTTTGTTTTCATAGTATCTCTCGTCTAGCCTAGAGGTAAGAGCTCTCTGCTTTTAGCAAGACAGAGTAAATGTCAAGTTGCAGGTTCTATTCCCCAGACTTACTTTATTTTTCGATGATAATGAGTATTATTTCGTTTCTTACATCCATGCTACTCTTGAAATTGCATTACAAAAAGTTACTTTTCTTTTTGCATGAAAAGTAAGGATTATATCATTGTTAGGACAGGAGCCTTGAATGTGTTTGAAAACAAAAACTGAAATCCCTGTTTTGTGTCAGGGAAAGGGAGGACCTCTGTGTCTGTAATGTGATTGGCTGTCAGCTTCCAGGAAGCAAGGCTGCAACTTCCTTGTTTTGATCTGTTGAGCTCCACGAGCATGTTCCTGTACGCACGACTTAGCTGGGGTTTACCCAGCAAAGGTGGATTGTGGGAGCTGACCCCTAGTACTCACGGTTATTTTCATGAACCACCCAATGGCCACAGCAAAGGGAAGGTGAACCCAGCTTGTTGTATTGTTTGTGAATGTGCTCTGTCTATTGGACAATGTTGTCTGGAGACTTTACTTCCCCTTTAAGACTTTTTTTATCTATAACTACTAACAATCACAATATAATTCTATTACTAGCTAAAGCTTGATTTGTTTACTAGTTCTCCTATAATCAGATATCCACCTACACCACGGAGACACCTCCTTCTGGATTGGCCATTTTCGAATAAACCCATTCTACCTCTACCCCAGATATAGCCCCACTTACATTTTGTACACCAAGAATGGCACTAATCTATCCCATAACACTGCAGTATCATCTTATCACACACTCAAATCAATGAAGTAGCTTCATATAACCCGGGACACAGTTAATGTTACTTTTACAACGACAAATCAGATGATTAACTTAATCATCAATAATATGTGTGACTGGCACAGTAGGAAGAGAAGAACATTTTAACTACTGTAGTGCAACAGAGTTTCTGTTTCCTGACTTTGCTACAAACCCGTTTGTTTCTTGTCTGTTTTACATACCCCCCCAACCATCCCTATTAGGTTTGAAGTGTCTGTCCTGGTGTACTAGAACACCAGCTTTGTCCCAAATGGGGCTGGTCTTGGAATATCAACCATGTGGCCTGTGGCTTCCTGAGCAGGGCTAGTAAAGGGCATAGTTAGGATATCCTATTGTGCGGGTTGGGCAGAGCTTTAAAAGTGACCTTGTCCTGTCCCGGTGCCTGGTCCCATTGTAAGGAGGTGTGTTTATATAATTCTATTGCAATTTCAAATGATTGCTACTTTTACAGTGCTCATATATATATCATAAAGGTGTACAAATAGCTAAAGTTATCTGTAAAAATATAAAAATAGCTCCAAACTCATTTTGTGCGTGACAGTGGTTGAGATAACCATGAGCACTGCCAAGCCTGCCAACTGCCCTCACATTCCCCTGCTTTTTTTGCATTCGTGCATGTGTGATTAACACAGAATAAGAGGTTCAGGTCAATACTTTTTCAAAAAATGATAAGGTAATTATGTAAGAATAATTAGGTAATCATGTTTCAGGAAGAAATAGGAGCAAAAGGAAGGTAAAGAATAATGAGGAACATAAGACAATGAAAAGGGAGGAGTGGTGGAAACAATGGAGAGAAAGGGGGACAATAGAGTATCAGTTTAAACCAGGTATGTGGAGCTTGTAACAGAAAATGTCTAAGGTGCCTCACCCCCCATCTCCATGCCACAAAACGGTAAGGGTTATAACCATAAATACTGGAAGGAGACACACTTCCAAAAGTGCTTTAACAGCATAGATTATTTATTAAATCTGAAAAAATCTAAATACCCCAATTTAGAGACATAGAGTAATGCTGGAGAAGAATAATAGAATGGTAAGGTGACAAAATAATGCATTTATCAAAATAATAAAAGTGGGCTTTAACGCTGGTCAATACATTAGCTCCCCATTTGCCACTAACACTTTTTTTCTGGTCATTTACAGAGTGCTGCATCGAAAACGGCTAAAGAATATTCTGCCCAGTTATTACCCTGCAGTAACCTTAGTGCCTAACATTTCTATTACATATTATTTGACTATTAAAATGGCCATGCAGATATCAAGGTTACCGTTAAGAGTATTGAGCACATGGGTTTGAGTGGGGGGGGTATTAATTCTAGGGTTTAAATTTTGTTTGGGGGGTTTTACAGTGCAACTTTATCATACAGATATATTTTAAATTATGTATCTTTAGAACAAAAAATTCTTAAATTCAAAACTTCGAAGCAAATTTGACAGCGCGCAGTTAATTACTGCCATCTTATATGAACAATATTACAGGAATTATCATCCAGTACAGTCTCAAACAATAATGTGATTCCTGATGAACCTTTTTTATGAGCCTGAATCAGTCAGACAGTGCTTTTTATGTAAGACAAGTTTGTTTCTTTAATATGATTAGGATTTCAGAAGGGCCAAATCATTTTAATGAGCCTTTATATTGATGTCTGATTATTATGGAACTCATCTTTACCAATGATTACATCAGGTACCAGGATGGCTGTTAATTCTGTTTCTCAGTTACTGAAATATCTGATTTGAAATTTCCAGTTTATATTATTCTAATAATTCTAATATGGGACTGTGTGCATTAGACAACCCCCCTCTAAAAAAAGAATCTATATATCAGGACTTCTCCAACTCCTGCCCAAAGGTTTATATGAGACATATCATTTTTTCTAAAAATGGTCACATAATTGCTGGGCTAAAAGAAGGGAAATTGGGCAGAGATAAAATACGAAAAAAAATTGCCGACAAAGTACATTTTTATTTAGCCATTCTTGTGTGTCTAGTCTCATAGTACGTAGAAATCAACTGGTCAAAACAGTTTGTGTAGAAATAAGTAAAAGAAAAAACAAAGATAGAGAGATTATAGAGTAATCAAGATTATAAAGTGTTGGACAAACCCTCTAGAGGGAGAACAATAAGGACTGACAATTTTGGTCAAACTGATTCACACCAGATATATATTAGACACAGAATCTGGAGACTTGGGTATTGTTGACAAGGTATTAATTCCATAAACAGAACTCTGAGCTATTAAAGGGCATCTATAGTGAAAAAAAAACATTGCCCCTTTGCAAAGTTACATTCATTACTCTGTGCTGCCTTAATCCAATCTATGTCAGGGACTCTTTTAACCATGGTGTCAGATCTGTGTGCAGCTTCCCCCCTTCCCCCTCCCCTCTGTTCCCTCCTCCTGTCTCAATTCCGGCTTACCGACAACTTCTTAATGTGCAGTAGGAGTTAAAGTTCAACATCCTGAAAAATACACTCACCGCACAGTGGCCAATAGAAAGCAAGCTGTACATGCAGACACGGAAGAAGGAGAACATACAGTTTACGATCTCTCACTTTGTGACCCATCATCATCAGTGAAAGCTATTAAGAAGGGGGGTCAAGTGCAGCCTTATATCTAACATCAAAGCTACCTCTCTCCACCGCTAATGCTCTTATCTCTATGTTTATTACAGAGCAGGGAGGGGGGAATCACATCACAGGATTTGATTGACAGTTCAAGTAGGAGTATAGGATGCAATCAACGTATTCTTCTAACTGGTGTATCTCAGGACAGAGAGGGAATCTGAAAAAAGTGAAGACACTCTGGGGGTGGGGGGTGGGGATTATAGAACACATGGAAGAACGAAAAAAAAGTTAATTTTTCCCACATAGAAATGCCCTTTAAATACTCTCAGGGTTATTAAATTTATACAGGGAGATCAATAAAGTTCTAATCGTTATAAATGGTGCTAATTTTGCCCCAACCATCAGAGTTTAGCTTTCAACTGTTAAATAGATATGATTGGTTGGGACAAATTAGACACCATTTTAACGATTAGAAGATTTTTATTGAATCCTCTGTATAATATTTAATACTTTTTCGGGAAAGAACAGTGCATTGCTTTACTGTTCATTGCTTTTTTGTTGTTGTTGATTATAATAGGTATTTTATTTTTTTTAAAATTCTAAAACTTCCTGGTTCATTCTGGAAGATTTAATACTAGAAAATATCCATTGAATGCCAAATATCTCACTTCTGTTTGCAGCTGAACAGAGAAGTAATTAAAACACAATTTTCCCCCCCCCCGTTAAAATTAATTTTAAACTCTACTAGCTAAATAAAATTTAACAAAACTGAAATATCCTCATATTGTCAAGTCCGGGTCTTTGGTTAGCTCCTGGTGTTTTAAACTTTTAAAATCCATTTTTCAGATCCACAGGTCAAGTCATGATAATATAACTTGGACACTATCTATTAATAGTTTTTCCCTATATTTTGTTAAAGGGGAACTATATGGTCTCTAACAGTTTAAATGAAATTCCATTCCTACCTTTAAAATGAGCCATCAACCACCTCTCTACGTACTCCACAGCCCAAGATATAAGAAATGACTGACCAGAAAGTTAATGGGTGGGAGCCTGACTGTGACATTCCTAAGGCTTCTCCTGCACAGTGCCGCAGCGGACACAGCCTCAGACTCCCTCAGTTGTGAGGGAGACAGGAAGTCCCTCCTCTCTCTGCTGTGTGAAGGACCTGGAGCTGCAGAGAGGTAAGGGAATCTACAGCCCTTCTCCTCACTATGTTGAAAACATAGTTTCTCCTTGCCCTGCTAAAAAGGCGTCTGTTTCCACAGTTTTTGGGGGGTAAGGGGGGTCAGAGTGGCCCACAGTGCCTTTAGCAGTGTGGCTTAGGCACCCATGAGTGGGTGGGCTTAGGCGCCCACGAGTGGGCGGGGCCATGGCACCCATAGTGGGCGGGGCCACATGGGGCTGTAAGGAATGGGCCAAGGGGGCCTTCAACTGGAGGGACCATGTGGTCCTGAGTGGGAGGGACCAGGGGTTGCAAAGGGGAGGAGACACAGGCATATTGACTGACAGTTTAAGAGCAGGAAGCGCAGGGGCCTGTGATGCTGCTGCCATATCCACACACAAAATGTAAATATCTTCAAACTATGTAAAATAACAATGAAAATAAATTGCAAAATTCTCAGGAGAGCATTCCTATCAATTACCTAAAGTCATTTTGGACCACAGTTCCCCTTTAAAGGAGGAGATTTACATAAATCACATAACATTGTTATTATAGTAATTGTTAAATTGGTTGAATTTTATTATTTTACGTCTCAGGATTTCAATGCCGGAACAAATCTTTTTCCTTTAAAACAAGTTTCTCGTTCTTGCTGTTCTTGGAATCCATACAGTTTAAAAGTTCCTAGGTTCAGTATTTGTAAAGCTATGTACAAAATAAGAAACATAGCACCATTATGGAGAGAACACTGATGAAATAGCTGGGATTTTGCTTAGTGTTATAGTTAGGCATCATGCCTTTCCTGTTTTTTTTGTTTTTTTAAATCTGGTACAGTATGAATATTCAATGCTGCCTACAATGCCTGAAGAAGGAACATGACGTTGTCTTGATTTCTAATGGCTCAATTAATCAAAGCATAACTCATCTCCATTTCCCTATTGCATTAAGTGTAACTGATGTACTTAATGATAATATCATATTTAAGGGACACTAAACCCACATTCTTTTCCGCCTTTCCGTTATCTTCTGTGTATGTACGCCCGATAGGATGATAGGAGACACGTCAGAACATCATTGGACAGAGCATCGGGTGAGTTCTATTATTCACAGGGAGTAGAATAAGTTATGTCTCCCTCCATGTGAATTATATATCCCCTTGCACTATTAAAATTGTCAGTTTAGTGTCCCTTTATAATGAGAAGAACAGTTCAGAAGTCGTGTATAAACATTGTCATTGTTATGGTTTAAATAATGACTGTTAAAATATCATACAACTGACCATTTAACATAGTGTGGTATTCTTAATGTCTGCGCAATCATTAAATGATTAATAGAGATTCTAGAACAAAGTTTTTTTTTCTGCAAAATGCAAAAACCTGTTTGATATATTGATGCCTTCAGGAATACTCATGGCAGCTACTTGCATCGCTAGATTCATCTCTGATTGTCTCCCAATGTATTTTATGAAACAGCAATACAGATAGGAGTAAAATCTGCTGTTTTTCAGTCAGTCCTTTATGAAAAGGAAATGAAAGCCGTGGGTGAATCCATCCTCAGCATTTGAATGTCTGAAGAGATACATGGGGAATGAAAGAAAACAAAACTAGGGGTACAAAACACAGAAAGAAAATGGGGAATCAATGAAATAAGGAACAAAGAAGCCAGAATGGAGTGAGAAGAGTGTGAGACAGAAAAAGCCACAAAGAAGCTGAAAAACACACATCATATATATCAAAATGGGAAGAGAAAAGGTGAGGGACAGAAAATGACAAAGGGGTGATTATAGAGTAGATGGAGAAAAAACAGCAAAAGGAATACTGAAATATGGGGAATATAGAAAAGAAAGGCTGACAAAGGATGATGGGGGGGCTGACAAAGGATGGTGCCCTGTTAAAATGCAGTGCTAAGGAACCGAAGCTGCAACTTGTAATAGTATTAGGGAACAACAGTTCACCTATTATCATAGTAGAAGAGCACATGCAATTAAAGATTCTAATCAGTAAGTAATCCCGTTTTCCCAAATTCACTCTGCATGAGTCAGTTATTGCAATGTCCAGTACAAATGGAGTTACCCTGACAATTTATATATTACAGTATGTAATACTAAGTAAAACATTTACCTAGCAGGCTGTTTGCACTGTAAAAAGACTTTAGTGCTAGTTTTAAATAGAGTTTCTTTCTGTATGTCGAAGAAAATGGTGTTTTAGGGTGAACTTATCCTTTAATAAATAAAAAATGTACAAAAATATGAAATTGCCTATTCATAAAACAAGTTATTAAGATTTGTTAATTTAGTGGTTTGCCCCTTAATGCAATAGAGCAGTTATATTGAACCTTGGGGCACTACAGATGTTTAGAAAATCACCCCCAGCATGAACCTGCAAACCAAGGCAGCTGGAGATTGTAGTAGGAACCTGGAGTGCCAAGGTTTGACATCACTGCAAAAGAGTATTTGAAACATATTCATATGAACTATTTTGTACCTAGACTTGTACTCTTTTGAGAAATGTCTGTGGGTTAAAGCTTAACCAGATGAAAATGAACACATGGTATTAAGTAATTGGTAAATTATTTTCATTAATGTCACAAATGTAGTGACATTCAAGCCAAAAAGGACACTTACACTTGAAAAGAGATTTTAGACTAAAGGTTAATTAAAACATAATAAGATGAACAATATTTAGAGCTTATAATCTAATCCTGTTTTGGGTATCACGAGTCCTTATTTATGTAGCTTCAGTGAAAAGTTATTACTGCTCCATCTGCTTTGGTTTGGAACCATTACAGCGATCAGGAAGAATTCAATTTCTACATAGAAGGAGAGACAGGACTGCGTGCCGGGATTTGTAATAAGAACTTGCATATACGGAATACAAATCCAGAATGAAAAAAAAAAAAAAACAGTTTATAAAATTTGCGGCATTCAAAAAAAAAACTAAAAAAAGTTTAACAAGATTGTATATTGTTTTAAAGTAAAATCGGTTTTGTCCTATGACTGTCATTGCGGGTGTCTGGTAAGGAAAAAAAAAATGCCTCTGTTTCCCCCCCTTGCCATTAATCCTTATGGAGGAAGGGGGCGCACACTTCCTTCCATTGCAGGGATAGCCAGTGCCCTGGGCAATTTTTTAACTTGCTTCATGGAAGGGGCCTTCTGTTTACAGTATACAGCTTTCATCATCACTGTATAAAAATATAATCATAGTATGATTATAAATATATATATAAGTAGAAAGTAAGGAGAAAATAAAAAAGGAAAGTAAGGAGAAATTATATCTCCAGAGACCTGTAACATTTCTATAACAACAAACTGAAACTGTGTGATTTGCTCACATTAAAGTGGCGACAAGTTTAGGTACTCCGTCTTTCCCAGCATTAAGTTTTTAAAGGGACACTAAACTGTGCCATACATGTACCTACCCTGTAAATGTATCTGTTATTCACAGATAGGAAGATAGCTCATTCCACCTGCCTGTGGATAATAAAATGAAAAATGCTGGGTTACACAGATAAACTTTCGCTATCAGCCTTCCACTTGTGGCTTCTCTCCAGAATATCAACACTGTTGTGCCCTATCTTTGACATTTGCGTGCATGCACAGAGGATAGGAGCACATACACTCAGTATTTATAAAGTTTCTGGGAATTACCTTTATTTTATTGTCATTTGGTGCTCAAACAGTATTGTCCTACCGTATATACTCGAGTATAACCGACCCGAGTATAAACCGAGGTACCCATTTCAGCTAAAATCCTAATAAAAGTTTTTGACTCGAGTATAAACCGAGGGTAGATAACGTAGAAAGGCATTCAAGATGTTTGGAAACTACAACTCCCGCTACTAAAGCACTGCTGGGAGTTGTAGTTTTCCAAACATCTTGAATACCACCCTACTTGGCATTCAAGATTTGGTTTGGAACTACCACTCCCAGCATGGTATTAGCTGGGAGTTGTAGTTTCCAAACATCTTGAATGCCAAGTGAGGGGGCATTCAGATGTTTGGGAAACTACAACTTCAGCAGCTTTATTAGCTGGGAGTTGTAGTTCTCCAAACATCTTGATGCCAACCACTCACTTGCATTCAAGATTTTTGGAAACTACAACTCCCGCTAATAAAGCATGCTGGGAGTTGTAGTTCCCAAACATCTTGAATGCCCCCTCACCCTCCCACCCGTTCAGTTTTGTACCGTGCTTTTTCTCTCCCTGTGTCTCTTCTCCCTGTGGGCTCGGTCTCTTCTGTGGTCAGCCCTGTTGTCTCTTCTTCTGTGCGGCTCTCCTCCATCCTTCCTGGCAGGTGGCCGTTCCTGAGCATCTGTGCAGCCGCGCGATGCTTTCTGTGCACGGTCACTGGCGCGCCGGCTGACGTCACCTGCCCGGCGCCGGGCTTGGCGCCGGCAGTGACGTCATGCGGCGCGCCAGTACACAGAAGGATGTGCGGCTGCCGGAATGCTCAGGTAAGCTAGTGACTCGAGTATAAACCGAGTCCGAGTTTTCAGTCTGATTCGGTTTATACTCGGGTCGGTTTATACTCGAGTATATACGGTAGAAAAATACTGTTTGAGCAAATGACAATAAAATAAAGGTAATTCCCAGAAACTTTATAAAATAACTGAGTGTATGTGCTCCTATCCTCTGTGCATGCACGCAAATGTCAAAGATAGGGGCACAACAGTGTTGATATTCTGGAGAGAAGCCACAAGTGGAAGGCTGATAGGAAAGTTTATCTGTGTAACCCAGGCATTTTATTATCCACAGGCAGGTGGGAATGAGCTATCTTACCTATCTGTGAATAACAGATACATTTACAGGGGTACATGTATGGGACAGTTTAGTGTCCCTTTAAAAACTTAATGCTGGGAAAGACGGAGTACCTAAACTTGTCGCCCTTTAATGTGAGCAAATCACACAGTTTCAGTTTGTTTGTTATAGAAATAGTTACAGGGTCTCTGGAGATAATAATTTCTCCTTACTTTCCTTTTTTTATTATTCTCCTTACTTTCTACTTTATATATATATATAATACATTATATGAACCAATTATCATTCTTAGTACTGTTAAGGCCATGCAGCTGTATCTGTTGCATGTTTGGGTTTAACAACATAGATGACTATCTTCAAATACATTACATAATGTTAGCCGACCCAGGTGATTTATTTGATAATATGTGAATAAGAAAAGGTCTATATAGGCCAGACTATGAGAAAGTTAGCAAATTAGGGCTATTCACAATGAGGATAAAAGAAACAGTGTGACAGAACACACACAGAAGAACAAGCAAGATGTATGGGAGACCTGAAGGTTATCAGCCGAAAACGTTTGTTTGTACACATCGTGTGTCACGACGAATGGACAATCGGACTTGACGGTAAATCATGGGACTGCACGGTCGATCGTACGATCTGTCGGCCGTGGCCACTATTGCCGCGACCGACAGACATTTCTCCCGGCAGAGTGCTTGCTTGTATACAGCACTTGGTCAGGACAAATAGTCTCTTCGTGTGTACCCAGCCTAAGTAAACACAGGCAGATCTCAGCTTGTAAATTGAATTGGGAAATAGCAGTTAGTGGTCCTATTGATTTATGTGTTATAATTGTATGAATGGATGGCTGAGAAAGAAATAGATATAAAAATCATTTTAAGGGTTCCACAAAGATTAAAAGGTAGCAAAACACTCAGGGAGATTCAATAAAAGTTCTTACTTTCAAAAATGGCGCTAATTTTGCCCCAACCAATCAGATATTATTTAACATTTGAAAGCTAACATCTGATTGGTTGGGGCATAATTAGCACTATTTTTAACGATAAGAACTTTTATTGAATAACCCTGACTGTTTTTAATGATCCAATGGTGCCAAAATGTATTGGTCCCATATTATCGTATAATTTTTTCTTTTGAATTTGTAAATTGTATGCTTTATTTATGTGTCGGTTCCGTTGTGTAATGAAAAAACAATATGAAATAATTAAAGAAAATGGTATCCCAAGAATGTACTTGCTATAAAATTTTCTAAACAAAACATCCTAATTATTAAAACATTACTCTTCTTTACCACTATTTGCCTTGTCTTATTCACACTCTAATTTTTATCTCCAACGCCATTACTTTTATATTTCACCTTCTCCTGATGGGAATTATCAACTGTGTGAATCATCTGAATTCAGCAAAATGTGTATTAAACTCAAACAATTGTTACTTTGTAAAATAATGAATTATAGTTGAAGCTCATTGTCTTGCATTTTCGCTCTAACACCCACATCAGAAAATTCATGACTTAAGAAAGAGCTTGTTAAATAACCCCTGAGTGATTTGAATACAATTATGATTTACTTGTTTAAGCCAAAGTGTGCCTATAAAAATAAAGCTAGATTGCAAAAAAAAAGATAGACTGCGGTGAAAACTATTCTGTTTTTTTCCCCCCTCGCGTATCTAAAGAATCCCCCCCCCAAAAAAGGAAAAATATACATAATATGAATAGAACACAGTAACTGTAGATGTGGTAGGGGTTCCTTTAAGAAAGATTTATTTTTGTAGAAATCCCTGTTGCTTATTATAAGCATAAAAATGATTCAATGCTGCTGGTGTGACTGGAATACTGATTTGATGGACAAATAACTGGGAATCTGGACTATATTTATTCAGGGGCTTACATTTGGCATCAGGTTATGCTTTTTTTTTTGATATCTCAGTTGCAGAATAAATAGAAATGTTTCACACATCGTTGCGCTGCATAGACACAGAATGTGATAGAAAAAGGGATTTAATGCGTTATGTTGTATTTTGCCTCAATGCACCATTAAAAACTTATTGCACACATTAGCCAACTCAAGTCACCAGGTTTCTTTGTTAAGTGCACCATGCAGCTTGAATTTCATTTAAATTTTTAAATGAAAATAGTATCTAGGTCTGTAGTGTGCTTAGACTTCAAAGGACAATATACACACCTCCCCCTCGCTCCTCTTCCTCCATAGCTGCATAGTACCCAGGGTGAGGACCTAAATCATGATGCAGCCAATGAGAAGACACGCTCTGCAAGGAGGCGTGTCTTCCCATTGGCTGCATCACAGACTGTCAATGACAGTGGAAGAGAGGAGGAGCAGAGCACCGAGGGAGACTTTGAGTAAGGATTGCAGGAGTTAGGTAAAATACCCAGAGGTCAGGACTTAGCAATTTATGTCCTACCTTGAATACTATGCAGCTATGGATGAACTTAAAAATCAAATGTTAAAGCTTTTCTCCCCAGAACACCTACACATTGTAAGATTCTTTTCTAGTAAGTTGCATTTACGTACATTACATTAAATTAAATTCTGTAAGTAACAAGGCTTCCATGTTGTTGCCAGTACAACCTTTTATCCCATGTAGTCTTCAAATACCCTTCTATACAGAGTCCTCCATACCAACACAGAAGTCCCTTTGAAAGATTCTTGTTATCCTTCAGTTTATTTCTCAGCCAGCATACATTACTGACAGCCTGGAACAATACAGAATAGTCAGCTGATTTTACTGCTGTTTTATTTTTATTTTATTTTTGCTTCTGTTTATAGCAAAATAAAAAAACAGCCTCATTTACGGGGAGACGCCGGGTTTTTTAGTATTGGTTAGCATAACCAATGCTAAAAAATTAACATTCATTTTTATGATAACAAATTTTATTGAATAACCCTGGATGTTTTTAGAAACACAGCCCATTAAGTCACAGGTTTAAAAACCCTGGCTTACATACCCTGGCTTTATATAAAAATATAAAATAGTCAACTGACTGAATTTTCTGCTTTTTTTTTTGTTTAGTTCCATTATGTTTCTATGAAAAATTAACGTTTCTACGTGTACTAACTTTATATATAGCAGCTCTGTTGGGACAATGGCATAAAGCTCTTCTTTTAGCAAGAAAGTGTATGTAAGGTTGCAGGTTCGATTCCCCAGACTTACTTTTATTTTTACTGAATTGTTAATATTCTTTTAGGTAAATAGACAGAAATTGCTCTCCTGAGAATTTTTGCAATTTATTGTCATTGTTTATTTTGCATAGTTTTGAAGATACTTACATTTTTGTGTGTGATATGGCAGCGGCATCACCAAGTCCCCTGCACTTCCTGCTTCCTGCTCTGAAACCATGTGAATGCATGACAGTCAATCTGCCCTGTTTCTCCTCCTCCCCTTGCAGCCGCCCTCATCTTGCAAGCCCCCCATGTCCCTCCCACTCGTGGGTGCCATGGCCACGCCCACTCACGGGTCCCATGGCCCGCCCATTTGCGGGCGCCATGGGTCACACAGACCCCCCTACAGAAAACTGTGTGAAAACAGCCTTTTCAGGCAGAGTGAGACCTCTGCCTGAAAAGGCTGTTTTCACATAGTGATAGAGTAGAGCTAAATATTCCCTTACCTTCACTGTGAGGATCTTCACTTCACACAGCAGGGAGGGGGAGGGACTTCCTGTCTCCTGTCCTGTCATGGAAGTCTGAGGCTGTGCTTGCTGGCGGCAAGGTGGAGGAGCAGGAGAAGGAATGTCACATGTCAGCCTACCACCTGTTAACATTCTGGTCAGTAATTTCTTTATATCTTGGGCTGTGGAGCACATAGAGAGGTGGTTGATGGCTCGTTCTAAAGGTAAGAAACTGGCCTTTCATTTAAACTCAACTTGTTTGGAGACCACAGTTCCCCTTTAAACAAAAAGTTTAAGTCTGAAAACTCTTGTGTATTATATTTTTGGCCCTTGTTTAGCCAAATTACACAGTGTATTACTTGGCTTTACTTTACATCTGGTTCATGAGATACAGCCTGACAAATAAATAAATCTACTAGTAATAGCAGCTGACATTCTCATTATGGACAGAGCGGAGGAAGAAACTGCGATTAATTGTTTTCTACCTCCCCCCTCCTTTCCCTTTGTATCGTTTTTTAAATAAAGCTTTGGCAAATGTTTCCCCCCCTCCTACATCTCCTTTCCTTCCCATCACAATGTTGCTTTATTTAATCATGTTACAATGTCATAATGTGTTGATTGTGTAATGCTACCCCCCGCCCACACTCCCCCTGAAGTTTCCACCTCTTGTTGTTTTGTTATGTAATGTACCCCAGCCCCAGCCCAGCCCACATCCCCAGCATTACCCCAGTTTGTAGTGTCAAAGTAAGAAAGTTAAGTCATGAATGAGTAGTGCAGGACCTATTGTATCTGTTGTATCAAAAGATTTTTGCACCACATGAGTGCTTGTGTTTTGCTACCGCCCTGCGCTGCGACGCAGTACATGGTATGAATGTTTGTTTTATATATTTGTTATGTACAATAAAGAATATTTTAAATCAAAAAATGGGAGGTTACAGTAATTTTTTCCATATTTATAAACCCTCAGTATAAGGTCCAAGACATTATGGCGCCGTCGTTTTAGAGCCATTAAGGTGAAAAACTTTGATAAGCACATTTATAAATATGGCCCTCTCTTCTTCCATATAAATATACTTTTGGTTGGGAAAACTTAATTTTAGTTTTTTCAATGTTGTTCTCTTACTGAGAAGTTCTTTCAGCTCCCTCAATATCCTGAATTTAGAACTTGTAAAAATCAATGAAGCCTTTTCAAAATCAAAAGAAAAAAATAACACACTCCTGTAATGTTGCTTTGAAGTCATAGTCACCTCTCTTGGGCCAATTATCATTTCTTAGTAACTGTTATTGCCATGCAGCTGTTATCTGTTGCATGTTTTGGTTTTACAACATAGATGACTATTCTTCAAATACATTACATAATGTTAGCCGACCCAGGTGATTTATTTGATATATATTGAATAAGAAAAGGTCTATAGGCCAGACTATGAAAAGTTAGCAAATTAGGGCTATTCACATGAGGATAAAAACAGTGTGACAAAACGGCAGAACAAGCAAGATGTATGGGAGACCTGAAGGTTATCGCCGAAAACTTTGTTTGTACACATCGTGTGTCACGACGAATCGACAATCGGACTTGACGGTAAATCATGGGACTGCACGGTCGATCGTACGATCTGTCGCCGTGGCCACTATTGCCGCGACCGACAGACATTTCTCCCGGCAGAGTGCTTGCTTGTATCACCACTTGGTCAGGACAAATAGTCTCTTTGTGTGTACCCAGCCTAAGTAAACACAGGCGATCTCAGCTTGTAAATTGAATTGGGAATAGCAGTTAGTGGTCCTATTGATTTATGTGTTATAATTGTATGAATGATGGCTGAGAAAGAAATAGATATAAAAAATCATTTTAAGGGTTCCCAAAGATTAAAGGTAGCAAAACACTCAGGGAGATTCAATAAAAGTTCTTACTTTCAAAAATGGGGCTAATTTTGCCCCAACCAATCAGATATTATTTAACATTTGAAAGCTAACATCTGATTGGTTGGGGCATAATTAGCACATTTTAAACGATAAGAACTTTTATTGAATAACCCTGACTGTTTTTAATGATCCAATGGTGCCAAAATGTATTGGTCCCATATTATCGTATAATTTTTTCTTTTGAATTTGTAAATTGTATGCTTTATTTATGTGTCGGTTCCGTTGTGTAATGAAAAACAATATGAAATATTAGAAAATGGATCCCAAGAATGTACTTGCTATAAAATTTTCTAAACAAAACATCCTAATTATTAACATACTCTTTTACCACTATTTGCCTTGTCTTATTCACACTCTAATTTTTATCTCCAACGCCATACTTTTATATTTCACCTTCTCCTGATGGGAATTATCAACTGTGTGAATCATCTGAATTCAGCAAAATGTTTATTAAACTCAAACAATTGTTACTTTGTAAAATAATGAATTATAGTTGAAGCTCATTGTCTTGCATTTTCGCTCTAACACCCCACCAGAAAATTCATGACTTAAGAAAGAGCTGTTAAATAACCCCTGAGTGATTTGAATACAATTATGATTTACTTGTTTAACCAAAGTGTGCCTATAAAAATAAAGCTAGATTGCAAAAAGATAGACTGCGGTGAAAACTATTCTGTTTTTTTCCCCCCTCGCGTATCTAAAGAATCCCCCCCCCAAAAAAGGAAAATATACATAATATGAAGAAACACAGTAACTGTAGATGTGGTAGGGGTTCCTTTAAGAAGATTTATTTTGTAGAAATCCCTGTTGCTTTTATAAGCATAAAAATGATTCAATGCTGCTGGTTTGACTGGAATACTGATTTGATGGACAAATAACTGGGAATCTGGACTATATTTATTCAGGGGCTTACATTTGGCATCAGTTTGCTTTTTTTTTTGATATCTCTTTGCAGAATAAATAGAAATGTTTCACACATCGTTGCGCTGCATAGACACAGAATGTGATAGAAAAAGGGATTTAATGCTTTATGTTGTATTTTGCCTCAATGCACCATTAAAAACTTATTGCACACATTAGCCAACTCAGTCACCAGGTTTCTTTGTTAAGTGCACCATGCAGCTTGAATTTCATTTAAATTTTTAAATGAAAATAGTATCTAGGTCTGTAGTGTGCTTAACTTCAAAGGACAATATACACACCTCCCCCTCGCTCCTCTTCCTCCATAGCTGCATAGTACCCAGGGTGAGGACCTAAATCATGATGCAGCCAATGAGAAGACACTCTGCTCAGGAGGCGTTGTCTTCCCATTGGCTGCATCACAGACTGTCAATGACAGTGGAAAGAGGAGGAGCGAGCACCGAGGGAGACTTTGAGTAAGGATTGCAGGAGTTAGGTAAAATACCCAGAGGTCAGGACTTAGCAATTTATCCTACCTTGATACTATGCAGCTATGGATGAACTTAAAATCAAATGTTAAAGCTTTTTCTCCCAGAACACCTACACATTGTAGATTCTTTCTAGTAAGTTGCATTTACGTACATTACATTAAATTAAATTCTGTAAGTAACAAGGCTTCCATGTTGTTGCCAGTACAACCTTTTATCCCTGTAGTCTTCAATACCCTTCTATACAGAGTCCTCCATACCAACACAAAGTCCCTTTGAAAGATTCTTGTTATCCTTCAGTTTATTTCTCAGCCAGCATACATTACTGACAGCCTGGAACAATACAGAATAGTCAGCTGATTTTACTGCTGTTTTATTTTTATTTTATTTTTGCTTCTGTTTTATAGCAAAATAAAAAAACAGCCTCATTTACGGGGACGCCAGGCTTTTTAGTATTGGTTAGCATAACCAATGCTAAAAAATTAACATTCATTTTATGATAACAAATTTTATTGAATAACCCTGGATTGTTTGAAACACAGCCCATTGTCCCAGGTTTAAAAACCCTGGCTTACATACGGGCTTTATATAAAAATATAAATAGTCAACTGACTGAATTTTCTGCTTTTTTTTTTGTTTAGTTCCATTATGTTTTCTAGAAAAATTAACGTTTCTACGTGTACTAACTTATTATAATAGCAGCTCTGTTGGGCACAATGGCATAAAGCTCTTCTTTAGCAAGAAAGTGTATGTAAGGTTGCAGGTTCGATTCCCCAACTACTTTTATTTTTACTGAATTGTTAATATTCTTTTAGGTAAATAGACAGAAATTGCTCTCCTGAGAATTTTTGCAATTTATTGTCATTGTTTATTTTGCATAGTTTTGAAGATACTTACATTTTTGTGTGTGATATGGCCGCGCATCACCAAGTCCCCTGCACTTCCTGCTTCCTGCTCTGAAACCAGGTGAATGCATGACAGTCAATCTGCCCTGTTTCTCTCCTCCCCTTGCAGCCGCCCTCATCTTGCAAGCCCCCCATGTCCCTCCCACTCGTGGGTGCCATGGCCACGCCCACTCACGGTCCCATGGCCCGCCCATTTGCGGGCGCCATGGGTCACACAGACCCCCCTACAGAAAACTGTTTGAAAACAGCCTTTTCAGGCAGAGTGAGACCTCTGCCTGAAAAGGCTGTTTTCACATGTGATAGAGTAGAGCTAAATATTCCCTTACCTTCACTGTGAGGACTCACCTTCACACAGCAGGGAGGGGAGGGACTCCGTCTCCTGTCCTGTCATGGAAGTCTGAGGCTGTGCTTGCTGGCGGCAAGGTGGAGGAGCAGGAGAAGGAATGTCACATGTCAGCCTACCACCTGTTAACATCTGGTCAGTAATTTCTTTATATCTTGGGCTGTGGAGCACTAGAGAGGTGGTTGATGCTCGTTTTAAAGGTAGACAGTTCCCCTTTAAGGTTAAAATTCAAACCTAAGCTCAAAACCTCAAGTTCATTGCACGAAAACAGGTAAAAAGTAACCTTTGATAATTTGTTTCTGAAAGAGTAAAAAAAAGTGATTTCTATTTTAAAGGTCCAGCTTTGCTTTACACAACAAGTTGATGTGGTTTTTTTTTGCCTTCCTCTGGATAACAGTTGGCAGAAATGAGGATTTGCAGATGGGTTGGACTGGATGGACGTATGTCTTTATTCAACCTCAAATACTATACTATACTATACTACATACTATATTTTAGCGATTGACTATCTTTTCTAGGTACATTGCAGATTTCCTTTTTATGACCGCCAAATAGCAAAAGATCTCTCAGACACTGACTAAAAGTAATTTTATTAGAGAAAAGAAAAGAATAGAGGAAGGATACACTTTTAAGGGCAATTATACCCATAGCGGATGCACTATTTGCCCCTTCATGGAAAAGATACAAACTTTTTCGGATAGCACCACCACTAAGTCATTCAAGGTAGAGCATTTTATTAACTGTAAAAGTAAAAATACTTAAATGTCCTTGTAACAGACTATATGTGGGAAAAACCAAGCAAAAATATAGGATAGCCAGTCATTTACTAACATTCACCTAGACAAACGCAATCAAGTCAATTGGGTCATGCCCTAAGTAGTGTAGCAGAACACTTTCTAAACAACCATGGAGGTCTGATGTTGGCCTTAAATGTATGGGTATAGATAAAGCAACTCAGTCTTTAAGAGAAGGGGATATAGATACAGTTGCTGAAAGAGAGTCACGGTAGATTTAATCCCTAAAGACTAAATCCCCAAATGGTTTAAATGAGGAGCTAGATCTTATCTAATAATGTGTTGTCCTTCTCTTTCCCCTGACACTTCAAAGATACAGACTCTTATGGCACCGATTATATGAGACAAATATCATCATAAAGAACTTGGGATTAAAAAAAATGGATCTGGCTCAAATAAAATAGGTTATATTGCTTATTTAAAGATGGATGTGGTCATATGATTACTGGCAATTACTTAAAAAATCTTCATTAAAGCACCTCATTAAGGGAACTGGCTACGGAATATATGCCCATTGGAATATAAACATATATTATCTCCGTACGTTTTTTGTGAGGAACTATCTTAACGGATGTATACTTACCTTAATGGATTAACGGAGTAAAAACTTCCTGATCCAGTCTGTGGAGTTATACAATTATGGTTATTGGAACTAGGGCTATGAGACTACTTTCCCTCTGGATAGGGTATACTGACTTTATCATTATGGATATCAAGTCTCAGGACTATTTATATATGTATAATTTCTATATGGACACCATATTACATTATGTTGTTTCACTGCTTTATCTTTCTCTTATACCTCCTTATGCAAAACATACATCGATTGTTATTGCAGTGTTTTTGTACCTATTTCAGATATGTGCTGTCACATGTATTAGCACCAAGTTATGGCTGACACAGGGTAACTTACTGTTTACTGTAACCTAGCATCTTCTGCTACATGGAATGACGGAAGCACTGAAGTGTGCGCATCCGTCGCTCCGTGGTGAAGTCATAACACTTTAAAAAATCGACAATAGGAGCAGTAAGTCTCTCTTTGGGCATCAGGCAAAACGCGTCTGCTGGACCACTATCCGCATGATCTTACTACACACTGGAGATGGTACCTATATACCCCTATACTATAGGCACAACTAATATATAAAATACCTCCATGATGTTTAGCTGCTATATATAGTTTATGTGACAGTTATGATACGCCCTTTACTTTATTTATGATACATGTGATAGAGAGTACACATGTTAGTTCTATATATGTTTTATATTTTTTAATTGTTTTTATATTCACTTTACCCTGTATGTCTATTAAAGGTGTGTTTTTTCACTGCTAATATTAGCGTGCCTAGCATATCTTCTTTGGTTTCTATTACTTGTAATTGATTGCTATTGTGCATCTCCCTTATAGTAGGGCCGATTGGCTTGTTCTTAGTCACTGTAATATATTATTTATTATTAATTAATAGTAAGCTTCTAATTAGTACTGAAGACTGAAACTCAGAGCTGATTATTATAATGTAAATCATCCTGATTACCCCTATAACCAGGGACACAAACTACTTACAGAAATCACAATCATTGTGTTTGTGTAAGAACCAATAGACTTTCTTCTCCCACAACGCTTCACTAATAAAGTTAGTTTCATGAATAAAACTACAGTCCTACTTTGAGGCTTTGTCCCTCTTTCGGTAATGCCCTTTTAATACCTTGACATCCATTATGTTTTGCCTGTGTAAGCCAAGTGTTTGTCCTGTGTGTATGTTTCTATTGAATTCTCAGACTCAGACATGCAGAGCCAGCAGATTCCACTAAGTAGAAAGACTACATAAAGAAAAGCTTTAGCTAAAAAACGAGCTACAATTTATAACATAAAGTAAACAATGATAGTGTACAGTATTAATGGAGATTTTTTAATAGCTGTAAGAAATAGTGAAAATGTAAAGGACACATTGAAAGCCATGAATAGGCAGCCCCTGGATACAGACAGCTCCTACTTGCTTTTTGATAGACTCAAACTTTGCGGTTTTATTCTCCTTTGTTTCCTTCTCAGCGTCCTGTCTAATTTATATACATATTTGACTTACACCAAACAGATCTTTTCAATAACTCTTTTCAATATAATAAGTTTGTTTTCTTTTGAAGAGTCATGTGCTCTTAAAGCAAATACCTGAAAAATATATTCCAATGGTTTACTAGACATTTTGAAAAAAAATCAGTGGGACTCCTGACAAATCCTTAATGGTAACAAAATATCATTCAACACCCTATTAGCGTATGTAAATTTCTAGTATTACTAAGATGTTTATGTTTTTCTTCTGCTTGGTTTATTGGGTGGCAGCATAATCTGCAAGTTGACATGTTTTCCATAAGCTGTAAGGAAATTTAGATCCATGCAATATCAAATGAGTTTTCTCACTTCTCAAACACAAATAAATGTCAAATATACAAAAGAAGAAAAACAATAATTTGCAAGTGTTGAAATTGATGCAAATATCAAATTAGCTTTATCTGGTACATTGACAAATCATATAAAAACTATTCCAAAACTTAGACGTTTTATAAATATTAAAAATCATATAATGTAATATTTGGACTGTGACACACAGTGTTAACTTCATTCTCTACCTACAGCCCCTGTATGCCGAGTGGGATTATTAATTAGGCAATCTAGACTGCTGCCTAGGGTGCATAAACACCAAGGGCCCCAACCTCATTACCACAGCCATACATTACAAGAACAAAATGCCCCAAATTTAAGCCCTGCCCAAGGCCCAATTTGATCTTAATCGATCTTTGCCTGTATGTAATGTAATGACATAAACATTAAAGGGCAACTATAGTGAAAAAAAAACTTTGTCTGTATACAATGTTGATCACTTAGTATAAGCTGCCTTACTTTCATGTTTTCTGTGTGGCTTCATTTCTTTCACACTGGCAGAATTTTGTACCAGACTGTGTATGTCCCCTCCCCTCTCTGTCTACCCCCTCAAGCAGTGACGGGCTGTATACAGAGTCCGAGCATTGTCAGTTTGAAAGGACTTAAATGAATGCTGACATCCTGTTACCCCTCCCTTCCAGAGCTAGACTGCAATCAAAGTGTGGAATAAGAAGCAATATGCTGAAGAGGGGCAGAGGGTGAGAGAGGACAGTGGTGCTGAGATTCTTTACAAGTAAGTTACTGAACTCTCCCTGTTCTCTAACTTTGCTAATGTTATTTATTTTTTTTACCTAAAGTTCATATCCTCCCCTGCTTAACTGAGATCATAATCACTGAAGAGAGTCAGTGTAACAGCAGCTTGTAGTGAGAGACCTTCACAAACCTGTGACACTGCTTGTTTGTCCTGTTATATTTCAGTTGCTTTAGTCATATATTTCATACATTGCACTGTGTGTCTTGTTTGGTATATAGTCTGTATTACTGTATTATATATACTGTATTAGTGTTCCATTTGAGTCACTGGTTTTGTATGATATAAGATATTTTTTTTGGGGGGGAGGGCTGTTTTATAGTTGTTATGCTCATATTGCTGGGTTAATGGTTTTTGATTGTGTTTAGCACTACAGCATTTGACATATATGTTGCACATGGTACATATAGTGTGGGTGAAGAGTGTGTGACAGTACTGCATGGGAGCTTTGGATTGTGTGGGTGTGTGCCTTTGAGTGACAGATGAGGTGTAGCAGCTCCTACAAATCACAGCATATTCAAAGGCTTATATCTCGGGGACTTGAAGAATTTAAAGAAACTAAGGTACCCTGGTGGTTGGGATGACTTATAGGATACATTAGAAGAAAAATAAAAAAAAAACATTTTCTCACTATAATTGCCCTTTAAGAAAATGGTGCCAGCTAGGGACTTTATGCCCCCTGTTACTAGGGATTGTTTTGGTCCCTATCACTTGGGATTAAATGGTCCCGTCAATTTGGGATTTTATGGCCCCTGTCAATAAGCATTGTATGGTGCCTGTCAACTAGGGCTTTTTTGGCCCTTGTCAACTAGGGGTTGTATGTCCCTGTCAACTAAGGACTGTATGGTCATGTCAATTTGAGATTGTATGGTTCCAGTCATTAGGAAATGTATGGTCCAAGTCAACTAGGATTGTATGGTCCCTGTCAAAAAGGGATTGTATGGTCCCAGTCAACTAGGATTGTATGATCCCTGTCAACTAGGGATTGTATGGTCCCTGTACTAAGGATTGTATGGTCTATATCATCTTGGGATTAAATGGTCCCTGTCAATTTGGGATTTTATGCCCCTGTCAATAAGGCATTTATGGTGCCTGTCAACTGGGCTTTTTTGGCCCTTGTCAACTAGGGTTGTATGATCCCTGTCAACTAAGACAGTATGGTCACTGTCAATTTGAGATTGTATGGTTTCCAGTCAAATAGAAATGTTGGTCCAAGTCAACTGGGATTGTATGGTCCCTGTCAAAGGGATTGTATGGTCCAGTCAACTAGGAGATTGTATGGTCCCTGTCAACTAGGGATTGTAGGTCCCTGTCAACTAGGGATTGTATGGTCCCTATCATTTAGGGATTGTATGGTCCCTGTCAACAGGGATTGTATGGTCCCTATCATTAGGGATTGTTGGTCCCTGTCAACTAGGGATTGTATGGTCCCTATCATTTAGGATTGTATGGTCCCTGTCAACTAGATTGTATGGTCCCTGTTATTGCATGGTCCCTCACTAGGATTGTGTGGTTCCTGTCAACTATGGATTTATGGTCCCTGTCAACTAGGGATTGTATGGTCCCTATCATTTAGGGATTGTATGGTCCCTGTTAACTATGGATTGTATGACCCTGTCAACTAGGGATTGTATGGTCCTGTCACTAGGGATTGTATGGTCTATATCATCTTGGATTAAATGGTCCCTGTCAATTTGGGATTTTATGGCCCCTGTCAATAAGGCATTGTATGGTGCCTGTCAACTAGGCTTTTTGGCCTTGTCAACTAGGGGTTGTATGATCCGTCAACTAAGGACGTATGGTCACTGTCAATTTGAGATTGTATGGTTCCAGTCAATTAGGAAATGTATGTCCAAGTCAACTAGGGATTGTATGGTCCCTGTCAAAAAGGGATTGTATGGTCCCAGTCAACTAGGGATTGTATGGTCCCTGTCATAGGGATTGTTATGGTCCCTGTCAACTAGGGATTGTATGGTCCCTATCATTTAGGGATTGTATGGTCCCTGTCAACTAGGATTGTATGGTCCCTATCATTAGGGATTGTATGGTCCCGGTCAACTAGGGATGTTATGGTCCCTATCATTTAGGGATTGTATGGTCCCTGTCAACTAGAGATTGTATGGTCCCTGTTATTGCATGGTCCCTGTCAACTATGGATTGTGTGGTTCCTGTCAACTATGGATTGTATGGTCCCTGTCAACTAGGGATTGTATGGTCCCTATCATTTAGGGATGTATGGTCCTGTAACTATGGATTGCATGGTCCCTGCTACTAGGGATTGTGTGGTCCCTGTCAACTAGGGATTGTGGTGTCCCTGTCAACTATGGATTGTATGATCCCTATAACTAGGGATTGTGTGTCCCTGTCAACTAGGGATGTAGGTCCCTATCATTTAGGGATTGTATGGTCCCTGTCAACTAGGGATTGTATGGTCCCTGTTATTGCATGGTCCCTGTCAACTAGGGATTGAATGGTCCCTATCATTTAGGGATTGTATGGTCCTGTCAACTTGGGATTGTATGGTCCCTGTTATTGCATGGTCCCTGTCAACTAGGGATTGTGTGGTTCCTGTCAACTATGATTGTAGGGTCCCTGTCAACTAGGATTGTATGGTCCCTGTCACTATGGATTGCATGTCCCTGTCAACTAGGGATTGTGTGGTCCCTGTCAACTAGGGATTGTATGGTCCCTGTCAACTAGGGATTGTATGGTCCCTGTCAACTAGGGATTGTATAGTCCCTGTCAACTAGGGACCATCCTGTCAACTAGGGATTGTATGGTCCCTGTCAACTAGGGATTGTATAGTCCCTGTCAACTAGGGACCATATAATCACTAGTTGACCTCATGGAAACCTTACATTATTCTGCTAGCCTGGCAGCAAAATTTACACCAGCAGTTTTGTGCATCTCTACGTCAACAAATAAAACAAACAAACAAAAAAATAAACAGAAAAGGCAGCACATTTACAGCCTCACTCTATCGAGAGCCACTATCACCAAAATCAGTGCTTCCTGCATTGACTCAATGTAGCACTTATGACTCCCCACCAAAAATCATGTTAAACACCAGACTTAGGCTAATGATAGATTTTTGAAAAAAGCAAAACTGGATATTACCGTATATATTCGAGTATAAGTCGAGTTTTTAGTTTTTTAAATGACCCTTAAAATAAAACCTTAACTTATACTCGGGTCACAAGGGTAAATGGAGTCCGAAGAGACACAGGAAGAGTAACTAGCAGTACAGTTTAGGCAGCTGCAGAGTCTAAGGAGGCACACAGGCTGTCTTTCTGCCGAGACTGAAAGACAGCGCACCCTAATTAGTGCATTGGTATCATAGCAATACGCATGGCACCAGGCTGAGCACCAGTATGTGAGGTATGTGCTAGCTGTTTTCCCTCTAAAGGTGAGCGTACTGAGTAGCTATAGTTATTTCCTTCCCCAAGTCAATCACCCACGGTCCTGCACTATGGAAGTTGGTAAAGTTTTTATTTGCCCAATAAGTTGTTGTGCAAACAGGGGAGTGTGCCAAAAAGTTTTCTTATTGTGCCATTGGGTGAGGGAGTTATTTTTGTGTGCTGGTGGTGCCAAAGGGGTGGATGTCATTTGTGTGTGTGGTGGAGCCAAGGAGGGTGGGTGTTTTTCTGGTGGTGCCATTTGTGTGTGGTGGTGCCAAGGGGGGTGGGTTTTATTGCTGGTGGGCCAAGGGGTTGGGTGTCATTTGTGTGTTGTGGTGCCAAGGGGGTGGGTTTTATTGCTGGTGCAAGGGTGTGGTGTCATTTGGTGCGTGGTGTGCCAAGGAGGTGGGTGTTATCCATGGTGGGGCCAAGGGGTTGGGTGTCATTTGTGTGTGGTGATGCCAAGGAGGGTCATTGTTATTTCTGGTGGTGCCAAGGGGATGGGTGTCTTTTGTGTGGTGATGGCAGTGGCGTTACTACCGCCCCCGCCACCCCCACGGGGGGCAGACGGTAGTAGGGCCCGCCACAAGCCCATAATCCTGCGGCAACCAGCCTTTTTAAACAGCTGATCGCGCGTATGAAGAAAACGAACGCACGGTCAGCTGTTTAAAAGGCTGGGCCCGAACTTCCGGAAGTTCGGGTCTGGTTTTAAACAACTGATCGCGGCATATGTTTTTCTTCATATAAATATCATGCTGCCCACCATTATTCTAAATTGATTGGTGCAAATGGGGCTAGGCATTATAAATATAATATAAGATAAGAATCCCCAGCACTCAACACATATGTATATAGGAATTAAACGTATACAGGTCACAAAAAATAGTCACTTACATTCATGTTAAAATGGATACCTTGGTTACATTGTTTTACAAACATGCTTAAAGCCGACACGCCACTTCACGGCAGTATCCTAGTGTTGGTCCTAACCTAATACAAAAAGGTACTCTCCCTGGGAGGCGACAGACCATACCTGCTTATCTCTTTATTTAGTATGGTCTCTTCCAAGAAACCAATATCTACAACAGGTTATAAACTTCTTCCAGCTGGATTGCCTAACTAATTATAGGTTTGCGTAGTGGTGATAATTTCTACCCTCAACTTATACTCGAGTCAATCTGTTTTGCTTGTTTTTCAGGCAAAAATAAGGTACCTTGACTTATGCTCGGGTCAACTGATATTCGAGTATGTACGTAAATAGGGCTGCGGCAGCTGCGTGGATCGCTACCAGAAACCCGACGCAGCTGCTGCAAACCCTTTCTTTCATCCAGGAAGTCAGGCAACATTTGTGTAGATTATGCCACTGTGCGCGACCGTTTATAACTGATTTATTTGTAAAAAACGAATATCTTGGCCTGCAGTCTCGAATGAGTAGGAGTGAGAAGAGGCAGCACGAAAACAGGTAAAAAGTAACCTTGTATAATTTGTTTCTGAAAGTGTAAAAAAAAAAAAAACGGAGTGATTTCTATTTTAAAGGTCCAGCTTTGCTTTACACAACAAGTTGATTCACACTGTAAATGCCCTTAAAACATCCTATATAAAACCAATTTACTGACATTACTACTCTTCACTAATACACGAGAGGTAGAAAATAGTTCTGACAGTCTCTCTTTTTTTTTTTGAAACTCAAATAGAAAAACAAACAATTTAATTGTCATTATAAAAAAAAACTAGAACGGGAAAGTTTACTACCCTTCCATTTCTGTGGCAGACATACTTAAAGGGTAACTATAGTCAAAATAATTTTTTAGCAAAAAAGTTTTGTTTTTTTAACTTCCAACCTGACACAGGTAGATACACATACTAAGGTACCCATTCATTCATGTGTCAATCATATTTAAGTTAAGTATAGTAAAAAAAAAATATTTTGACCAATCATCAAAAAAAGTTAGTCTTTTATCCCCCAACCTGATACGATTACACACACCAACTGACCCGACTTTCATTCATGTGACAGCCATATTTAAAGGGTAAGTAAAAAACAACAATGTCCTCATCATTGGCATTATTGAGTTTTAAAATCTGCAGCACAAACACACATTCCCTTCAAAATGCGTCCTTTAAAGCCAAATTCAAAGTTTATACTTAAACTTTCCCGTTCTAGTTTTTTTTTTATATGACAATTAAATTGTTTGTTTTTCTATTTGAGTTTCAAAAAAAAAAGAGAGACTGTCAGAACTATTTTCTACTCTCGTGTATTAGTGAAGAGTAGTAATGTCAGTAAATTGGTTTTTATATGGTTTAAAGGGCATTTACATGTGTGAATCAACTTGTTGTGTAAGCAAAGCTACCTTTAAAATAGAAATCACTTTTTTTACTCTTTCAGAAACAAATTATCAAAGGTTACTTTTTACCTGTTTTTCGTGCTGCCTCTTCTCCACTCCACTCCACTCCACTCCCAAGATATTAGTTTTTTACAAATAAATCAGTTTATAACGGTCGCGCACAGTGGCATAATCTACACAAATGTATGCCTGACTTCCTGGATGAAAGAAAGGGTTTGCAGCAGCTGCGTCGGGTTTCTGGTAGCGATCCACGCAGCTGCCGCAGCCCTATTTACCATACATACTCGAATATCAGTTGACCCGAGCATAAGTCAAGGTACCTTATTTTTGCCTGAAAAACAAGCAAACAGATTGACTCAAGTATAAGTTGAGGGTAGAAATTATCACCACTACTGCAAACCTATAATTAGTTAGGCAATCCAGCTGGAAGAAGTTTTATAACCTGTTGTAGACTCATATGGTTTCTTGGAAGAGACCATACTAAATAAAGAGATAAGCAGGTATGGTCTGTCGCCTCCCAGGGAGAGTACCTTTTTGTATTAGGTTAGGACCAACACTAGGATACGGCCGTGAATGGCGTGTCGGCTTTAAGCTGTTTGTAAAAACAATGTAACCAAAGGTATCCATTTTTAACATGAATGTAGTGACTATTTTTTGTGACCTGTATACGTTTAATTCCTATATACATATGCTGTTGAGTGCTGGGGATTCTTATATTATATTATAATGCCTAGCCCCATTTGCACCAATCATTTAGAATAATGGTGAGCAGCATGATATATTTATAGGAAGAAACATACGCGCGATCATTTGTTTAAAACCAGACCCGAACTTCCGGAAGTTCGGGCCCACCTTTTAAACAGCTGACCGTGCGTTCGTTTTCTTCATACGCGCGATCAGCTGTTTAAAAAGGCTGGTTGCCGCATGGATTATGGCTTGTGGCGGGCCCTACTACTGTCTGCCCCCCCCGCGGGGGCGGTAGTAACGCCACTGGCATCACCACACAAAAGCAACCCACCCTTGGCACCACCAGAAATACAATGACCCTCCTTGGCACACCACACACAAATGACACCCAACCCCTTGGCCCCACCATGGATAACACCCACCTCCTTGGCACCACCACACACAATGACACCCACCCCCTTGGCCACACCAGCAATAAAACCCACCCCCCTTGGCCACACAACACACAAATGACACCCAACCCCTTGGCCCCACCAGCAATAAAACCCACCCCCCTTGGCACCACCACACACAAATGGCACCACCAGAATACACCCCACCCTCCTTGGCTCCACCACACACACAATGACATCCACCCCTTTGGCACCACCAGCACACAAAAAATAACTCCCTCACCCCCATGGCACAGTAAAAAACTTTTTGGCACACTCCCCTGTTTATCACACAACTTATTGGGCAAATAAAACCTTTACCAACTTCTTATATGCAGGACCGTGGGTGATTGACTGGGGAAGGATATACCTATAGCTACTCAGTACGCTCACCTTTAGAGGGAAACCAGCTAGCACATGACCTCACATACTGGTGCCCAGCCTGCGTGCCATGCGTATTGCTATGATACCAATGCACTAATTAGGGTGCGCTGTTTTCAGTCTCGGCAGAAAGACAGCCTGTGTGCCTCCTTATCCTCCAGACTCCTTATGCAGCTGCCATAACTGTACTGCTAAGTTACTCGTTCCTGTGTCTCTTCGGACTCCATTTACCCTTGTGACCCGAGTATAAGTTTAAGGTTTTATTTTAAGGTTCATTTAAAAAACTAAAAACCTCGACTTAATCTCGAATATATACGGTAATATCCAGTTTTGCTTTTTTCAAAAATCTATCATTAGCTCTAATGTCTGGTGTTTAACATGATTTTTGGGGGAGTCATAAGTGCTACATTGAGTCAATGCAGGAAGCACTGTTTTGGTGATAGTGGCTCTCGATAGGTGAGGCTGTAAATGTGCTGCCTTTTCTGTTTATTTTTTTGTTTGTTTGTTTTATTTTGATGTAGAGATGCACAAAACTGCTGGTGTAAATTCTGCTGCCAGGCTAGCGAATAATGTAAGGTTTCCATGAGGTCAACTAGTGATTATATGGTCCCCTAGTTGACAGGGACTATACAATCCCTAGTTGACAGGGACCATACAATCCCTAGTTGACAGGATGGTCCCCTAGTTGACAGGGACTATACAATCCCTAGTTGACAGGGACCATACAATCCCTAGTTGACAGGGACCATAACATCCTAGTTGACAGGGACCACACATCCCTAGTTGACAGGGACCATGCAATCCATAGTTAACAGGGACCATACAATCCCTAGTTGACAGGGACCACACAATCCCTATACAGGACCATACATCCATAGTTGACAGGAACCACACAATCCCTAGTTGACAGGGACCATGCAATAACAGGGACCATACAATCCCAGTTGACAGGGACCATACAATCCCTAAATGATAGACCATTCAATCCCTAGTTGACAGGGACCATGCAATAACAGGGACCATACAATCCCCAGTTGACAGGGACCATACAATCCCTAAATGATAGGGACCATACTCCCTAGTTGACAGGGACCACCATCCCTAGTTGACAGGGATCATACAATCCATAGTTGACAGGGACCACACAATCCCTAGTTGACAGGGACCACACAATCCCTAGTTACAGGACAATGCAATCCATAGTTAACAGGGACCATACAATCCCTAAATGATAGGGACCATACATCCCTAGTTGACAGGACCATACAATCCATAGTTGACAGGAACCACACAATCCATAGTTGACAGGGACAGCATAACAGGGACCATACAATCTCTAGTTGACAGGGACCATACATCCCTAAATGAAGGGACCATACAATCCCTAGTTGACAGGGACCATACATCCCTAAATGATAGGGGACCATACAATCCCTATGTTGACAGGACCATACAATCCCTAAATGATAGGGACCATACAATCCCTATTGACAGGGACCATACAATCCCTAGTTGACAGGGACCATACAATCCCTAGTTGACTGGACCATACAATCCTTTTTGACAGGGACCATACAATCCCTAGTTGACTTGGACCATACATTTCCTAATTGACTGGAACCATACAATCTCAAATTGACAGTGACCATACTGTCCTTAGTTGACAGGATCATACAACCCCTAGTTGACAAGGGCCAAAAAAAGCCCTAGTTGACAGGCACCATACATGCCTTATTGACAGGGGCCATAAAATCCCAAATTGACAGGGACCATTTAATCCCAAGATGATATGGACCATACAATCCCTAGTTGACAGGGACCATACAATCCCTAGTTGACAGGGACCATACAATCCCTAGTTGACAGGGACCATACAATCCCTAGTTGACTGGGACCATACAATCCCTAGTTGACTGGAACCATACAATCCCTATTGACAGGACCATACAATCCCTAGTTGACTGGACCATACAATCCCAAGTTGACTTGGACCATACATTTCCTAATTGACGGGAACCATACAATCTCAAATTGACAGTGACCATACTGTCCTTAGTTGACAGGGATCATACAACCCCTAGTTGACAAGGGCCAAAAAAGCCCTAGTTGACAGGCACCATACATGCCTTACTGACAGGGGCCATAAAATCCCAAATTGACAGGGACCATTTAATCCCAAGATGATAGGGACCATACAATCCCTAGTTACCAGGGGGCATAAAGTCCCTAGCTGGCCACCATTTTCTTAATGTTTATGTCATTACATTACATACAGCAAAGATGATTAAGATCAAATTGGGCCTTGGGCAGGGCTTAAATTTGGGGCATTTTGTTCTTGTAAGGTATGGCTGTGGTACTGAGTTGGGGCCCTTGGTGTTTAATGCACCCTAGGCAGCAGTCTAGATTGCCTATTATAACCCACTCGGCATACAGGGGGCTGTAGGTAGAGAATGAAGTTAACACCTGTGTGTCACAGTCTAAATATTACATTATATGATTTTAATATTTTAAAACGTCTAAGTTTTGGAATAGTTTTTTATTGACTTTGTCAATGTACCAGATAAAGCTAATTTGATATTCGCATCAATTCAACACTTGCAAATTATTGTTTTTCTTCTTTGTATATTTGACATTTATTTTGTGTTTGAGAAGTGAGAAACTCATTTGATATTGCATGGATCTAAATTCCTTACAGCTTATGGAAAACATGTCAACTTGCAGATTATGCTGCCACCCAATAACCAAGCAAAGAGAAAACTAAACCATCTTAGTAATACTAGAAATTTACATACGCTAATAGGGTTGAATGATATTTTGTTACCATTAAGATGTTTCAGGAGTCCCACTGACTTTTTTTTTTCAATTGTCTAGTAAACCATTGGAATATATTTTTCAGGTATTTGCTGTTTAAGACAACATGACTTCTTCAAAGAAAACAAAACTTATTATATTGAAAAGAGTTATTGAAAAGATCTGTTTGTTGTTAAGTCAAATATGTTATAAATTAGACAGGACGCTGAGAAGGAAACAAGAGAATAAAACCGCAAATTTTGAGTCTATCAAAAAGCAAGTAGGAGCTGTCTGTATCCAAGGGGCTGCCTATTCATGGCTTTCAATGTGTCCTTTACATTTTCACTATTTCTTACAGCTATTAAAAAATCTCCCATTAATACTTGTACACTACATTGTTTACTTTATGTTATAAATTGTAGCCTCGTTTTTATAGCTAAAGCTTTTCTTTATGTAGTCTTTCTACTTAGTGGAATCTGCTGGCTCTGCATGTCTGAGTCTGAGAATTCCACAATAGAACTACACACAGGACAAAACTTGGACTTACACAGGCAAACATAATGGATGTCAAGGTATAAAAGGGCATTACCGAAGAGGGACAAAGCCTCAAAGTAGGACTGTAGTTTTTATTCATGAAACTAACTTATATTGGAAGCGTTTTGTGGGAAGAAAGTCTATTGGTTCTTACACAAACACAAATGATTGTATTTCTGTAAGTTAGTTTGTGTCCCTGGTTATAGGGGTAATCAGGATGATTTACATTATAATATCAGCTCTGAGTTTCAGTCTCAGTACTAATAGAAGCTTACTATTAATTAATAATAATAATATATTACAGTGACTAGAACAAGCCAATCGGCCCTACTAATAAGGGAGATGCCAATAGCAATCAATTACAAGTAATAAAACCAAAGAAGATATGCTAGGTACGCTAATATTAGCAGTGAAAAAACACACCTTTATTATAGACATACAGGGTAAGTGAATATAAAAACAATTAAAAAATATATAACAATATATAGAACTAACATGTGTACTCTCTATCACATTTATCATAATAAAGTAAGGGCGTATCTATACTGTCACATAACTATATATAGCAGCTAAACATCATGGAGGTATTTATATATTGTTGTGCCTATAGTATAGGGGATATATAGGTACCATCTCCAGTGTGTAGTAAGATCATGCGGCATAGTGGTCCAGCAGACGCGTTTTGCCTGATGCCCAAAAGAGACTTACTGCTCCTATTGTCGATTTTTTATACCGCTGTTATGACTTCACCACGGAGCGACGGATGCGCACACTTCAGTGCTTCCGTCATTCCATGTAGCAGAAGATGCTAGGTTACAGTAAACAGTAAGTCACCCTGTGTCAGCCATAACTTGGTGCTAATACATGTGACAGCACATATCTGAAATAGGTACAAAAACACTGCAATAACAATCGATGTATGTTTTGCATAAGGAGGTATAAGAGAAAGATAAAGCAGTGAAACAACATAATGTATATGGTGTCCATATAAATATATACATATATAAATAGTCCTGAGACTTGATATCCATAATGATAAAGTCAGTATACCCATATCCAGAGGGAAGTAGTCTCATAGCCCTAGTTCCAATATACCATAATTGTATAACTCCACAGACTGGATTCAGGAAAGTTTTTACTCCGTTAATCCATAAGGTAAGTATACATCCGTTAAGATAGTTCCTCACAAAAAACGTACGGAGTATAATATATGTTTATATCCAATGGGCATATATTCCGTAGCCAGTTCCCTTAATTAGCGTGCTTTTATGAAGATTTTTTAAGTAATTGCCAGTAATCAATGTACCACATCCATCTTTAAATAAGCTATAACCTATTTTATTTGAGCCAGATCCATTTTTTTTAATCCCAAGTTCTTTATGATGATATTTTGTCTCATATAATCGGTGTCCATAAGAGTCTGTATCTTTGAAGTGTCAGGGGAAAGAGAAGAGACCACATTATATTAGATAAGATCTAGCTCTCATTTACACCCTTTGGGGATTTAGTCTTTAGGGATTAAATCTACCGTGACTCTCTTTTCAGCAACTGATTATCTATTCCCCTTCTCTTAAAGACTGAGTGCTTTATCTATAACCCATACATTTAAGGCCAACATCAGAATCTCCATGGTGTTTTAGAATGTTCTGCTACACTACTTAGGCCATGACCCATTGACTTGATTGCGTCGTCTAGGTGAATGTTAGATAATGACTGGCTATCCTATATTTTTTGCTTGGTTTTTCCCACATATAGTCTGTTACAAGGAACTTAAGTACTTTTTACTTTTACAGTTAATAAAATGCTCTACCTTGAATGACTTAGTGGTGGTGCTATCCGAAAGGTTTGTATCTTTTCCATGAAGGGGCAAATAGTGCATCCCTATGGGTATAATTGCCCTTAAAAGTGTATCCTTCCCTATTCTTTTCTTTTCTCTAAAAAATTACTTTTAGTCAGTGTGTCTGAGAGATTCTTTGCTATTTTGGCGGTCATAAAAAGGAAATCTGCAATGTACCTAGAAAAGATATTCAATCGCTAAAATATAGTATAGTAGTATAGTTATAGTATAGTATTGTGAGGTGAATAAAGACATACGTCCATCCAGTCCAACCCATCTAGCAATATCCTCATTTCCTGCCTAACTGTTTATCCAGAGGAAGGCAAAAAACCCCACCAAATTTATGAAGGGGGAAAAAATTCCTTCCTGACTCCAAGTGGCAATCGAAATTTTCCCTGGATCAACTCTACTTTATGTATCAATAGCATAACTTGTAACATTCCTTGTTTGCAGAATATGCCAACTCTTACTTAATAGACCTTGTACCTTGCCCCAATGGCTATTATGTGTAGTGATAAACCTTATATTATATATTCTATATATTAGAGTGTGCCTAGCATATCTTTTTTGGTTTCTACAAATAAATAATAAACATATCTTCAGGGCACTTAGGGCTATATATCACCTCTAATCAGGAGAGAAACAGAAAAGAGAAGTCCTTGTGCAGACAGGAGAACTGGATTTGCGCTTTATAAAGGTGTGCACCGAAAGTGAGGGCTTAAAAAGGAAAAATGACTGTACTGGCCTTCATGGACTTTAGGTATTCAAACTTGATTATACCAGTCACTGTGGGCAAACTTGATTAACCAGTCATTTTGGGCAAACTTGATTTTACCAGTCACCGTGGGCAAACTTGATTATACCAGTCACTGTGGAAACTTGAATATAGCAGTCACTGTGGGAAAACTTGATTATACCAGTCATTATCCAAACTTGAATATGACAGCTACTGTGGCAAATTTGAGTATACCAGTCACTGTGGGCAATTTGATTCTATCAGTCATTATGGCAAATTTGCATGTAACAGTCACTGTGGGCAAACTTGAATAAACCAGTCAATTTGGGCAACTTGATTATACCAGTCACTGTTGGCAAATTTTATTATACCAGTGATTGTGTACAATACAAGGATTGTGGAAGTCCTCCAATTAGGCTAATTTACAACTCCATTTAGCGGATGTTCTACTGATCTGGTCAAACTTTATACAAACATAGTAAAGATAATCATGCACATTCCTAGGCCCCATACAATACATATTATCTGCACACTGGCATACTTTATAAGCAAAGGGCTTTAGTATATTACTATAATCACATGAATGAAAGTCTTCCACCACGTCAAGGTAACCCCAGTCTGGGGTCCTAACTCTAACCATTTTACTTCAATAACTATACAGCAACTTTTGCATTTCTCATAGTTGAGCACAACAAAGGAATGTGCATTGATTATCTTTTCTATGTTTGTACCAGTGACTGTGGGCAAAATTGATTATACCAGTCACTCGCAAACTTGCATGTACCAGTCACTGTGGGCAACTTGATTATACCAGTCACTGTGGCCAAACTTGTTTACACCAGTCACTGTGGGCAAACTTGATTACACCAGTCCCTGTGGGCAAACTTGCATGTACCAGTCACTGTGGCAAACTTGATTATGCCAGTCATTGTGTGCAAACTTGATTATCCCCAGTCCTACGGGCAAACTTGATTATACCAGTCTCTACAGGCAATTTGATTACACCAGTCACTGTGGGCAACTTGAATATACAAGTCACTTTGGGCAACCTTGATTATGCCAGTCATTGTGTGTAAACTTGATTATACCAGTCACTGTGGGCAAACTTGATTATACCAGTCACTGTGGGCAAACTTGATTACAACAGTCACTGTGGGCAAACTTGAATAACAAGTCACTATGTGCAGACTGATTATGCCAGTCATTGTGTGCAAACTTGATTATACCAGTCACTGCGGGCAAACTTGATTACACCAGTCACTGTGGGCAAACTTGATTACACCAGTTACTGAGGGCAAACTTATTACCCCAGCCACTGTGGGCAACTTGATTACACTGGTCACTATGGGCAAACTTGATTAATCAGTCACTTTGGGCAAACTTGAATATATCAGTCAACGTGGGCATACTTGATTATACAAGTCACTGGGCAAACTTGCGAATTTAATTATACCTGTCACTGTGAGCAAACTTGATTATACCAGTCACTATGTGCAAACGTGTATATACCAGTTACTATGGGCAAACTTGAATATACCAGCCACTGTGGGAAAACTTGAATTACCAGTCACTGTGGGAAAACTTGGTTTATACACAAGTCACTGTAGGCAATCTTGATTATACCAGGCACTGTGGGCAAACTTAATATAACAAATATTTTTATAATTACCTCTGCTATGGACACAGAAGACATCCCACAAAGTTCCCCTACCATGCCCGCTACTGCAGATTACGCCTCATACTTTTATATGGTCACGGAACTCCTCTGTAATAAAACTTACAATTTTCAGTAAGAGATACATTATTCACTATAAGAGATGTTTAAAATCGGCGAGTACAGTTCTGTTTTCGGATTTTAGTAATTTGAAAAAAAATTTAAATTCCAAAATAGACCCATAGAAGCCAATGGGGAAGTAAAGTTCAGAAAGTTCCAAGTAAAGTTGGGGTAAAAATAGCAATGGTAACTTACAGTAGATGGCTTAGGCACCTGAAAATGGTCAGAGAACTTTTAATATAACTTCCTTTACACGCAAGCTATTTTAGGATTTCTATATATATATGTTTGCTAACCCTCATAACCTTCTCGGATTCCAGATTCCATCCCTATTCACTATATAGTCGACTTTCAAGCAAGTCATTTTCCTTGAATTTTTAGAAGTGAATGGTAAAAGAGGAAAGGAACTTAATATTTAACATATTCTCTACCTTTGATGGCAAGATGAAAGATCCTCCTGCCATATCAATATTATTTAACATAAGGATTTTATTTTATTTAATACATTATGATGATTTCACATTTTTACTTTACTAAAATGAGAAACTAAATTCCCAGGGAGTTATGATTTAGTACGCCCGTTTCCCTGTTATCACTTCTAAGTTCAGCAATACAGCTCAGAGCAAGTGCAGTGGCTGACAATGCGATCCTCTGCTTCTTTATGTTTGCTGTAACACACACCTACTGACCTACCCTTCCATTTCTGTGGCAGACATACTTAAGTATAAACTTTGAATTTGGCTTTAAAGGACGCATTTTGGAAGGGAATGGTGTGTTTGTGCTGCAGATTTTAAAACTCAATAATGCAATGATGAGGACATTTTTGTTTACTTACCCTTTAAATATGGCTGTCACATGAATGAAAGTCGGGTCAGTTGGTGTGTGTACTCGTATCAGGTTGGGGGATAAAAAGACTAACTTTTTTGATGATTGGTCAATATTTTTTTTTTACTATACTTAACCTTTAATATGATTGACACATGAATGAATGGGTACCTTTGTATGTGTATCTACCTGTGTCAGGTTGGAAGTTAAAAAAACAAACTTTTTTGCTAAAAAATTATTTTTGACTATAGTTACCCTTTAAGTATGTCTGCCACAGAAATGGAAGGGTAGGTCAGTAGGTGGTGTGTACAGCAAACATAAAAAAGCAGAGGATCGCACCCAGTCAATTTAAGTCTTTATTGGGACCACACATCACAAAACAACGTTCGGGGGAATAACGTGCCCCCTTCTTTATGTTTGCTGTAACAGTTATGGTTAAAGGGAAAACCATTTGAGGCATCTGCACCCAAAGTTTGGACAAGAGTGCATCTCCAGTGTTATTACTTGCAGTAGGTGTGTGTGTACTGTCTAGGTTGGGGGTTATAAAAACAAAACTTTGTGATGATTAGTCAAAATTGTTTTTTTTTTATATAGTTACCCTTTAAATATGGCTTCCATGAAAAGAGGGCATGGGGAGTAGGCGTGGGTACCTGGATCAGGTTGGATGTTAAAAAAACTTTTTTGATGATTGGTCAAAATTAGTTTTTTTTAATCTTAGTTACCCTTTAGTAGGCTGCACAAGTAATGGAGGGGTAGGTCAGTAGGGTGTGGTACCTATGCCCCGTGGGGGTTAAAAAAAACATACTTTTTGATGATTGCAAAATTGTTTTTTTGACTTTGTTACCCTTTAAGTATGGCTGCCACAGTAATGGATAAGTAGATCAGTAGGTGTGTGTACCTGTGTCGGGTTGGGGGTTAAAAAAGAAACTTTTTTGATGATTGGTCAACATTTGTTTTTTTTGACTTAAGTTATCCTTTAGGTATGGTGCAACAGTAATGGAGGGGTGGTCAGTAGGTTTATGCACCTGTGCCACGTGGGGATTAAAAAAACAAAATTTTTGTTATTGATCAAAATTAATTTTTTTGACTTTAGTTACCCTTTAAGTATGGCTGCCATAATAATGGATAAGCAAATTAGTAGGTATGTGTACCTGGGTCTGGTTGAGGGGGTATGTCTTTTTTGTATTTACAACCATAAAACTCTTTTATTGAGGATAAATCTAAATTAGTTTTTTACTTTAGTTACCCTTTAAGTATGGCTGCCACAGGAATAGAAGGGTAGGTCAGTAGGTGTGTGACCATATGAGGTGGGGGGATATGTTTTGTATGTATGACCATATAACTAACTTCATTGATGATTGATCAAAATTAGTTTTTTGACTATAGTTACCCTTAGTATGGCTTCCATGGGAATGGAAAGGGTAGGTATAATGTGTCTGTGTGGGGGTTGGGGGTATCACCTTTTGTATTTATGACCCATGAAACAAACTGTTTTGAAATATCCACATTTGAGGATTTGTTTCCATTATAGTCTATGGGAAAAAATGTCCCGAAATTCACTGATAATGCGTAACGTTTCTGCGGATTCCTTAGCCACAAGATAGCACACTCTCCTATATGCCCCGCACGTTTGTACCGATTTCATGTCTCTAGCTCAAAGTGAAAGGAGATACAGTCCAAAAAAGAGAAGAATAAAATAAAAGAAGAAGAAGAAATAGAAAGAACAGGAATTTGATGTTTTCAAGCCAAATTAAAAATAGCAAAAAACCCCCAAAAACCAACAATGTTAGTCTTAAAAGGTAAGCGGAAATGCAGCCATGTCTACTGCTATCTAATATTGTTTACAATAACAGATGATAAGGTTACAAAAAAATGAATCAATAATTACAATGATATATTTTTAAATGATTTTTCTAGTATAAACTGGTATGAAAAACTAAAGGTTTCTAATAATATAAATATTACTATAAAACAAATTCCATACATGCAGTATTTCCAAACAACAAGAATATAAGATATGCGATGAAATGCGTTTGGAATGTGAGTTTCATTTACATTCTACACGGTTTCTAGGGGATTTGTTTCAAAGTGGATAATTGAAAGGTATTATGTGTGACATTTATTTAAAGATCTGATAAAGGTTAATTCACCACAATGCGGGATACAGGTTTGTGAGAAATTCTTCAGATGAGCTATTTCACAGGATTTGAAAAGGTCTTCTTTTTGTTTTTCTTTCCATCTTTCTTTTTTTCATGTAATTTTTTTTTTATACTTCATAATGTTCTCCTGTAATGCTGATGATATCTCCAGAACCACATTAAAAAGCAACTGAAGATTTTTCGAATTATTTAAGGGCATGTCCACCCCATTTTTCAACTTTCCTGTAGTGTAGGGCTCCCTCCCCAACCCCAAATGCTGTAGTAGTATTAAAACTATGAAATTTCAAAGACAAAGCTAAATTTTGATTGTCGAAACTTTAGTCATTTTGTGTCCGAATTTCACCAGTAGTTTAAATTTTCACAATGAAACCAGTATATTTGACCCTAAATAAGGTGGAAAAAAACAGCCATTAAATCATAAACTAGGGACAGGGACCTCCTTTCCTCTAGGCTTAGCACTATATGTTATATTTATATAATTATAACATTATGTACTGAACAATTTATGTATTTGCCCCCCTTGTATAACCTTTTGGTATTTGTTATTGTACAGCGCTTCGCCCCAAGTGGCACTAAATACTAACATCCATATTGTGGTGACAATATACACATATCTGTTAGGATGATGACTGATCAAAATGTGTAAAGCAATGAAAGAAGATCTAAAGGAGTAGAGCTAGCTAAATGATTATTTTTTAAGGGGCTGCTTCGGTAATGGCTGCTGACCATTGGCTTTGACATTATATTACATATATTTTGCTATCTTGAGGAAAATTAAACCTTACAGTAGTAGATCAATCAAGCTCCCCATTTTTGTAATATCCTAAATCCAGCTGACAGTCACTGACTGAGAATGAAGTTTCCCGTATGCAGTACCAGAATGTTGTTATAAGAAAAAAGGGGACATAATAGTGCTAAAATTAGCACTTAAAATCCAATATTTATAAGTTAAATGGCCACCACACACAAATTACTTATTACGTCAGTTGATCTCTCACCCTGTTGATATATGGATATCTTTAGGGTGTGTCTACAAAGCGTGTTCTTCCTGTGTATATTGGCACTGTATCATCATTTAACTGACTTTTATAGATCACCTGGTGAGGTGACATACATATACTTCACAATCAAACCGCCCTAAAAACCTTGGAAACCAATACAAACTATAGAGCATGATATAAACAATAGTAACATATAAGGACATACAAATGCATACAGACACACACATAAGTACATGTACCGTATATACTCGAGTATAAGCCGACTCGAGTATAGCCGAGGCACCCATTTTTGACTAAAAATAGAAAAGATGATTGACCCGAGTATAAGCCGGGTTTTACAGTAACCCAAACCTTTCCACTGTAGATGTTTGGAAACTACAACTCCCAGCATGCTTGGTTGTGGGAGTTGTAGTTTCCAACCACCTATAGTGAAAGGTATTGGGGGTTACTGTATGGATACTGTCCCCCACCCTAATACCTTTCACTGTAGATGTTTGGAACTACAACTCCCAGCATGCTTGTTGCAGGGAGTTGTAGTTTCCAACCACCTATAGTAAAAAGGTAATGTGGGTGTCTGCATGGCATACTGTCCCCCCAGCCCCCCCCCCCCCCCCCAGTACCCCCAGCCCTCCCCCCAGTCCCCCAGCCACTTACCCTTGCCTGGTCTTCAGTCTTCCTCTCTTGCAATCCAGAGGCAGCCGCGAGGCGGCCGGCAGTTCCCATTACTGCTTCGCGGCTGCGCGATGACGTCATCCCGCCAGCGTGCGTGATGACGTCATGCGCAACCGCGAAGAACTACTGGGAACTGCGGCCGGACTCGGCTGCCTTGGATTGCAGGTAAGTTGCTTGTGACTCGAGTATAAGCCGAGTCAAGGTTTTAGGTTAATTTTAACCTAAAAACCTCTGCTTATACTCGAGATATACGGTATACTAGGAGGTAGACTTACGAGTCAGGTATACCACTTGGGACCTAATAGTAATAAACTAGTGTATTCATGAGAATAATACAGCCAGAACTTTACATAATATAGACGGGACATAGTAATCCCCGTACTACCACTAGTTAGCTAGAGCATGTACAATTTTCATTTGTCAGTTAGTGTCCTAGGCCTCCTGTATTAAAGATAGTGCTAAAGCACCCAGGAAGACTGGCAGAGGCAGTTTTCTGTGGCAGCCGCTCCTCATAGAAATTATTTTGGGTGGTAGAAAGACCAATCCTACCTCCCGACCCTTTTATTTTAAATGTTTTTGAAAAAAAAACTTTAATGCACTATAGGTATCCTTGAATCTTAACTATCCATAATTCATGAAGTGAACTTATTTACCTGCAGTATCGACTGTGCATGAAACAGCTTTAAACAGAGCTGCAGCTGTTGGAAAAATGAAAATTAAACACATGAAAAAATATTAACAAAATTGGATCGATTTATATTATTGACAAATTGTATTAAGACCCATTTTACAGGCAAAATATTCTATCTCTAACCCATTGCAGGATATATTTTGAACTTGACAGGAATATCACAGCAATGCTTTGCAAACAATTCGCTGCAACAGTGTAAATGATGCGTTTTTTTATCTCCATATAACAGTATTATAATATATATATATATATATATATATATATATATATATACATTTTATGACATAGTGATATGGGAACAAATTGTTTTTCTCCTTGAAAAATGTATATAGAGCATTCGACTGGATTTAAATGACCAAAACAGTAATATTAAAAGACAAAAGATTTAAAAGGCATCTATAGTGGGAAAATGTATTTTTTTTCTTTCTTTCTATGTGTTATAATTCCTCCGACACCCAGAGTGCCTTTATTTTTTATTTTCCTCCTCTGTCCTGAGATAATAAGTTAAAGAAGTCAAGTTTTCAAACACCACTTCTGCCTGAGCTGTCAATCAAATCCCCTAACAGCATGCCGGTTGTAGTGTGTAGTAGGCTTACACATTTTTGCAGCAAATCTCCCAATGACTCCTTCCTTCGCTCACTAAAATGCTTGGTAGAAAAGGCAGCTAGAAAGTTAGGGAGAAGGGGGCCAAAAGGCGCAAAAAACCCTCCACTGAGCATAAAATGGAGAAACCCTTCTTATACAGAAGGCATCTTGTAGTTTCATGCTATAATAGCATTGCCCACAATTCTAAGAAATCAAGAAGTAATTTCTTATTCCCGTGTTACCCAGAGTAAAGGGCGGAGATATGCAAAATACTCTTATGTCTCTTAGCTTATGCATGTGTCCAGAACCGCTGGCTTAATAAACACAATATAGCCTAATATATAGAGCCATCATCTGACCAGCAGACATGTTTCAATCTTGAGATCTCATCAGTGCAAGATACAGATTCATGGCTCTTATGGTGTAGGACAGTAGAAAAGGCATAACAATGTAGAAGATGATTGGCTCTGGGGAACCGGGAGTAAGAAATACTTCTTGTTTCTTAGATTTTGTGGGAAATGCTATTCATATAGCATGAGACTGCAAGAAGCATCTGTTATAAGGTGTATGCTCAGTGAAGGGCTTTTTGCCCTTTTGGCCCCCCTCTCCCTAAGCTTTCTAGCTGCCTTTTCTACTGTACGCCCAAGTCTACACCATAGAGCCATAAATCTGTATATTGCACATGATGAGATCTAACAAGATCGAAACATGTCTGCAGGTCAGATGATTGGCTCTATATTAGGCTACATGTTATTAAGCCAGTGGTTCTGGACACATGCATAAGCTATGGGACATAAAGGAGTATTTTATATCTCGCCTTTACTTTGGGGAACCTGGGAGTAAGAAATGACTTCTTGTTTCTTAGATTTTGTGGGCAATGCTATTCATATAGCATGAGACTGCAAGATGCCTTCTGTTATAAGAAGGTGTTTCTCCATTAAAATGCTTGGCAAATACTGGGTTAGAAACAGAAGAGAAGGAGAATGAAACGTCTTTCACCAATTTATTGGGGAGATCGCTGCAGTGATAAGGCAGGACTCGGGTACTCCTAACTCATCCCCTCCCACTCCTTATGTAGAAAGTGTCTCCAAAACAACAGGGACATTTGCTCTCTACAGGCTTACATACCAAGGTTTTTTGTTACAAAAGAGTTAAGTGTGTTGGGGATTAATGTGCATGAGTGGCTTGTTTTACAGGCTTGATTCACAGCCAGGACTATATGAACAGGGAATGAACAGAGAGGGGAGGGGGAGTGGGGGAGCTCTGCCGTAAATCAAACAGTGTGAAACATGGAGTCACAGAGGATGGTGGGAATAGGCAGCATACACTAACCTTTTTTATGTCTGGATTGGAGCAATGTATACATTTCACTATAGATACCCTTTAATAAATCATTTGGTTATTTAAATTCAAAAAATATTCTTTGTTTGCTACAACCTCCAAATAAAGGGGAATTGGTGAAAAAAACTCAATTTGAACGAAAGGCCATTTTCTTAGCTTTAAACAAACCCTCCCTTGTTTCTCTCTCGTCTGGGTTCAGAAGTTATCCAGTTTGAAGTGGACTGGAAAGTAACCTTGGGGGCGTTCCTAGCTTTATCTCCCTCTGCACCGCTCATAGTTGTAAGCGTGCACGCAAGACAGCTCTGAACATATGTACAACAGGAAGTGACTTGCCAGTCCACTTAACCAGGATCGTACTTAGGTAAGCAATACCCCACTCCCTAATTGCCTGCAGCCTTGCACTGATCCACTTTATCGGTATAAGTAAATATGTAGTCCCTTCCCATAAAAACATGCCATGCTGACTGTTCATCTCTCATTTCAGCAGCGATCCTCTGTTTTCCCCCTTCCTTGTTATTCACGTGTTCACGGAGGTCTCTGGTATTTGCTCCAGTGGCTCTGCTATAGTAACTCCCTCGTCAATCTAAAATCTCACAGTGAATGAAAGGGAGAAGGAGAGCCATCATTCAACTCGAGCCGGTCGCTTCCTATCACTGGCTGCATGAATAATGTGCAGACTACAAAGCAGAAATACCGGAGTTATGGGAAAGTAACTGACAGGGGAGGGTGAAGGGCAGGGCGGGGTCATGCTGATAATAAATGTGAGGGTTGAACAGTCTGAACCGTGTAAGACATGGAAAAGTAAGGAACTACTGTTGGATCACTGAATTAGACTCAAGAGATAATTGCAGTACTTCCTGTTAAGGTGCCCATACGAAACATGGTGGCACCCATAACATGAAAAAGGAAAACCAAATGAATCAAAAAATAAGGCGGGTGTAACAGTCAAAGATTGTGATCAATGGTTGCCAGAGGGTAGGTCTACCCTTTAGAACATTTTGAGACATATGTGCGTTTACCACAGTTCCCCTTTAAGCACCCTGGTGGATGCCCGTGAAGTGAGAGTGCAGTCAGTCCAGCTTTGATATATATACTGTATGTAGTTAATTCTTGACAGGAATTATAGAATCCATTCAGGCTCATTTAAGTTTTAGCTTCAGGTCTAAGATAACAAAGAAAGAAAAATATATTTTCATACCATGTTTTGCCGTGTTTTGAAGGTTCGAAGTTTAAAAACACAGGTAAGAAACAGCAATTCAGAATTTTAAAAATGATTAAAGAAGATCTGTATGAAAGCAACAAACCTGATATGACAGACAACTGCTGATAAACAATTATATTTGTTCCAGGATGGATAATGTAAAAACAAATTGATCATTGCAATGGATTTCTTGGAAGAGAAGCCGTTGATAGCAAACAGACAGAACTGTTGTCATGTAGAAATGTTGCTAGCCTTACAGTCAAAGCACTCTTCCGCAACCTTTGATTTCAATGTAACTCTCTATCTTTCCAGTATAATTAACTAATCAACTTGACTGGGTTATGCTAGTCTCTATGAAAGAAAACCATCAGAATGCTTCATTTTCCTGAAAACATATTTATTTGCGCTGAATTGTCTCCAGAAAATCAAGTTAGGGAGATTACAGGCTAGAGCTTCCTTTTCATATGCTACTTTAAAAGACATAATAATATATAATAATTGTAATTTTAACCTGTATATAATACTTTTGGTTCCCATAAATCACCTAGTGACAAAGGATGGAAAAATCATTAGGAAATTGTGGAATAGAGATGGACTAGAACGCAAACATGATTTCGAAAGGATTTCATGACTTTTAGAACTTTCGAGAAGTATCGAATTTGAGGATTTTTGAGTTTTCAAAATGGGGGAATTTTTGAAAATGATCCAGCAACGTGTCCCAATTTCAACAACGACAGCTATTATTTTTAGCAGTGCCACACTGCTTGGTATATAAAAGGCAGCTGACAAGTGCCTTGTGAAGTGTTACCCTTTTGCCCACTTTCCCATGCATTGATACTTTTCTGGGGGAGAGAAGCCAATGTGGTGTGTCCAGAGGGGTAAGTCTGCCTGACTTTTTTTTGCTGGCAAACTGCATGAGCCAACTCAAGGTACTGATGCTATTAAGTGTTACCTTTTGCTCGCTTTCCCTATATGATGCAAATGCAAAAATAAAGATTAAAGGGCAATCAGCCAAGTACATATACTTTTAAGGAAAAAAGGCAGCATTTTCCATCCTAATGACTAATCTGCCCATTCAGAATTTTTGTCTGTGTATAAATAAAATGCTTTCGAAAAACTGACTTCCTGTTTGCAGGACCCCTAATAAAAACCATTATGGTCTTGCCCTTGACCTAGCGCCTGGGTTGAATTAGTTTGAACCCATCCAACAGCCAATCAGTAGAAATTACTGTTAGGAACATTCCACGTTAGTGGCATTTGGGATGAAGTAGGACCGTTTATAGAACCTGAAATGTCAGCTCACTAATGTCAACAGCAAGGACTAGCATAACAGTATATGTTACTATGAGCAATCCAGTGTATGGTTGATTCAAACCATTTTTCCCAGACTTTCCCAAACTTTGATATTATTTTGGATATTCCCTATGTTTATTTATGAAATGCTAGGTCTGCATTATGTATTTTTTTTTTTATGTATTTGTTTATTGAGAACGTGTTACATAGTAGTAATGTTATACAGTTGCAATTTCTTATGTTCCTGTTTTTCTCGTTTACTTTAGAAGAAGGGGGGTTGTTAGAGAGGAGAAGAAAAGAAAGGGGGGGGAAAGGAGAAGTAGGGAGGATGAGGAGATAGGAGATAAATATTACAGTTATAAAAGAATTTTTGAGATTAAGTAAAATATTTAATATTTTAATCCTGGGACTCACCCAGTCTTATGGGGAGTTAGGTTGAGATGATTTTTCCATGTATTCGTCAGATGGTAGCCATTCCAGATAGAATTTTTGGGGTTGCCTTGTTTTGTGGCTTTTATGCATTCCATGGAGCAAGTGAATTTATGCCACTTATGTTGTGAGTGGGATGGAAATGTTATGGATGATTTCCAGTTTTTGGCTATTATTGATTTTGTGGATAGTAGAATGAAGTTGGCGAAATTTCTGCATTGTTTGGTTGGTAGGTTTTGAAAAGGTAGTCTGATAAGGTATGGAGAGGATCCAATGGTAAGGTATATGAAAAATATATTGTAGTAGCTGTTGGGTATCATTCCAGAAACTGATTGGCACGTCCACCACATATGCAGTATGATCCTACGTCCTGACATCTTCTAAAGGAGAGAGGGGAATGGTGGAAGAAACATGTTTGTGAAGATGCTCCAGCATAATATACCAACGTATATTATTTTGTAGGTTCTTTTATTGGGTTGAGCAGATTGAGATGGATTTAGCTTGGTCCCAAATTGTTTCCCATTGTTCATCGACAAGGGAGTGGGAAGATCTTTGTCCCATGATTGTCTGTATTTTTCTTTGGGATTAGTAGGGTCTGAGTCTCTTGGTCTCTCTATAGATTTTAGATATAAAGGGGTTATTCAATAAAGTTCTTATCATTTAAAATGGTGCTAATTTGCCCCAACCAATCAGATGTAAGCTTTCAAATGTTACACAAGTTCTCATTGGTTGGGGCAAAGATAGCACCATTTAAACAATAAGAACTTTTATTGATCTCCCTGAAAGTTTTTTGTTGAGGTATGGTGACATAAGTTGGATTAGCTCAGGAAATGTTTGATTTTGTAATGGAATACCGGTGAGAGGAGAAATGACATAGTTGCAGGTAAGGGAAGAATGATGATGATGGAGTAGTTGGTATTTCCTTTTGAATTCGGCCCAGGTGAGAAGAGTATTGTCACAGTGCAGGATTTGAGTGCAGTTATAAATGTTCTTTGAGTGCCATTTTGGGAAGTTTGAGGAAGAAAGTCCTGGGGGAAAGTTTTATTGAAAAATTGGATGGAGTCAAATACAGCATTCTGTATTATAGGTAAATCACACACAACCCAATAACAACACGGCAATAGTTAGAAAGCTAAAATTTAAGACTAACCTGAATGCTAATGCATGTCTGTTACCTCTCTTTCTTCTTCTTAGTTCTTCCACTAAGCAGCTGTCAGTCATAGCTATGACAGTTGACATCACAGCCAATGATTGAATGCTAATAGGCTAGTCCTACATCTGTTAGCTTTCTAACATTGTTGTTTTTGGTTGGGGATTTACCTATATACAATTTTGAATGGGAGGGATGAAAACTGCAAGTTTAGTGGCTGGGTCAAATATATAGCAGTTCAAAACGCCTTCCTTGTGTGGTTCCTATGGTAAGGCTGGTCCTCCTGCTGCCACTTACCAGCTGAGGCCTTAACACAGCTAAGGCAGCAAGGACTTAAAGATTGGGCTTAGAGAAGTCCCAACTACTAACACCGCCCCCCCTCCCCAGGGTGGATGGTGCTTAGTGGCCTGGCCCAAGTGCGGGAAGGGGCTGTGGTCAGAGGCAGAGTTAGAGGTGTAGCTGGTCGAGGAGTGCCCATAACTGGCTGCCAGGGGCAGTCTCTAGACAGATTTCAGATCTGACTGCGGGACTCTGGATTTGTCCCTGCAGTCAGGGCAATCCCTTCCAAATAGGGTGCCTGGCAACCCTGGTCATACAGTATATGAAAATTCAAGGGCTCCTCTAATTAGAAGAGATACTTTGTTCTTAACCCATATTTCAATATTGCTTAAAGAAAAAGAAACCTTCCACATACCATACATTCTCACCTCAGAAACAGGAAAAGCTATCAAAATTTACACAGACAACAGGACTGTTGTAGCATATCTGAATTAATTCAAACAAATTCAAACAATACTCCTTTGGCGCAAAACCAACCTCCTCCAATTACAGCTATTTACCTTCCAGTGAAAGACAACAGAAAGCAGACATTCTCAAACGGAAAGAATCCTCAATGGAGAATGGGAACTTCATACATCTAATTCCAGTCAGTGGAACAATTGGAGAGAAACCCCAAATAGAATTAATGGCAACACACAAAATGCCATTAAAAAAACCTCAGAAACTTAGTTCATCAGAACCTTTTATTCAATTATTTTCCAAATCGGATAGCCCTTTAACCAGACATTGCACACCTACCAAAAGTTGTGACAAGTTTCTTAACGAGGACATAATACCAGTCCTTTCAGTACCTGAAAATCAACAAACAGATCAAAACCTTACTAAATTGACCCAGTCAGATGTACATACATCAAAAGAACTAAATCGTTCCGTAAAGAAAAATTTCTATTTATTTTCCTTCTGGGCACAAAATGGGAACAAGAGCATCCAAAACTACTATCGCCAGATGGATCCATGAGGCATAAGGTTTGTTGCAGGTTAAAGGGACTGTCCACCCCTTTTCAAAAATTCATATATGTAGATTACCCCCAAAACTAAAGATCGTTTTGGCCAAAAGCTTTAAATCGACTCCCACATGAATATACTACATGCTCCTCGCTCCACCGCGCGCTTCAGGTTCTCAGTCAATCTGCACTGTGGCTGCCCTGTTCTTTGTGTTCCTAGCAGCCGCAGTGGAGACTGCTCCGGGAATGGCAGTCAGTGATTGGCTGTGACATCACAGAGAGTATGTAAGTAAGTTAACAGCTCTGTGTGGGAGCCGATTTAAAGGTTTTGGCCCAAACGAACTTAGGTTTTGGGGGGGTTATCTACAAATGGTGTATTTTTAAAGAAAGGGGTGGACATTCCTTTTAAGATCAGAGAGGAGCCCCAGAGCATTAGGGCATAATATTAGCATATTTATAAAGGTTGCTAAAATTTTTCTCCAACTTTATTAGGGCCTTTCGTCGAAATTTGGACTTTACAAACCATTGGCAAAAAGTCTATTACTGACACCTTTCGCCATTTTGGCCATACATCGCCATGGAAACCGCTCATCCTTTTTATAAAATGGCGAAAAGTGTTTTTATGCGCTAAGTTCATCCATTCAAATTGCCATGTCTTGAGGGTGGCGAAAACGCACACATGGCCATTATTTAGCCTGCCAATGGGTCCGTGGAAGGTGTCAGTACAATGTTGATTGTTTCTAATTAACTAATAAGTACCCAGGGGGGGGTGTTAGATATTTTCGTTTACTGTAGCATTTACTGTAATACGATCTGAATTTCCAATCTCCCCCCCCTTTTTTTATAATCAATATTTTTTATTGAAAGTTTTCAAGATAACATATTGAACATAATACAATTAATATAAAATTAACATAGATAATATTGGTACAAAATTAAAATACTTTGTTTCCTTGTTATTTAGTTGTGTACAGACCTCTTCTGTTTTGTACAATTTGTACAGATCTATGTTCCATTTTTGAATGTCACTTTTTAAAAAATAGCCTAACACATTTTTTTTTCAGCAAAAAGTATGATAAATAGTCTTAAACTCACCCAGGCAAATTTTCTCTCATTTTTATAGAGCTAATTTTTTAGTATTGCTTATTTTTAGCAAACTGCAGCTAATTATCAAACCAGTTCCATTAATATGGGAACATAGCAATGTGCTGGTAAGAAATAGTCGTTAATGGAACATTCCAGTACGTGAAATATCCCATTTCTGGGCATTCCCCGTAGATGCATTTCGCCATCAGACAAAATCCTATTTTGGCACTTTACAAATACTACTTTGATGTGTCCTTTAATGCTATGAAAAAGTCTTAGTGATGTTTGGCAACAATTCAGGTTAAAACTGCAAAAAATGCAAAAAAAGACGAAAAGGTGGCAAAAAGGCGAACTTTCACCTATCTCTAAATACATACTATAAAGTCAAAAATAGAGTCTGAAATTGCACCCTCTGCTGTATAAAATACCTCTAAATTAACATTTACAAGACCCCCTTTAATGTTGGAAATGTTTGCTTGCAGCCCTGGCCTCGTGGCGGATGCTGATGGAGGCAATTTTTTTTTGCTGCATACCAGACTTAACACAATTAATAAGGTAAGTTGTCAGTGCTTGTCGTGATACTGCCCACACATGCCGCAGCGACACCTTTTGTGGCGAAAATGAGTGGTTCTATTAAACAGCAAAACAAACGCTCTTTGCCATTGCGAAGTCCTGCGAAATGGCGAAAAAAACAATTGTTTCTAAATATGCCCCAGGTGACCATGAAGTCATCATTACTGACAAAGGGACCCATCAGGGACCTTGGTTTCATCTGGTTAATAAATTATATAACCAATATGAATTCTGATAGACTGTGCAAGCTTTGGATTTGATTGTGTATTTGGACTGCGGGAGAGACAGGTCTGGGATGGCTGCACTGGGACACCAAAATCAATACAGTGAGCCACGATTTTTCTTGTGACTCTATTGCTACACTTAAAGGATAAGTGCACTGTTAAAATCAAGTTATTTCATTTGGAAGCTGCAGCTTTAAAAATACCGTTGCCATATTTTTTTTTTACCTATTGCCCTCCGAAGCCTACCTTTGGCCTTGGAAGTTGCTGACATGGTTACTGGTTTGTGAATTTAGCTCCGCCCCTCTGAGATTCCTCTGTTTCTCCTGCTTGTGACTCAAAACAGTAATGTTGTGAGTTCTGTGCAATCTCCTGCTTGGCCTCAAACAGTAATGCCTGTGAGTTTCTGTGCAAGTCTCTGCTGAGCCTTCAAACAGTAATGCTGTGAGTTCCGTGCACGTGCGTGTGCACGGAACTCACAAGCATTACTGTTTGAGGCTCAGCAGGAGAGAAAACAAGGAAATCTCAGAGGGGAGGGAGCTTAACATTCAGAAAACCAGTAACAAGATGTCAGCAACTTCCAAGGCACAAAGCTAGGGGGGGCTCGAGGGGATAGGTAAAAAAAAATAGGCAACGGTATTTTAAAGCTGCAGCTTCCAAATGAGCATAACTTGATTTACAGTGCACTTATCCTTTAAAGGAAACCATTTGATACCATGAGTTAGAAAGCTTAAAGTAATCTGATTTGGAATAAATACAGATAAACATATCTAAGTAAGTGGATCCTCACATACTTATGGATAATTTCTAAGTAATAATATAAATTAAATTACAGGCCCTGTAAATTGATGTGTTTATCCAGGTGCTTTGCATTTTATAAGCAACATCCTATTTGCATGTTATGTTCTTTACTACAGCTCCAAAGATCTTCTGCAATGAAAAGGTTTTATTGGCATCCCAGAACACCTAGACTAAAAGGGTTACACATGTGCGATCGCGGGTTGCCCATGTATGGACACTTTATCGGCCACCATTCAGAGATCCACCGGCAGATTGGGCACGATCCCCAAGCGTCTCCCCCACATACAAATCAGAGCATTCTTCACTGCACTGCACTGCGTATATGATGTCGCTTTTCTTATGTTTCGGTATTGGGTCTTTCGGATGTACCAATTGCTGCCTCAGTGTGTTGTTCCAAGCCTAAATAGAGGTGGGGGGGGGGGTTCGACACCAACTGTCTGCCATGTACAATGCTGTTTTGACACCTTACTCTGGGCGTTTCTATAACACCTCTTAGCCACTATCCAATCACGCCCTTAACACTTGGCTGTGATATGCTAATTGGGATTTTCCAGGGTACATAATTGCCAAAGATTCTTGTACAAGTCATTCTGAATTGAGAAAGCCAGTCGGATGACTAGCGAAACGTCTTCAAGAACTAAACTTCAAGTCCAGTTGATCTAATTGAATACAACATCCCAACACCACCCAGGAACAACGGGATTGGCCCTATAACCGCTGATGTGTTTACGGCCGAAACAACAATAACATTCTCACCTCCCTGTGAATATACAACAAATGGCAATACTTATTTCTTTGGTTTAGTGTTCCTTTAATATGCAGAATCATGTATTGGCTGTACACATTTTACTTTGGTAAAAAAAAGACCAAGAAAAAGCTAGACCTGTGTGTACCTAGCTTTATTTGACACCATGCACTAATGGCGTACGTTCCAGGGTTGGATAGTGTACTGGTTAAAGGTACCCCCTTTGACATGGAGACCAGGTTTGAATCCTGGCTAGGGGCATTATACAAATTTTCGGATTATTATAATACCCTAATAATATAATATTATATGGTTAGTATATGATAGGTATTATATGCTATTATATTACTAGGTATTATATAGTTATTATATACTAAGGGTATTATAATAACCCAAATATTTGTATAGCTGCCCTAGCCAGGATTCAACCTGGTCTCCCATGTCAAAGGCAATGCCTTTACCAGTACTTTCCAGGTATAGCTGCCCTAACCAGGATTCAAAGCCAGGATTCGAACCCAGGTATCCCATGTCAAAGGCAGTGCCTTAACCAGGACACTATCCAGTGCATTCGATAATTATGGAATTACGATCGAAGTCCGAGAAATCCGGGGCTGGGATAGTTTCGAGAAGTCCGAGTCGTTCAAACTCATAAAGTTCGGCTCGGGCTCGAGTTTGAGTTCTAGTTCACCCTATTCTATTATAGGGAATAAGAATTTCACTATAATAGAAAAGAAGGTTTATAATGTAAAGTAAAGGTGAATGGACCATAAGTTGGGTACACACCAGCAGATATTTTCGGCACAACCGACCAACACAGCACTATCGGTCGGTCCATCCGAAAATATCTGTTGGTGTGGGGCAGCTAGCCGCGATGTCCTGACGTCTGTCGCCCGAATCGGAAGAACGGATGTGTCGGTAAATCACGGCTGGTACATCGGTTGCACAAACTGTCAGCCGCGGCCATGTTGCCACCGACCGACAGTCATTTGTCCCAGTCGAGTGCTCGCTCACAGCGAACACTCGGTTGGGACAAAACATCCTTCAGTGTTGTGTACCCAGCCTTAAGGTTCGTATGCACGTGCAATCGGTATCCATGAACAAATGTTTTCTTCAAGCCAACATCCTCAGTTTATACATTAGTCGCCTATGTGGTAAGTATCAAAAGCTTTCGCAAATCCAAGTATACCACATACCACTGCTGTGCCTGAATCTAACTTCTTACTCGCTTCTTCATAAAAACCTATTACATTGTTCTGCATAGTTATTTCTCAGAAATCCATGCTGACTACTACTAGAATCAGTTCTGGAGACAAAGTCAAGGATATGATCCCGTAACAAAGTTTCCAGCACCTTCCCTACCACTGATGTTAGGCTTACAGTTACCACTACCACTGATGTTAGCATACAGTTACCAGGCTGTGAATGACTACCGGTTTTGAATATTGGTATTACATTGGCTTTTTTCCAATCCAGCAGCACATCCCCAGACCAAAGCAAATCTGAAAAGATGAGAAACAGTGGTCTAGATAGAACTGAACTAAGCTCTTCTAAAATCCGGGGATGCATTCCATGGTCCTGGGGCTTTATTGATATTAACATGTCTAATTGTTTCCGTACCATATCCTCTGTGATTTGTAAATACTCCTCATTTCCCCATGCATATTATTACAATCCCTGCTGTAAGGACAGGATTCTCCTATTGTGAAAACTAATGTAAAAAAACGGTTTAGCAGATTAGCCTTTTTGGCTCCTCTCAACCCCATTGTTTAATGGTCCCCATTCTCAGTCCTCATTTTTTACCATTTATATACTTAAAAAAACATTTTGGGGTTGGACTTGCTTTGTTCGGCTATCCGTATTTCATTTTCTATTTTAGCTACAGTAGTTTCTTGCATCTTTATTACAGCTTTTAATCCCTGTAGACTGTTCTGTTCCCTCTGATTTCAAATTTTAAAAGCCTTTTTCTTTTTTATTTCCCTTTTTACCTGAGCATTAAGCCATGCAGGAGTGGACCTAATTTTTTTTACACTTGTTCCCTAAAGGTACAAATTTAGAAATGTAATAGTTTAATGCTTGTGAAGGTTCTCATTCATCCAGGTCATGGTATATCTGTTGTATTCAATTAGATCAACTGGACTTTAGTTCTTGAAGACGTTTCGCTAGTCATCCGACTGGCTTTCTCAATTCAGAATGACTTGTACAAGAATCTTTGGCAATTATGTACCCTGAAAAATCCCAATTAGCATATCACAGCCAAGTGTTAAGGGCGTGATTGCATAGTGGCTAAGAGGTGTTATAGGAATGCCCAGAGTAAGGTGTCAAAACAGCATTGTACATGGTAGACCGTTGGTGTCGAACCCCCCCACCTCTATTTAGGCTTGGTTTCTTTATTTTCACATAAATGGCCTCCTTAACACCTCTTTTGAACCAGTCACGTTCCTTTGCCAATATGTTAACATTACAATCTTCAAAGGTATGTCCTTTATCCTTAAGATGCAGGTACACGGCTGAGTCCTGACCGAGGAATTCGCTCTTCTGTGCTGGGCCATACCTTGATGCAGTTGTTGTTTGGTCTCCCACATACAAATCAGAGCATTCTTCACTGCACTGCACTGCGTATATGATGTCCTTTTCTTATGTTTCGGTATTGGGTCTTTCGGATGTACAATTGCTGCCTCAGTGTGTTGTTCGGTTTAGAGCAGACAGGGATACGGTGTTTCTTGAAAATTCTTCTTAATTTCTCAGAGAGACCCCTGCCACCCTTTAGATCACAAGCTGGGTGTCATCAGAACCCTGCAACACAGAGCTGAGAACATCCCCACTAGCACAGAGGCGAAGGCTAAAGAAATGAAACATCTCAGAGGAAAGAAGTAGAAGGAAAGAAAAGAACACAAATACCAACAGTGAAGGAGAAAAGCAAGACAGGAGAAAGAACATGGTCATCCCACATGTAGCAGGGGTCTCCGAGAAATTAAGAAGAACATATTGGCAAAGGAACGTGACTGGTTCAAGAGAGGTGTTAAGGAGGCTATTTATGTGAAAATAAAGAAAACCAAGCTCTTAATATCCTTATAATTTACAGTGGGGGATACATTATCCCTTATAATACATGAGTAGTACCTGGAGTTCCCTGTCCTGTATAAATCAGCTTATGTCCTTGTATCTTTATATGGACACAGAACTCCTTAGCGACTTCTAATATCCTTATATAATTAGTGAATCACACAAAAACACTATGTTACAGGGATTGCTTTGATACCTGATGAAGGGGACAATGTGATCCCCAAAATGTAGTTTTTTTGTGTAATTCACTAACTAAGTAATCCACCTGAAGAGTGTGCCCCTTGGTATCTTTTGTTCTTGTGCTCAGGCGGAGTTGGCAAGTTCTGGATGGGGACGAAGATAGCTAAATGTGAAGGATCCGAGAGAACCAGAGGATGGTAAATGGATAAATAAATAATAAAGATAAGACACTCAAGAATCAGTTCTAGCAGAAATGATGCTTGGTAAAGATGTTGTTAGGCTTGTATTTGGTTTGTTGGAAATGTTGGGTTGACACATAACAACATCAGAGACTATTTGTAATAAAATCATGTTTACTGGACTACCTTCATTCAAAATACACACTGTAGTTTCTATAATTATATTTATTCTATTTATTTATTTTCTAACTTTTCCCATTAAACTACTGGGCACAATGTAGGGAAATATTATATATAATGATCCTTAGATCAAATTAAAGATGTCTGTGTCAGCAATTGCTGACTAGCTTGTGCTAGTTCTAATGTGTTTAAATGTATGGGCCGTATTTATCAAACATCATTATTGGTTTTTTTTACGATCGCCGTTATTCTATGACGACCACGTGGCTACTTTAAAAATTCGACGATACCAATTGTTATTCTACCATATCGTAGATTTACGATGGCGATATTGTAGAACTACGATCGATATTGTAAAATAACGATCGGTATCGTAGAAAACCATTCGTTATTTTACGGTGATTGTAAAAAGCCGATAATAATGTTTGATAATTGCCCTATGTTCTCTCTGGATTAGAATGTTGTCTTGATTGCATATTTACATTAGCCAGTATTTCACATTAGCTACTATTCTCCTATACTCTATTCTCCTATATTCTCTCCTAGAATTTCTCTTCTTGTAAAAGCTGTGTATTGGTTTAGGTTTACTAGCTGGCTAGACAGAATGCTATAGATATAATTATGGGGGGGGCATCAAACTTAAAGTCGGACTAACTCTTTTGCACAGGGTCAGTGTGACTTCAAGACAGATTTTTAGCTTTTATGACAGTTTTCAAAAAGTCCCATATGCAGCTGTTTTAAACAATTTAGCTTGTAGTTACGGAGACGTTTAGACAGAATCACAATTTACTGAGAATCAAAATCATGCTGGTAAATATGTATTGTGTGGTGCAATCTGGAAATTTCCTTTATGTGAATATAAGTAATCAGTAAGTCATTTATTCCAGACCAAATGCAATGTTGATCTTTAGTAATCCAGAAAAGGGCTGACAAAATGTATGCTATTATTATTATTAGTCTATAGGGTAATCTGCAGGTATCTAGCAAAAAGCTAACATCTTATTGGCATCAGCAAATAAATAGCATGGACAAAAAAATGCAATTATCTATTTTTGGGGACCAGTGTCATATATTAACGCACATATAGAATGTATACAGTACTTGTCACAATGTGATTTAATGAGAGGTCTGCAGAGAGAAGTTGAACCTTTAATAACTACATTGTTAAATATGGTGTATAATGACCAAAAAAGATGCTGATTGAAAATAAACAAATCCCACATATTGCTGCCATTTTGCATTTAGGCGAAAAATTTTATTAGCATTAAAACATTATTTTATTTAATTCCTTCAATGAAAGTCTATACCCATTTCTATCAGCATACATTCTGTATTAGTATCTGGAAAATGGTATGGGGAACATGTACCATTGAGGTTTTTGGAAGCACTGTCAATTGTATCCATACAATGGGAATATTGTCATTTTGCTAGTGATTTGTGCTGAAATGTCACCTGACATCAATAAAAAGTATCTGCCATTTTTCTAAAGATGGACAAAACTACTTAAGTTTGCTTTGCAGTCACTGTTTGCACAATTACAATTTCTCCACACTCTGAAGACAACCAAAGGCAAATTTTTGAATCTATAAGGACTCATGTTAGAGACCCCAAGAGAGAATTGTCAAAGTGAAATATATAAACTATTGAGGAACAATTAAAAATTTTTTCTTTCACAACTCTCCTAATAATAATTCTAATCTTAACTAGAAAGTTTAAGTATACACTTTGAATATGGCTTGAAGGGCAGCATTTTGGAAGGTAATATGTGTGTTTGCTGCAGATTTTAAATCTCAATAATGGGAATGAGGTGTTTGTGGTGAACGCTGGTTTGGGACAAAAAAAATTAGTGGTGCTAATTTTGATCCAATCAATCAAAAAGCTAACATCTGATTGGTTAGGGCAAAATTAGCACCATTTTCAATGATAAGAACTTTTATTGTATCTCTCTGTATCTTTTTGATGATTGGTCAAAATTAGTTTTTTGACTTTAGTTACCCTTTAAGTATGGCTGCCACAGTAATGGATAAGTAGATCAGTATGTTTGTGTACCTGTGTCGGGTTAGGGGTTAAAAAAACAAACTTTTTTGATGATTGGTCAAAATCTTTTTTTACTTGAGTTACACTTTAGGTATGGCTGCCACAGTAATGGATAAGTAGATCAGTAGGTGTGTGTACCTGTGTCCGGTTGGGGGGTTAAAAAAAACAAACTTTTTTAATGATTGGTCAAAATTTTTTTGACTTTAGTTACCCTTTAGGTATGGCTGCAACAGTAATGGAGGGGGTCTTTATATGGACACAGAACTCCTTAGCGACTTCTAATATCCTTATATTTTACATTTGGGGATGTATTATCCTTTATAATACATGAGTGGTACCTGGAGTTCTGCCCATAGTAAAAAAAAATGCAGCACAGCAGTGTTTATTACTTTGACAGTCTGGGCAGTTCTTTGAAGGAAGCTGAGAACATAACAATACAACTACATTTAATGTATGTTTCCAGCTCTGATCTCTTCCACTAACCAATGTTTATACCAGCCCTCCAGCCAATGTTTAAACCAGCCCTACAGGCAGAGCTTAAACCAGCCCTCCAGTCAGTGTTAAAACCAGCCCTCCAGCCAGTGTTAAAACCAGCCCTAGCAATAACAGCATATGAAGTCGCAATAGTGTTTTATTTCAAACCAACCATCAAACACACAATGTTTCAAGGAAAAGTTCCCCCTTTCTCAGGTGATCCTATACATGCTAAATGGTTGTGTACATAAGTGAATTTCCGAGTAAAAACTCAAAGTGCTCTGAACAGCCTCCACTTTTTCAAACAAAACACACCCCAAACTTCAGCTACATAACTGTGGCGTTCTTTCATACATACATGCAGATTTCTGGATGCAATTCTCCATAGATTTAAGTGCTTTTAGGAGAAAGAAAGAGGTGATACAAAGTTAGAATACTTACCTAAACCCACTAGGCAAGTAAAAAAACCCACTAAATATCATTCACCCACATGTCCTGAATTAAATGGTATGTCATGTGTAGGTGTACACAGAGACGTGTGCCAAATTGGACATGTGCATGAGTGCAATTTGAAATATCAAAGTGCTCTGTACTTTGAACAGCCACCTATTTTTGAAACAAAACTCCCCACAAACTATATATTTTTGGAATCTACACATATACACCTACTTGGCCACGTCTCTGTGCACACATACACGTGGCATACCGTTTGATTCAGTAGAGCTGCTACAGTTTTTGAGTGAATTTCAACTTTGATTTTGTCTCTGATTTATTATTTTTGGAGAAAAAGGAACATTTGAGGAAAAAAACTTACAAATAGCTAAACATCTGTGTCCGGGTATCAAAATGTATCCCACGTACAATAACCTGTGGGTATGTATTTTCTAAAAATCTCTCACTTATGTGGATATCTTAGCTAATTTGGCTAATTTATTCTACCTTAACTGTCAGAAGTTCTAATAAATTTCAATCAGGTGTAAAAGTCTAGACAGTGCTATTTCAGTTGGGGGGGGGGTCTCCTGGACAGGAAAAGTGGGCTATCTACATATGTCTAGTATCATTGTACTGAGAAGAACCAGAGCTTTTAGATAGTAGATTTGTGTGCATATACCTATGTTTTCTATAACAAAATATGAAAAAATTATTACATTTTGTGAAAAAAATGAAATTACATTTTGCGAAAGAAAATTCAAATCTTCCATATTTTACCCAAAATCTGTAGAAAAAGTTACACAATTCTGATATCTTGTTGAAGTACATTTTGTACTGAAAAAAAAGGATGAATAATATTCCATATATACTGGGGTGTTTCCTACTGTAAACTTAGTCTAAACCGATTGAGGGTAAAATCCTGAACATTTTCTGAAACGCAATGTGAAATATCATTAATACAATTTTCTTGGTTTTTGAGATATAAAAGATAAATACTGTATATAAAAGATTCCCTTTGTAACATTTCACATTCCAATCTGATCATCTGCAACAACTTCAAAAGACTTTGGGGGACAATCAATATGAGCCGTATAGTATATTATAGAATTCCAGTGTTTAAGTCACACCAACCATTTAACAAAGATCAGGTACCCATGTAGCCTCCACAAGTGAGTCAATATAACGTTATGGACATTTGTGTGAACAGGTTACTTATAATTTGGAATTTCCCAGAGCAGCAAGAATGATATTGAATTGTGGCTCTAGGTAAATATCCATTTCCTACATTTATGAAGTTAAGTCATGGGAGATGTTGACCATATTATATACATTTTTACGTTTAGATCAGTTACGGTTCCTCAGATGTACTGTTTACGGACAGACAGCAGTTCCTTTACCTCTACCGAACGTTACCTAATGAACAACATCACAATCAAGCTCTTATCCAACTGCTGAGACACTTTGGATGGACTTGGGTGGGAATCTTGGCATCAAGTGATTATAGTTGGCGTAAAAGGAGTGAAGAACTCAGAGACCTGATAACCAGCAATGGGATGTGTGTGGAGTTTGCATATGAAATAAATGTATATGATGGATTTTTATCATTAGCTGTTAAACAGAAGATTCTATACAAAACAGCTAATGTTCTTATTATCTCCGACTCAAACGGATCTTTTCAGTCAATATTAGATGATATTCCTTATAGTTTCAAGTGGAAAAAAAACATAATATTATTAACAGAATCTCTGTTTGTAGATGTTTATTTATACCCTCGTATTATGGAAATCCTAAATGGTAGTTTGGCTCTTCCAGTATCTGCAGGTGAAATTGACGGACTCCAGAGTTTCCTCTCCAAGGCGAGTCCCAATATATACCCAGATGATCATTATATTACATTCATATGGGCAGAATTATTTAATTGTCTCCCTCCTGTACAGAAACATGTATTGGACATTATGGACATGTTAGTGGGTGACAAAAATGCATGTTTTGGTAATGAAACATTTGAATTAATTTCTGGGTATGAATTAAAGGAGTATACAGTTGTATCCAGTGTTTATAAAGCTGTGTATCTGATGGCCTGGGCTCTACATCACTTATTCTCAGAGAAAGGGGCAGATACAGACAAGGACCTTAAAGGAACCCTAAGTCAATGGAAGGTATTGGAATTGTCTGTTTATCTAGTTCCAGAACATACTGTCTGTTTGTTACTGCTGGCAGTTCACAATGACTATATTTGTGGTACTGGACTTGACATTTTATTCTTAAAAACATTTTGCTAGTCACTCGACTGTCTTTATCAATTCAGAATGACCTGTACAAGAATTTTTTGCCAATAAATACCCTGGTATGTGTCTCAATCAACATTTTTAAGACCAAGTCTTATTAAGACCAAGTGGAAAGCTTTATTAAAATGGTTTAGAGAGGGGAAATACAATCATAACCCACACGTTTATCTGCCTCCATGCCCCCAAAGTGCAAATCATACAAATCTCATTTGTAACTAGAAAGGGAACGTTTAATTATAACTTTGAATTTTTGCAGATTTTAAAACTCAATAATGCCAATGAAGAGGACATTGTTGTTTTTTACTTACCCTTTAAATATGTCACATGCATTAAAAGTAGATCAGTTAGTGTGTGTGCATTCATATCAGGTTGGGGGATAAAATACTAACTTTTTTGATGATTGGTCAAAATGTGTTTTTTTGATTTTAGTTACCCTTTAAATATGGCTGCCATGGAAATGGAAGGGTCAGTCAGTAAGTGTGTGTACCTGGATCAGGTTGGAAGTTAAAAAAACAAACTTTTGATTATTGATCAAAATTAGTTTTTTTACTTTAGTTACCGTTTACGTATGGCTGCCATAGTAATGGATAAGTAGATCAGTAGGTGTGTGTACCCGTGTCGGGTTGGGGGTTAAAAAAACAAACTTTTTTGATGATTGGTCAAAATTAGTTTTTTTGACTTTAGTTACCCTTTAAGTATGGCTGCCACTGTAATGGATAAGTAGATCAGTAGGTGTGTGTACCTGGGTCTGGTTGAGGGGGTATGTCTTTTTTGTGTTTACAACCATAAAACTATCTTTTATTGAGGATAAATCTATTTTTTTTTTACTTTAGTTACCCTTTAAGTATGGCTGCCACAGTAATGGATAAGTATATCAGTAGGTGTGTGTACCTGGGTCTGGTTGAGGGGTATGTCTTTTTTGTGTTTACAACCATAAAACTATCTTTTATTAAGGAAAAATCTAAATTAGTTTTTTTGACTTTAGTTACCCTTTAAGTATGGCTGCCACTGTAATGGATAAGTAGATCAGTAGGTGTGTGTACCTGGGTCTGGTTAAGGGGATATGTCTTTTTTTGTGTTTACAACCATAAAACTGTCTTCTATTGAGGATAAATCTAAATTATTTTTTTTACTTTAGTTTTCCTTTAAATATGGCTTCCATGGGAATGGAAAGGTAGGTCAGTAGGTGGGTGTACCTGTGTCTGTGTGGGGGGTTGGGGGTATCACTTCTTGTATTTATGATCATGAAACTGTTTTGAAATATCCACATCTGAGGATTGTTACCATTATAGTCTATGGGGAAAATGTCCGGAAATTCGCCAATAACGCCGTAACACGGATTCCTTAGCTAGAAGATAGCACATTTCTATATGCTCCACACGTCTGTACCGAATTCATGTCTCTAGCTTAATTACTGTGGAAGGAGATACGTTCCAAAAAAGCGGAAGAATAAAGCGGAAGAAGAAGAAAAAGAAGAAGAAATAGAAAGAACATTAATTTGGCTTTTTCAAGCCATATTAATAATAAAGTGCATTGCATTATGATAAGGTGTAATGCTTGCTCCCATCTTCCTCCCTGACCTCTGGGATTTTTTCTGCTTCCTTCAAGCATGTGGGTGTCAAACCTCTTCTTAAAAAACCCTCTCCGAACCCTTCCTACCAATGTATCTACCTCCCTGTCTCTACCGTTTGCATCAAAACTTAGAATGTCTCTTCTTCACACATTACTAATTACCTCCATACACCTGGTCATTCAACTGAAACAGCCCACTTGAATGACCTACAAACTACATAGCCAGGAGACATTTCTTGGTCATCATTCTCTTTGATCTATTGGCTGCCTTTGATACTGTGGACCATTCTCAAAATGCAGCGGCTGCCTGGTTGTCTTTTTATCTTACTAACAGCTCTTTTGCTAATTTCCAATTCCACTTAGTGTGGGGGCCCCTTAAGGCTTGGTTTTGGGACCCTTACCACGTCTTTAACAATTGTTACAGCAATTATAAATGTATGACATTTGCAATGGTGGTCTTACAATTACGATCACGTCCATACATTTATGTTTGTGAACATAATTGTATGATTGTCCATACGGTACCATTGATATTGTGTGAATGGGTGATTGCGTTGTACTTTTATGATAAACCGCAATATTAAAAGTTTCCGATACTGCAGGATATTGATTATGGATCTTACTGTTTTCCCTTTATATATGTATATATTGGCTTTAAGTATCACATATATGCTGATGATTGAGTCATTCCCCCCTTAAACTAGAACCTAGTCCACCCTTCTCCATTTCTATTGACAATATGGTCATTAACCCAGTTAAATCTGCACAGTGCCTTGAAGTAATCTTTGATGCCTCTTTTTCCTTCTGTCATTACGTTAACAATGTCACCAGGATGAGAAATTTTCTCATATTGCCAACATCTGCCCTTTCCTCTCTTGCTCCACTGCTAAATCGTCCATACATGCCCTCATACTCTCCCACCTTGTCTACTGTAACATTGCATTCCTTGGTCTCCTATCCCAGCAGTTCAGATTATTTCACTCTCCTCCAAGAGAGTGCCCAAATCCCTGATACTGCAGTCCATAGGGTGCCTCCCCAATCAAACAGAATCCTATTCAATACCCTTATTTTAACCTTTAAATTCCTTCACGCTACTGCACCTCCCTACTTTTCTTCTCTTTTGGTCCCTTATGTTCCTGGACGGGCCCTGCGCTCCTTGCAAGGCAATCTTCTTTACAAACCCCTAACAAACACTGCTTCCTCTCTTCTTAAACCATTCCCTCTTGCTGCTCCCTAGCTTTGGAACACTCTCCCTCTCTCCCAGGTGACATCAATCAGTATCTTTAAATCTAAACATTTATCCTACCTTTCTGAAAACCAGCACTAATTACGATTGTTAGCTGTCTGAGCATTTTGTATCCCTCCCCCACTGTGGGGCAGCTGAGCAGAGATTTCATTCATATGTAATGATTATCTAGGCATCCCTGTTAATAATGTCAAGCTAGGTTAAAGAATAAAGAATGGGTAAGGTAGGTAAACATAGATTCTGGCCATCCTCATGTTTGTCACAATATTGGTGTGAAGAACCCAAGTGGACTATAAAAATGACACATTGATGGTATGAAATCTATAACCTAGCCTCCTAGTGGTGGTTTTATTACTATTGTGGATTCTAGATTGATTGTTTTATTAGATACATGTGATTAGGGATTGTAATACGGGTTGCACTCATTGTGAATGGGGGTTTTAAGATTTGCACTTTATGGGTGTGGATGCAAATAAACATTTTATAACTGAGTCGTTTCTTTGTGGGATCTGCTGTGAGGATTTTCTACCTCCACTGCTAATATAACAGCGAGGTGTCAGGGACCTCCTGAATGCAACGTGTTGAAGGTGAATATCAAGTCCAGTTGATCTAACTGAATACAATAAATATACCATGACATGGAGGAATGAGCTTCACTAGTGAACTAGATATAAAATACATGGCCAACTGATACATTTTACTGCCCATATGTTTGTATGTTTACACAACTGTAAATTATAAGGATAAAATAAGTTAATGAGGAGTTCTGTGAATATATAAAGGTACAAGGACTTGGGCTGATGAATGCTACTCATATATTAAAAGACATATTGTATCCCCTACTTTAAACAATTGCAGGGTTATTCAATAAAAGTTCTTATAGTTTAAAATGGTGCTAATTTTGCCCCAACCAATCAGATGTTAGCTTTCAAATGTTAAATAAGATCTGATGGGTTGGGGCAAAATTAGCACCATTTTAAACAAAAATAACTTTTATTGAATCTCCCTGTAAGTCCATTATAAGCACTGGTTCACATCTCTATGTGCAGCCTGTCAAATGTTATGGTACTGAGAATATGCTCCAATGTTTTATTAAACCTTAACTTGTTTGGAGAAAAGAATTCCCCTTTTAACTACTCAGTTATTTATAACCAGTAGTTTATTTATTCATTTTAGGTTAAGTATCATTATTATTATAACTGCAGTGTTTAGCACTTCTTTATTTGATAATTTGACTTTCCATGTAACTTAGATTTTGCATGTTTTCACATATTGAATTTTCATATTGAATTTTCTTTCCCTTGGAATAATGAATGAATTATTTTGTGTACATTTAGAAATGCCCTCAATTTGTCTGTTCCTTATTCCTGTTTGTCCATAGCTAAACCAAATACTAAGAGGGATTAAACTCAAAATGTCTTCATCTGAAGAGATTTACTTCACCAAGGAAGGAGATATCCCAGCACTGTATGACCTCACCAATCTGGTTATACTCACTGATGATAACAATATAAAAACCATTAAGATTTCTGTAATTAAAGTGGGAGGCTTTGGTGCCTTTGGTAACCAACTGATTGTCAATGATAGCGCCATTTTGTGGAATCAATGTTTTAAGGCCGTAAGTAAATGGAAATTCCATTAAGAAATTTACAATGTGGTTATAAGGCAATTATAATACATTTGCTAGTAGTTTCTTGTCTATTGGCGTGCCATCGCTTTCGTTACCCATTCCTGGTCATGTGAGGTCACATGCGGATTGGGTCCGCAGACATCTGAAGATTCCCGATCCCGTCTGTCAGCTAGACTCTGGGCTGAAGACTGTTTTTTAAAATGACTTAACCAGAGGTCCAATAATCTATCTCCCCATTATGAAATCCCCATTGCACTGAGGTTCATGTTATAAAATCTTATTCATTTCACAAAAAATCAGTACAACTGGTTCTTTTTCCATTATTGCATTTTTTAACATGAGAAAGGCATTCTAGTCATTAAAAAAAATGTGTTGTTGTAAGTCGTAAATAATGCTAGTGTATTGATTCATATAAATGCATTGTTAGAGTTTTCATTGCAATGTAGGTGATTAGAACGAACACCCCAAAAGGCACTTTGTACAGTGCACAGATAAAATGGGATAAAGAGGAAGAGAGTAAAAGAAGGATTGGGGGTAAAATGGGAAGAGGGAATGAACTAGTAGTGAACAGTATAGAGTATCTCTGTGTTTCTATACAATGCACATATTTAACACTAGCAGATTGTGAGCGTTTATTACTTGCATGCAGGTGAGATCCCTCCAGAGCTGCACAGCCTCTGGTAAATCTCTTCTGGGAGATTTGCCCAGCACAAGTGCAGCTCTGGGTGAATATCCCTGATTGAATATAATCAAAACAAGTATCAGAATCGTCTTCATGTAGAGAAACATCTTGGTAATAATGACAATGTTTCCACTGTATAGCAAATGCTGCACCTTCTATAGAGCTTTAAACTGCATTGTACAACCAAGTGTAGATCCAAAGTGCCTGATGCAGACCATCTTTGGCTTTATTAAACCATCATCAATAGATAGACCCTTCTCTGGTCTGCATAGAAAATAGAGAGGAACCAAACTGGTAATTTTTGTTCTGCCAAACATTCCAAACATTCAGCTGAATCCATGTTTTTTTTTAAATTAATTTTAAAATCAGTACTTCACTAAATATTAATAGATTCTCTATCGGCAAGCTTGACTTTAGACACCCACGCACCTAGCGCACATGATTCAATATCGCGTTTACACTACTATTAGTAAGCCAAATTAATAATATATTTTCTATACATTTGCATTTATCAAGATTTCAGGGTCTTATATTGTAAAAATTTAGTAATTTGGAAAACCAAAATCTTCTCCAGGTTTTATGATTATGAGTGTTTTTCTTCTTGCAATATACAGCAACTCCTGATTTTCTGCTCAATTGACTTTTTAGCTAATTCTGCTGTACCATGTGAGTGTTTTCAAGGATAAAGGGCATGGCCACCTCCAAATCTACATTTTAACCCACTACTGGCCCCACTGTTTAGTGTAGTAAAATCCTTACCTTACATCCCTGCTCCAAATTGTTCCCCTGCAATGTCCCTCCAAAGTCCTATAAAGTTAATAGCAGGAGCCTATCTGTGTCCATATAGGTCTCAGCCTCCTGTCTCTCCTCCGGGAGAAGTTTGCCATGCGCAGTGCAGCCCCCCCCCCCCTCCCTCTCCCTCCCCCTAACTCCAAATACATTTGCTGTAGTGTAGGGCTCCCTCACCCACCCCCAACCACTATAGTACTTTGTAAAACAACTCTCCCGATCACTACTTACTTTGCCTGTTTCCCCACCGGCGTTCTGTACTACCAGAAGCAGCGTCCGTGAATACCTGCCTCTCAGCCAATCAAGGACTTGGCTGCCGGTCCGGCCCCCTGGTGGTTGGGGGTGGGTGAGGGAGCCCTACACTACAGCAATTTTTTTTAAAAAGGGGTGGACATGCCCTTTAAAGGGCATGTCCAGTGAAAAATAAAGTTTAACTATAAATGTTAATCACCCACCAAATCAATCTTTAGCATTACTATTTCAAATCGCCTGACAGCCGCGACCAGTAGGTAGAGAGGCTGTCAGCGCAGAAGCCCTCTGCTCCTGTTTTTGCTTGAAATTAGCTCAAAACATGAGCGGGGGGCAGTGCCTAGGCGGCGAGAGAACGAGTCACATAAGAGTCACATAAGAGACTTCAGGCGCATCTTTGGAATATATTAGTAATGTGAAAGCTAAGTTTGGGGGGTGATTAACATTTATAGCTAAAATGTATTTTTGACTGGACTTGCCCTTTAACATTTTGGCATGAGGTGCAATGAATGTATGTATTTTCTTATCCTATTAGTATGTCCAAATGATTGTGGAGGAAATCAGAGTACCTGAAAGAATCCAATATAGGAAGAAAATACAAACTCCTTCTAGAGGTAGGGGAGATTTGAACCCAGGACCATGCTTCTCCTATCTTGTATATAAATTTGCAATGTAGCTAACTTTGCAGTACATTTAGACCATTGTTATTGTGCCCTTTTCCTTGGTCTTTTGACTGACTATAAAACTCTGTATGTTAGCTTCTGGGTCATTAGATGGGTCTGAAGTGCAGTTCACACAAGCAATTTTCATACCAATAGGATGCACAACTGGACATGAATTACCAACACACCAAATCAGATCAAATCAGATGACCAACTTAAAAAACAAATAAAAAAAATAATTACAAAACAAGAGAAAGAGACGGTATAAGATAACTCTGAAAGTGCAAAGCAGACAATATCCAGCTTTCATTCCATATTTCATTAAAAGGTGTATTTAAAGCTGAAATGGAAAAAATGTTCTTCCACGTGCACCTTGTACCAACCAAAGGAGACTGAGAATTAAAATTAACATTAACATTTTAAAGACTTTAAAATCCTGATATACGTAACTTTTTTCATATCTTTTTACTGATATTACCTGCAGACTGAAATGCAAACAGCAAACAACTGTGAGGGGGGATTTTCAAATAGATGATACAACATGGAACAACTGTGGAAAAATCGAAAGGCTTATCTTACCTGACAGATAAAAATATTTATAGTAAAAGTGAATAAAATACATTTTCTTAAAATCATAACTGGAAATAAAATGATATTTTACTGTAATACATTATTCATAACCCAAAGTGACACGCGTCACTAAAGTTCATTACTAATACATTGGCAAGCACCAAATTAATGGGTAATGTGCAATACCAGCACAGTTTATGATGAATTACTTTAAAATTGTGTTGCCTAACGCTACAGGGGAGTGAGGACAAAGAGGGAGAAACAGCAAATAAATGTAAAACCTAGCAGGCAAACAATAAAGGTAACTAGGAACACTGCCAGCAAGTCCAGAGTAACAGTAATAAACAAAAACTGAGTGGAAGACAGGTGATGCTAGGAAACACCTTTGAAATTCATTAACGTAAAGATTACAGAAATATAGAAAACATTTTACTGATCTGTAATGACTTTGTCATTAATAGTTAGTGTAAAGCTTAGCTTTAACTAATTGTATTGACCATTAAAGAATGTAGGGACATATATAAGCCAGTGGTATAAGTTATTCTCAATACTGCAGGTTGTTACTGGCAATGCCAGAAATGCACCATGTGGCTATAAACTACGTAATGTAATTGGTTGTTTACATCATGTCATCATTTTACAACATGACAATAGATTCGACCTTTCGAAAACCTTTGAAAATATGATCGGAAACTCGAAAGTGTAGCTCCGTACATTCGAAAAATTCGGTCTGTTTTCAGAGATCCAGAAATCCAAAAAAGGAATGAAACTATTAAGTTTTTGCCATCACTACTAATCAGATGTCTAATTGTAGTATACAAGTAAAAAGGTAACATCTGATTGGTTGCGGCAGATTATTAGCACAAATACATTTGTTCACCTCTTTCGTATTCAATTAGCCCTATATCTTTCAGATTTTTTTATATTAATTGGAAAAAACCTATTGCAAGAAACCATTACAATCTCTTTACTTGATAACTAGAAATAAACAGAATTACGGTAGTATTGTTCCGACAGCAGTTCTGCAAACCCCACTATAGTTTGATGATATTTTTGATGATAAGTTTCAGAATTTTTTAAAATTCAGTCAGATCCGCAGAAGTTTGAAACCAGAAGTTCCAAATCGAATCCAGGTTTGTTTTGAAGCTGGGAATTATCACTATTGATAACATAATTTTTTTTATTAGTATTTATTTTTTTAAGATTTAGACAAGAATGTCTGGCTTCAACAGGTTACCAAATTCAAAAAATACCATTTAGCTTTTCAAAATGTTTTTACTTGCTTGCCCCCAAGTAACAGTGGCATTTAAGCTCTGCCATATCAAAGAATGAATTATATCTAGAGGGTTAAAGGACAATTATACTGTACTAACCTTTTTTCTGTTCCATACCTAAATAGTACCCAAGGTGAGAACCTAAACCAGTAAGTCCTCAACCATGGGTAATTACAGATACAGATCAGCTGTTATACTCACAGGGTATTTTAACTTGCTGCTTTATTCTGCCCCTCTGCTACTGTCAATTACAGTCCACAATATGTCCAATGGGAATACACAATGTGCAGTGTGTCTTCCCATTAACTACATTGCGGACTGCAAAGCAGGAAGAGGACCAAAGCAGCAAGGGAACATTCATATACAACTGATCTGTAAAGTACCCAGATGTAATTGGGTCCTCATCCTGTTTACTATTAATGAGTGGATCAATATAAATAACTGCTGGATTTTAATAAAAAAGGAGGATTTTACTATAAAATGTTTAAACATACACCAGACTCATAGCCTAAATTCTATGTAAAATTACTCCTTTTGGGTAATAAAAATTGAATGTATGTTAATTATTTTGTAATATTATGTAATTATGTACATGTAGCAAGTACTCAAACTCGTAAGTATCACAAGTATCAAGTACTCAAAATAAAGTGCACATAAACCACCCATCTCTCCTCCCTAACCCTACATACCCAAGAAAAAACCTATATATACAAATATATGGTCTAAAACCGAGTCCACAAACAGCACATCACAACCGGGCCCGGTACTAAAAAGGTAAGGGCGCTGGTGAGCTAGCAGTACATGAGCAATGATAAATATAAAATACTGGGACAAGTAAACCAATAGATCAAAGTTAGCAACATAAGGGACTGCCGTGAGAAGCCAGGACTAGGTTACCGGTATCATATGTTACCAGTCTCCCAGACGGACCACATTCTTCACCCAAATGGACCTCTACTTGGTACTCCAGCTGTTCTTCCTGGAATGGAATACATCCAGTGCCGATGCTCAGATCAATGCGGATAGTTCAGACTCTACCGCCAGAAATCAAACAGGTACATTCCGTTTGTTCCGTCACCACACTGCTCCACCAACCGCCTCCTAGCCGACACATGTTTTGCCCTGCGTAATTTGCATCACAGGCTTCATCAGGGTCACCTGTACCCAGTCCTCCTTTTAAACTGAATGCTAGATTAACCTTCCAAGTCCATGTCTTGGATATCCTATGTCCTATGGCTAATGCATGTGTCCAGGACTGCTAGCTTATTAACATGCTATACAGCCTATGGTACAGAGCCAATTATCTGACCTGCAGACATGACATGTTCCAATCTTGTTAGATCTCATTAGTGCAAGATACAGATTCATGGTTCTATGGGGTAGGACTTGGGAGCACAATATACCAGCTATATAGCTTAAGGTGAAGTGGGCCAAAAGGAGCAAAAAAAACCCTCCACAGAATATGAAACAAAACATAGCTGCCAGGTATAATGTGCTCCCAAGTCTTCCCCATAATGTGCTCCTACCCCACCAATCTGTGTCTTGCACTGACAAGATCTAACAAGATTGAAACATGTCATGTCTGCTGGTCAGATAATTGGCTCTGTACCATAGGCTGTATAGCATGTTAATAAGCTAGCAGTCCTGGAAACATGCATTAGCCATAGGACATAAGGGAGATGTTTCATATCTCCGCCACTCTGGGAAAATTGGGTATGAGAAATAATTCCTTGTTTTTTAAATTTTATGGGCATTGCTATTAATATTAAATGAGACTGCAAAATACCTTCGGTTTTACAAGGCTCTGTTATATTTTATGCTCTGTGGAGGGCTGTTTGCTCCTTTTGACCCACCCCACCTTAAGCTATATAGCTTCCTGGCATAAGTCAGTGCTGCTTGCTATATGGTGGTCTTGCCACCCCCCTCAACAGAAAAAGTCACACACAGAGGATTGAAACAAGCAGCATAAATCACATAAAATCACAGCACAATCATCTACATTAACCCCCCTAACTTAAAAGACTCTCACCCTCCCCACACCTTATGGATGTTAAAGTTATGGAAACTTTCACACAGCTCCCCGCTCAAACTGAATTCCCCTCCCCTTTCTTCCCAATTGCTGTTATCATTTGCATGGCTATCAGAGTTCCGGTGGGTGAGGAGGAGCAGTACTGATCAAAGACATTGTGTAAGTTCCGTTCAGACCGGGAAGCAGGATAAGAGTTAACGTTCATACCTGTTCACTTCCTTATTCTTATAACCAGAGCACTACTTTGTAGTAGTGTACCAATCATAAGGATATAATTGTACAGTTAGGTCTATTAGGGATCCATTAGTGGTGGATTATAAAGATATTAGAAGCCACAAAAGCGTTCCATCAGGGCCGGCCTTTGATATGAGCGACCTGTGCGACCGAACAGGTTGCATTACCAGGGGGGCGACAGCTGGGAGTCTTAGGTCATGCACCTGTAGCTCAAAGTTGTGCATCAGTGCCATAGCCCCTCTAGTTACGATTCTCCAGATTAAATATATGTACAGTATCAGCACCTCACCACATACTAAGCCCCAACACATATAAGCTTTACTTAAGATGTCTGTATGCTGTGCTAAAGCATGCACTGAAGATACTGAAAGACAGCAGATGGGTTACTTGATTTGAAGGCAAACAGCATTCATCGGAGTATTGTGTGTGCCCGGGGGGGGGGGGGGGGGGGGGGGGGGGGGGGGGGGGTGCTAGGCGTCAGTAACAAATCTTGCACAGGGTGCTATTTATCCTAAGGCTGGCCCTGAGTTCCATCATCATATAAAAGCACATGGCTGAATTTACTATGCCTGGAGCTATAAAATGAGCAATACTCATCTTTCCATATATCTATATATTTGTTTTATACAGTATAGGTTAAGAATAGAAATGGCCAAACTTCCTGTAAAAGTTCTTTAGTTCGGAAACAAACCCATTAAAGGCAATGGGAGAAGTTAGTTTAAAAAGTTCTAGTTAATTACAGTACTGTAAATGGATTTGTCACCTGGCAAATGGTCTGGGGCACATGTCTATACCACCAAAACTTATTTAAATGCTAGCACCCCCATAACCGGTAAATTGTCGGATTTTCACATGCTACATTTGAGGGTCATCGCCTATTTGAGGGTTACTGAAATTGAACAATTTCAATGAAACAGAACATTTGAGGGTTTTTGCTGGAACGATACATTTGAGGGTTATTGCCAAACAGTACATTTGAGGGTTATAGCCGAAATCGAAAGCAAACGCAAATTCGAAATTTGATAATTATTGAATTTTCGATAATTAGAGCAAATACATCTGTGAGTTAGGAAAACCTCAACTATTTCATTGTCCAGGAAGTTCTAAAAGTCCGAGTTAAAGTTTGGGTTGAACTCAGGTTAGAACAGAATTTGGGCTTCTGCACAGTGACCTTATTTTCCATCCTTTTTATTTATTTTTATTATTATTTTATTACAACTGAGTGAGATTGATTAAGACGTGATGAATGTAAAGCTCTTGAGAAAATGATCCTACTGTGCAAGTAACACACCTTTAGCCATTGTGTAATGATTGTAATAAAGTCAGTCTCATGTCTTACATCTGTATTATAGTTCTTGACAGAATCCTTGAATAATTATCTCCCTAACAATATATATCCCAGTGTACTTTCTATATAATACTACAGGGGACACAATCAGTAATGGCTGTGAATTATAAAAGCAATGTTTTCATGCTAATCATGAAATAATTTGTGAACTCGCAACCATTCCATTCTGAACATCCCCTTTTTTTAAACACAGAATCTGTAGCTACAAGAAGCTACATATTCTTTGAAACTAAATGCTGGTACAGCCTGGATGCATAAGTAAAGGATGTGTTTTACATGTACAACACAAGTAAAAACACTATCAATAGCCTTAGCCCTTATTAAAGGGTAACTTGGTCTCAAATTCTTCCAAACTATAAGAATTATATAAAAATCCTTCCATCATACCTTCAAAATAAAACCAATCACATTAGTGGTGGATTATAAAGATATTAAAACCACAAAAGAGTTCCATCATCATATAAAAGCACATGGCTGAATTTACTATGCTTGGAGCTATAAAATGAGCATACTCATCTTTCCATATTATCTATATATTGTTTTATACAGTATAGGTTAAGAATAGAGATGGCCAAACTTCCTGTAAAAGTTCTTTAGTCGGAAACAAACCCATTAAAGGCAATGGGAGAAGGTAGTTTAAAAAGTTCTAGTTAATTACAGTGAAGATAGCAATGGTAACTTACTGTAATGGATTTGTTACCTGGCAAATGGTCTGGGGCACATGTCTATACCACCAAAACTATTTAAAACATAACCCCTCCACGATCGATCATTTGTTGGATTTTCACATGCTACATTTGAGGGTTATCCTCCAATTTGACAGTTACTGAAATTGAGTGATACATTTGAGGTTATCAATGAAACAGAACATTCAAGGGTTTGCCGAAAGATACATTTGAGGGTTATTGCCAAACATTACATTTGAAGTTATAGCCGAAATCGAAAGCAAACGGTACTCAATTCGATAATTATCGCAAATACATCTGTGAGTTAGAAAAACCTCAACTAGTTCATTGTCCAGGAAGTTCTAAAAGTCTGAGTTAAAGTTTGGGTTGAACTCAGGTTTGAGTTTGGTTCTAGTCCATCTCAAGTTACATTAGAAAGCAGTGCTATACATGCTAGTAATTACATTCTTTATGATTTTAGGATAGTTTACTGGATTACCATATTTATTGCATTTTTCATTATTAATTTTCTGCAGCTTTACTTAACATTTATACTTAAGTTGCACTGTTTGCTTTTTATTAATAAAGGTTATATTTTACACTGTTCATTAGCTTTGTCTTTCTTTAAACTTTCTTTTGTGTGTTTTTTAATAATAGCCAGTTCCCTAGTTGATATGTTTAAATTAGAACAGAATTTGGGTATCTGCACAGTGACCTTATTTTCCATCCTTTTTATTTATTTTTATTATTATTTTATTACAAACTGAGTGAGATTGATTAAGACTTGATGAATGTAAAGCTCTTGAGAAAATGATCCTACGTGCAAGTAACACACCTTTAAGCCATTGTGTATGACTGTACAATAAAGTCACTCATGTCTTACATCTGTATTATAGTTCTTGACAGAATCCTTGAATAATTATCTCCCTAAACAAATTATATCCCAGTGTACTTTCTATATAATACTACAGGGGACACAATCAGTAATGGCTGTGAATTTATAAAGCAATGTTTTCATGCTAATCATGAAATAATTTGTGAACTCACAACCATTCCATTCTGAACATCCCCTTTTTTTTAAACACTGAATCTGTAGCTACAAGAAGCTACATATTCTTTGAAACTAAATGCTGGTACAGCCTGGATAAGCATAAGTAAAGGATGTGTTTTACATGTACAACACAAGGAAAAACACGTTCAATAGCCTTAGTCCTTATTAAAGGGTAACTATGGTCTCAAATTCTTCCAAAACTAGTAAGAATTATATAAAAATCCTTCCATCATACCTTCAAAATAAAACCTAAATCACATCTCTAGATAAAATTTGTGAGAAGTTATTGCTGGAAAGGTTCAACAAGGTAACTTCCTGGTTGAACTCTTCCTGTTTTTAGCCATGTGACCAGCTTGTAGTCATGTGACCAGCCTGCCTGCATTAATAGGCTCCGCTTCTCAACAGTCAATTTTTTCCTCAGGTACTTCCTGATTTCCCCAGTAATAAGTCTCAACTGAGCATGCTTCTCCCCCGGGGGAAATGGTCCGGCAGAGGTCAGATGATGTCACTCAACCTACTGGAAGCAGGGAGTTTGAACATTCACCCCAATGCAATTTCTCACAGGCTCCAGCCTGAGATGAGATTGTTGGCTCTGTGTAAAGGGTATACGGCAGGCTTTCATTTAACCCTAACTTGTTTTGAGACCACAGTTTCCCTTTAAGCTACAGTGCTTTTCCACTTGCTCTATATAAGTACCATAAGCAAGAAAGTACCGCACTACGTAAGAAAGTACTGTACTATAATTCTTTCTATTTTATTCTTGTAGCTTGAAGAGTTTTCAACTAAAGATGCAAAATTTGGTACAGACATGCGGGACACATGAAGTGTGCATTACCTAGCTAAAGAGTGCATGGAAGCATAACTGCATTATCAGTGAATTTCAGGACATTTCTCCCTTAAGCTGGGTACACACATTAACGATTAAGCCCCGATACGGCGGATCCGACGGTATCGGGGCTTAATCGTTACGTGTTACGTTCGTTTCCCGAACGAGCGCACGGCCGCCAAACGATCGGGTCGCCGAACGCTCGTTCGGGAAAGGCCGAAAATTTCCATCGGCCGCGCTAGACTCCCTATAGAGGAGTCTAGCGCGGCCAATGGAACACCACAGTCCGAGCGTTCTCACATAGGAGAACGCTCGGGACTGTGGTATGCAGATCTTTGAAAGATGACAGACAGGATCTTGCAGATCCTTTCTGTCATCTTTCAGAAATCTGTACTGTGTGTACCTGCTTTAGACATATAGTTCCAATCTTGGTAGTAAATGCACCTTCTTCCAAGGCTACACTACGCTGTGTCTCTCTGATGCAAACACGGATAACTTCACAACACACAAACAATTTCAAAATAAAGGTCCTAAAATAATATTTTATAATATTACAATAATAAATATATGTATTTCTTAAATTTGAAATGTCTAAAATTTTCAAAAATAGTACGTGGAATGCCAAAACAGAAGCATAAGATTTTGGGTACTGGGTGGTGTTTTTTAAAGGGCATGTCCACCCCTTTTTTAAACTTTTCATATGTTATACTATTGATCCCCCGCCCCAATAATTTTTAGAAAGTGCCCCGATATGTACTTACCTTCCCTCTATCCTCCGCAGCACTCTCCAGTCCCTCTGCTTGCACGGAAATGCAAGCAGGGGGCGGGACCAGCCCGCGTCCCTGATTGGCTGAGAGGCAGCTAATCAGGGACGCTGCGCCGGCTGCTCAGAACGCCGGAGGATGGAGGGAAGGTAATAACTATCGGGGCACTTTCTTTAAATCTTTTATGGCGGTTGGGGCTGGGCATCAATATATATAATTATCATGGGGAATTTACACTAGGGGGAGGGGAGAAAACGGGAGGGAGGAGGGGGGGAGGACTCTCCTGCGCATCCTCAACCATGTCGAGGTAGAGGCAGAGACAAGCGCAGGATGATCACTGGGAGCTTCTACACTACAATTTTCCTGGCTTTGGAGGGGCCACCATGGCAACCATAAGGAGCTGGGATTAAGGTAAGGATTTTTGTACACTACGAGTGGGGCCAGTATGGGGTTAAATTTGAGTTTTGGGGTGGAAATGCATTTTAAAGATTGTGGGCATTGATACATGTTCCCCAGGCATTTCCCAGGTCCCTGAGTCATTTACAGTAGTTACCATTGCACTCTTCACTTATTTATGATAATAATGGTACTTTGTTGACAGCGAAATGTAAGATGTTTTTGAGATCGAAAGAATAGGGGCCATATCTACAGAGAAATGGTAGATAGTTATATTAAGGAAGAATTGTAGCTTAAAGGGCATGTCCACCCCCAAAACAAAAGTTAACCCATTGCTTGGCCCACTGCCCCTGCTCCATATGTTTGGTCATGTAGTTCCTATTCAAATCCAGGAAACTGAAAAGTAGAATCAGGCTACCAACCTTTGTTACCTCCGCTCTCTTAATAGCTGGCAGCCATGTCTGTGGTTGGCTGACTCTCAGCCAATCACAAACGCGACTGCCAATCAAACCCTTAATGCTACTCCTTTCCTGCAAGTATCATTAGATGCAGAGGCCAAAGAGAATGAAGTTTGCTAAGTCCACACAGCAGGGGTATAGTCCATATGCACACTACCTACAAGCGGGTGCAGACATCCAGTTCCCTACTTCCAAGAGAATACAATAGTTCCAACAAAATAAGATGCGAAGTCGCATTTTAAGAAAACTTTATTTCCAGTATAGATGCCCCTTAAATACTTTTGCCTCATTCAAATGAAGCTATAGTAAAAAAAAATTAAGAGGAAGATTTGGATTCTAGGATGCTGACATACTAGACACTGGGGAGAGTACATAACTATTACTGGTTGTAAAGCGCTCAGGACACAGGATAGAGATGCTTCAGGCAAAGATTCACAATAGATGTCACAAAAATGAATGAGTAATCATGAACTACTTTCCCATTTGTATATTGACATCAAACTATGCCCCCATTTGTTTTTATATAACATTGTCTTGAGGTGAAACATAATTATTTTTATACAATATTATATGTATAATACCCTGAGTAAATCATATTACAAAAAATGTAATCAAATGGCTATACCATCCCCAGTCCAGGAAATCCACCTACATGACTGCTGTCATGATCATTTGTAACACAGTGTATTGAAGATAATGGGCAGAATTATTGGATCAAAGAGACCAAGAAACAAAGCTTGAAGGTAAGAAGTGGAAAGTATTGGACTACAAATTGAACCTTGAATATTTTAGGGAACTCTATCTATTTCCTAACGTGGACACGCACAGGCACCTCTTCTTATCTCCTTCGCTCCTCCAGGGCTCAGATTGGACGGAGGAGAACCAATTAGTTTAATGAGCCAATCCCTTCATCTGGTTCTGCCATCCTTTTTCTCTTTGGTTCCTCTGCAGTATTTAGCCTTGTGTTGGTTTCTCATTTCTTGCCTGTTATAGCTTTGGTTGCCAAGAAACTCTATGTTCTTGTTATTTCGCTTTAGTAGCCAGTCTGCTCTGTGCTATTTTCCTGTCTTTCTATTATTGTGCTCTGTTCCTTTGTCTTCTAGTTCCTGTGAAGTTCTTTGGGTGTTCCGGTTTTCCAGAGTATACCCGGCCTCAGCTATCTATTCCTTGCGCTCTAAGACCTGGGGGTCACTGTTACAGTGAGGCGCGACAGTCTCCTGACGATTGGGGCTTTTCTATATGGAGACAGCAGCTGTAGATTGGGGTATAGGCGCTGAAGGTATACTCGGGAACTCCAGGCATCACATTATAACAGGCCATGTAAGAAATACAAGAGCAATTACAGCTCTTAAACGGGCGGTTAACCAACTGGCCCAGGGTAGCAGTTCAAGGGAATAAAACCCCTCCAGTGCCTCCAGCTCCTGGTTTTGAACCGAAGGTCCCACTACCCAAAAATTTAATGGGAGCGTAACCTATTGGACAATTTTATGAACTCTTGTAACTTATATTTTGGTTACGGCCTACCTCAAAAGGCTCTGACTCTCAGAAGGTAGCCTATTATATCCCTTCTTCAAGGGGACCCTCCACTGGATAGTCCAATTTTATCCTCTGTATCTGCCTTTTTTGATGCTATCTCTCTTGTATGCTGATCCTGATTACAGCCACTGCCGAAACAGAGATAAGGAATCACCTTCAAAATAGACGATCTGCAGCAGATTTCGTCGAGTACCCCACTGGAATGATCCAGCTTTGAATAACCTTTTTTGTTTGGCCTTTCAGAGTCCATTAAGGATGCTCTAAGTAAATTATCCTACTTGTAAATCTTTGGTGAGTCTATAGCTTTGCGATAAAAATCAATCGCAATCAGAGAGCTTCGCCAGGAGAGTCAGGGGATACTCCAGACCCTTCAGTCAGCCTCGACATGCGGTGTTTCTTCAGTACTCCTCCAGAGGAACCAATGCAGTTAGGATGTCCACTAACTCTGGCTGAAAAAAAAGGCGTCAAGAAGGTCTCTGATTTAGAGAAAGTTGCCTAGGCGATCAGGTAAGTCCTCTCAGTTCTCAAGTTAATAAAATTCTGTTACCTATCAAGGTCCCTGGCACACTGATTTTTATTCCCAGGCCTTTGTGGATAATGGAGCTGCTGGTACCTTTTAAGATCGCACTTGGGCCCAGTCATTTGTTATTCCTTTTCAGCCCTTGGCTACTCCTATTCAATTCTAGCCATAGACAACACTCCTCTCTGCCTAGTTCTTCGTCTGTGTTACCCCAGAGTTGTTGTTCATTGGGTCCCTTCCGCCGAGGTCTTCTATTTTTAGATATTCCTTCTAATCCAGAGGTCCTAGGCCTCCCCTTGTTACGTAAAAATAATCCAATAATAGACTGGATTACAGGTCAGGTCATCAGTTGGGGCTCTGTTCGTAATTCTCTTCATCTTTCTCACAATGATTTAAAAACCCTACCAAATTTTTTTTTAAGTATATTAATAGTAAGAAGATGAGGACTGAGAATGTGGCCCCATTAATTAATGGGGATATTTTAGTTACGGAGGATGGTGATAAAGCAATGTCTTGAATATTTTTTTCCCTCTGTATACACTATAGAAGTTCCAAGTGCATTTTGGTTAACCGAGGATATGGTACAGAAAGAACTAAATAAGGTAATATTAATAATCTCCTGGACCGGATAAAATCATTCTCGGGTACTTAGGGAGCTAAGTTCAGTTTTATCTAGGCCATTGTTTCTTATTTTTGCAGAAGCGAAGATGTGCTCTGCATTAGAAAAAGGCTGATGTATTCCGTATTCAAAAAGGGTAATCATTCTGAGGACTGACATTATAAGTAGTAACCAGAGGGATTTAGGAGGAATAGATCTTGTCAAACTAACTTGCTTGGCTTTTATGAGGAAGTGAGTAGAAATTTAGACACTGGCATAGAAGTAGATGTAGTTTACTTGGATTTTGCAAATGTTTTGATACAGTCCCCCATAGGGGACTAATGTATAAGCTAAGGTCTGTTGGTCTGGGGAGTCACATTTCTACATGAAAGAAAATTAGTTAATGAATAGGATGCAGAGAGTAGTTGTTATGGGGCTTCATCATTATGGACTAAAGTGCTAAGTGGGATGCCACAGGGTTCTGTGTTGGGGCTGCTTCATTTAATCTATTTATTAATCATTTGGAAGTGGGTATTGTCAGCAAGTTTCTGTGTTTGCTGACGACACAAAACTTTGTCGACCATTAAAAACTTCAGAGGATGTGAAATCGTTGCAGGGGGATCTAGATAGATTGTCACAATTGGGCTGCAAAGTGGCAGATGAGATTCAATGTTGAGAAATGTAGGTGGTGCATTTTGGACTTAAAATCCTTATACTGCTTATACTATAAATGGCTCTGTGTTTTTGAATCCCTGTTGGAAAGGGATCTTGGAGTTTTGATGGATAACAAACTTAAAGGAAGCAAGCATTTTACAAAGCATTGGTAAGGCCTCATTTGGAATATGCAGTACAATTTGGAATCCTGTGTACAAAAGGACATCTTTGAAATGGAAGGGTTAAGGAAGGGCAACTAAATTAATAAGGGATTGGGGGAGCTGAAATGAAGAGACAGGAAAAGTTCAATTATGTATGCTGGAAAAAGGCGGTTGCTGGGGCATTGTTCACCAATAGAACATGTCAGAGGACACGAGGGCATCCCTTAAGACTTGAAGAAAAAAGGTTTAGGCTTCAAGTCTGGAAAGGGTTTTTCACTGTGAGAACGGTAAAGCTATGGAACTCTCCAGTGTACGTTGTTATGCAGGTTCATTGGTCAGTTTTTAAAAAAAAGCTGGATGTGTTTCTGCAAACATGGAATGTTGCAAGTTACTGGTATTGATACATAAAGTAGAGTTGATCCAGGGAAATTTCCAATTGCCACTGAGTCAGAAGGAAGTTTTTCCTCTTTTATAAATTTGGTGTTTTTTTTTTTTTACCTTCCTCTGGATCAACAGTTAGGCGGAAATGAGATATTGCTAGATGGGTTGGACTTGATGGACTATGTCTTTATTCAACCTCAATACTATAATATATGTTACCAAGATAATGCACACCTTTTTTCCATGCAGTCTGCCGAAAACTACCCCACACTCGATCATAGGATTGTCCTATAGATCTCTTGCCAGGTACTATGCCCCTACTATAACCCTGGCTATGAGAGATTATATTAAAGAAAATCTTAAAAAGGGTTTATTCAGCCCTCCACTTCACCTGCGGGCAGGTTTTTTATTTGAAAAAAAAAAAGGATGGGGGTCTGAGGCCTTGCATTGATTTTAGGCGCTAACAAAATTACATCAAGAAAGGTATCACTTACCCTTGAAGATGATTTATTCTCCCAAGTATTTGGTGCAAGTGTTCTCTAAATTAGATCTTAGAGAAGCGTATAATCTGATTAAATACGTCAAGGGGATGAATGGAAACTGCCTTTACACCAAGGATGGCCATTATGAACCTAATATGCCTTTTGGCCTCTTAATGCTCCAGCAGTCTCCAGGATTTAGAATTATGTGCTTCAAGAATTCTTAGGCAAATTTGTCACTGTATATCATGACAATATTCAATTTTTTTCCTCATTTCCTCATTTTTAATCATCATCTACTCATGTGAAATTGTTTGCTGGAAAACTTAGACAAAATTATCTATTTCCAGATTGGAAAAGTGCTCCTTTGAACTTCAACAGATCCCTTTTCTTGGCTTCATCATCTCAGATAAAGGTCTTACTATGGATCCCAAAAAGCTCTCAGCGATTCTTGATTGGGAGGCTCCCACCAATCTTAGGCGCCCTGCAGAGATTTTTGGGATTCGCCAATTTCTATAGTTTTATAAGAATTTTTCCACCTTAGTGACCCCATTAACCAACTTAACTTAAAGAAAGGTGCCTTCCGTTCTCCCTGGTCCCAACAGGCTCAGACATCCTTCCTAAGTTAAGAGAGGCCTTTGTAATGCACCTGTTTTGGACACCCCATGTTCGTCTAAGTATGTGGCCGCTCCAGGGTAAGTTCCGATATGTTCAGGAGGGAAGGGACCAAAAGAGACTCCACTCAGACCGGTTGCGGACTTGGCGGTTCCAAACTCCGTCTACTCAGCATACTAGAACAAAAGGTAGGCCCGCACTTCCGGTGTGTGGTGGAAACCACCACCCCCCAATGTTAACCTTTAAAGTAAAGTTGGATGCCTCGGAATTTGAGTAGGTGCTGTTTTGTTCCAATATTCTGGTAATCCCGAACAACTACACCCATGTGCCTATCCTTCAAAAAAACTGTCCAGTGGAGGCTAACTATGACATCGGGGACCGGGAGCTCCTGGCTGTTAAAAGGGCTTTTGAGGATGGAGACATTGGCTAGAAGGGCATTTCATCCAGTGTATACTGATCATAAGAATCTTGCATATTCGAAAACGCTAAGAGTTAAATTCCAGACAAGCCCATTGGGTTCAGTGCTGATGCACTGTCACACATTTTTCTGATTCTCCTTCTGATTCGGAAACCTTGCCGGAACCCATTCTTTCATCTTACTGTTTCTTGAATGCCTTGTCTACTCCTCAATTATTGCCTAATCTCTCTGATCTTTAAATCCTTTCCAGTCTGATGTTCCTCCCGGTAAACCCTCTAACCAGCTGTTTGTTCCTCTCAGTCTCCGTTTACTGATCCAACAATTTCACAATTCCAAACTACAGGTCCCCCGGGGAGAAAAAGACCTATAACTCCTTTCCTGTCATGTGTCTGGTGACTTTCTCTGACCAGAGATGCCAAAGCTATGTCAAAACCTGTGTAATTGTGCATGCAGTCCTAGAGACACTCCTCATGGTACTTTAATGCCCTTGCCTGTGCCCACCACTCCAGGGTCCCAGATCACCATGGACTTCATAGTTGACCTACCTATCTCCCTGGGGTCAACAGTTATTTTTATAAATGGCTCACTTTATACAACTTAACAAACTTCCCTCTGCCAAAGGTTGTCTCTCTTATTTATCAAGCACATTTTCCAACTCTATGGGATTCCCAAAAACATATCTCAGATAGAGGGGTCCAGTTTATACCACAGTTTTGGGCTGCCCTTTTTTACTTAGCTTGGTATCTCTCTGTCTTTTTCTTCTTCCTTCCATCCCCAGTCTAATGGGCAGAAAGAGAGAACCAACCAATCATTAGAACAATATTGTTGTTTTGTTTCTGATTGTCAAGAATCTTGGGTGGAGTTTTACCCTTTGCTGAGTTTACAATATACAATACTGTTGTTCTTCCACAGGTACTTCTCCTTTCTTCTGCATTTATGGCCATCATCCCAAGCATCTTCTTTAACTGGACATACTTCTGACTTCCCTCTTCAGAAAATTGGTTTTAACATATGTCTACTATCTGGCGCCAGGTACTACAAAACTCAAAAAGGCCTCTCCCATCAAAGAATTTGCAGATAAACATCGATCCAAGGAACTGGACTTTTCTCCTGGGGATCCTGTATGGGTCTCCACTCACAACCTTTCTCTTCGTCAACCCTGTTCCAAATGGGGTCCTTAGTTCATTGGTCCATACCCATTCTCCAAAAATTAACAGAGTAACCTATAAAGTTAACTTGCCTCCCTCAAGCAAACAAAACCAACTCTTTTCATGTGTCTTTGTAAAATCAGCTGCTTCTGCTCTTCTCTATGTCAGACCTCCTCCTCCAGTTGAAATCCAGGGAGAACTGGAATTTGAATTGGATAAATCTTGGACTCGACTCACGTTGGTTCCAACACTTCCTGCAATACCTTATTGACTAGAAGGTTATGGCCCTAAAGAAAGATGCTGGGTTCCTCACATCATCAGATTCATTCCCAGAACTTATTGATCAGTTTCATAAGGATCATCCAGAGAAACCTATCTTGTAGTGGCCTCTCATGAGGTGGGGGGGAAAAGTCAGGCACTTTCCTGCTTCTTGCTCCCGCCAGCAAGTCTGTCCTCCGACCTCGGGAAACTCCAGCTGGGTCCGTCACGTCTGATGTCATCGGGTCGCTTCCGGCTTCGGCGTGTGCAAGTGGCTCCTCTTCTGCTCATGCACCTGCTCGGTTCTCTTCTGGTGCAACGCTGACGCGCGCAGGCACCTCTTCTTATCCCTCTGCTCCTCCAGGGCTCAGATTGGACAAAGAGAACCAATTAGTTTAAACGAGCCAATCCCGCTGCTCGTGGTTCTGCCATCCCTTTTCCCATTGGTTCCTCTGCAGTATAGCCTTGTTTTGGTTTCTCATTCTTTGCCTTGCTTGGTTGCCAAGCTAGTGGTCCACTCTACGTTTCTTGTTATTTCGCTTTAGTAGCCAGTCTGCTCTGTGCTATTTTCCTGTCTTTATATTATGTGCTCTTGTTCTCTTTGTCTTCTAGTTCCTGTGAAGTTCTTTGGGTGTTCTGGTTTTCCAGAGTATAACCCGGCCTCACATCTATACCTTGCACCTAAGACCTGGGGGTAACCGTGTACATTGAGGTGCGACAAGTCTCCTGGCAATCGGGGCCTTGTCTATGGTTGAAGACAGCAGCTGTAGATTGGGGTATAGGCGCTGAAGGTATACTCAGGAACTCCAGGCATCACAATATCTGTCTCTCTCAGCCCCCCCACTTGTTTTCAATAACTACCCCTCAATGTTTTTGAATTTCATATTTTTTGTCCATTGTTGCATACAGCTTTCAAAATAGACAAACCAATGCAGAAAACAAATCTTCATATTCGACAGAAGGAGATGAGGATACAAATATTATGGATAGAAATTAATGAAACTATTCCAACTGCGTGTATGTCTCTCTATGTACTATCGAATAATTTTTTTTACACCTTTCAGTGCCAGCAGAATTTCCCACTTCTGTTGCATTCTACATGACAGCAATGAATTTTTAGGATTTTGCACTCGGTTTAATCAATATTACACAAGAACCCTTTAGTTAATAGGGAATACTATATATCTTAAGAAGTTAACGGAATTTTGTAACTATTTGGAGATTTGACTGGATTTAAGATAATACAGTATGGCAAAAGAGAGAATATTTATTTTTGCATTTTTATTTGTATAATGTTTATTCTATCGAGAACAATCGAGTACAATACCCCACTTTTCCTGTCCAGGAGACCCCCAAAACAAATACTGCAGTTTCTTGACATTTAAGCACTCTGACAGTTCATGTAAATAATTCCAAATTAAAAAAATATCTCTATAGAATACAATGTCCCGAGGATTGTATCTGATGATTTTACTGACGTACTTGTATATTGTGTTAATAAAATGTTTTATTTGTTTGCACTTTACATGGGATGTATTTGTATTTTATTGTGTAGAATGTTAAAGGGACACCTTCAGTGGAAATGATCAATATTTGTTAAATTGTTAGTTTGTGTAATGCTTTCTTAGTTATTCTACATATTCTCTCCCATTTTGCAAAATCAGTTGATTTCATACACTTTGCTGTTCCCTGCTGTTGACATTAGTGAGCTGACATTTCAGTTCTAACGGTCTTCTCTTCTTCTTCCCAGGATGCACCACTTCCTTGGAATGTTCCCCCAATGTTCTCCTAATTCATTTTACAAACTGAGATCTGCCTGTGTTTACAATCTCTTTGTAATCCCTCTTTTGTAATAGTACTGTACCAGTTCAAAATCACCTGCATGTGTATTGAGGCTACGTTTACTTTGATGATTTCCTGGGATTTTTGCACAGCTTAAAAAAGGCATTTTTTTCACCAGCTGCCATCTCCCTTTCTATTTACAAAACTGAGAACTGCCTGTCTTTACATCTGCAGCTTCCGTCTCCCCTGCTGGCAATTTGTTCTCCCCATATGGCAGCAAGCAGGTGCAGAACACCAGAAGAGGGGGGAGCTACTAGTAAAGGGAGATAGCCAGCCAGCAGGGGAAACAGAAAGCTGTAGGATTGTGTTCCTGCATAATTTCCCTAGAGCTCCCTAGAAGAGTCCCAGAAGAAGTCCATACCTAGGCAGCAGGGAAAGGAAAGCCAAGGAATGCTATCCAGAGAAATGCCAAAACAAATGATGACCACCTTCAGGTTCCTCCTGTTTGTGTTGTATCAGCACATCAGTGCAACTACAGCATGCTCTTAAAATTGCTTTGAAGGACAAAATACATTGTGGGGATTCCACAACCCCACTTAAAAAGTACAAATCCACTTTTAAATAGATAATATTTAATGGCATACTAACTTCACCAGATAGTTTTTTGAACTAGGGAACAGCAACTACAACTGCAGAGGGGCCCAGATGTTCCCTTCCCCCTCTACAGCATTCCCCACTCCAGAAGCTCCCCTGAAAACAACACAGGGATCCATTACAGTTTCATTGGGAACCTTTTGATTTCATAAAAAAAAGTATTGTTGTGTTTAAATGGCTGGCTATGGAAGGGAATGGTATTACACAAATTTATGAATGTTTAAACACAACTACACATTGGGGTCAATGGTGGGTTACATTTTAGTTTTGGGGTGGAAATAACCTAAAAACCCAGTAAATTCCCATTTCAGAACATTATAATGTTGTAATGATATATTGGTAATTGTTCCCTAGTTCTTTACAGATCTTGCTAATCCTGAATATTTAAACTTTCAGTAAATTTAAAAGGTGTTGTAAGACACAATTTAAACTAACAGCTGACGATACCCTACCACTACTTTACAACACTTTAACATTCAACCCAGCTTAAAGGGTATGTCCACCCTTGAATAAATTTTTGCTATAACCATCCCCTGTCACCCCAGCCCCAACCGCTATATTTATTTTATTAGAAAGTTCCCCAAGCTTTACTTACTTCCCCTCTTTCCTCCGCCGCGCTGCCGGCCCTCTGCTTGTCGAGAATGCAGCAGACGGGCGGGACCGGCAGTCGCATCTGTGATTGGCTGAGCGGCAGCCAATCACGGACGCAGCTGCCAGTCATTCAGTGCGGCAGAGGGAAGAGGGAGGTAAGTAATGTTTGGGCACTTTCTAATAAATAAACATAGCGGTTGGGGCTGGGGGGCAGGGGATTATTATAGCAAAAGGGTTTTACACTAGGAGGGAAATCCTAATCGGGAGGGAGAGGGAGGGGGAGGGAGGGGGAGAAGGGCTGCAGTACGCATGCCAAACTTCTCCCGGAGGCCAGGTAAGGCAGAGTCCTATATGGACTCTGCTATCCTCCTGGTGGGCAGTTTTGGGACTTTGGGGGGGACTACAGGAGAACCAGATGGCTGGGATGTGAGGTAAGTATTAAACTACACCTACACAATGGGGCCAGTAGTGGGGGGGATTAATAGTTTTGGGGGTGGACATGCCCTTTAATTGGAAAGGTAATATTTCTACATTTCATTAAACTATGTGACCTATTTTATAGACACCTTGGTGTTGCTTGTAAAATGATAACACTTACATACCTGACCTGGTCTTCTCCAGTAAAACACAGATGTCACCATTGATGCATCTATGTTTAAATACATTTGATGGAACATGTCAAGAAGATATAACAGCTAAGCTGCCACTTTTTCTACAAACCTTTACTGCTTAAATGTCTTTATTAACCCATGTAACAGTGTAAATGTGTAAAAAAAAAAAAAAAAAGGTTTTACTGCTTACTCTGAGGTTCTGAGGATCTTAAAGAAAAAGTTGAACTGAAATTTTATCACTTGCAGTTATTTCAATGTCTCTCCTCATACCCTTCCCTAGTATTTATATCCAAAGTAGCTTACTGGACAGCTCTGTCTCTTCCTAGGGGAAGCATTCTGAGTATGCATGGGGGGGAGGCATTGTTAAACTAGAGTTGTCAGAAACTCATAAGTTTGTTTCCGTTTTTGGAATTACGGAAAACCAAAACCAAAAATGGAACATACTTTTGAGGGTTCAGAATGCATTAATGAGGGTTCCGAATATACGTGGTTATTTTTGATAACCCTTGAACATTTGATACCCTCAAAAATACAATTGGAAACTACTTTTGAGTTTCTGAACGTATTTCCGAGGGTTATCAAACCTTTGAGTTATTTTTGAAAAAAGAAGTTCAAAGAGTCCACTGGAATGTTGCTTTCTTTCTTCAAATCACTTATGACATAGATGAGATCCGGGTTTCACAAGATTCGAGGGTGACCAGTTTTGGACGGAATGTTCAGACATTTGGAATATGCGGTGCAGTTTTGGAATCCCATATACAAAAGGGACATCTTGGAAATTGAGGCAGTTCAGAGAAAGGCAACTAAATTAATAAGGGGAATGGAGGGGCTTGAATATGCAGGCAGATTAGACAAGTTAGGGCTGTTTACATTGGAGAAGCGGCGGTTGCGTGGGGACATGATCACTTTATATAAATATATTAATAGGCCATACAGTGAACTCTCTGGTGCATTGTTCACTAATAGGTCATATCAGAGGACTCGTGGACATCCTTTATGATTGGAAGAAAAGAAGTTTCATCTTCAGGTTAGGAAAGGTTTCTTTACAGTGAGAACGGTGAAACTGTGGAACTGTCTTCCAGCAGATGTGGTAATGGCAAGTTCATTAAATAGCTTTAAAAAAGGCCTGGATAAGTTTCTAAAACTAAAAAATATTGAGAATTACTGGTATTAATACATATAGATCTGGTTGATCCAGGGATACTTTCCGATTGCCGTTTGGAGTCAGGAAGGAATTTTTCCCCCCCTTTTAACTGGGGTTTTTTGCCTTCCTCTGGATCAACTGTTAGGAAGGGTTAATAAAAAAAAAAAAAGAGGGTGGATAGGTTGGACTTGATGGACGTATGTTGATGGACGTATTCAACCTTAATTACTATGTATACCACACTCGTAGTGCGTACTAAGCCTAAGCAGTATTGTTCTGCTCTATAGTCGATACTATTTTGTGGTCTAACAAGCTTAGAGTAAAACTTAATTCTCAGGATAAGCACCAAGTTACAACTGGTCAAATAAAGGTTTATAGGGTCAATTTTCCCAGAGGCGCTGGGCAAATTTCTGTAGTTAAAGTCGCACTAGCCTGTTGCGTGGATTATGCAAAAGACACCTGCGCATCCGCCACTCGTAATATCCTTATAATTTACAGTGGGGGATACATTATCCCTTATAATACATGAGTAGTACCTGGAGTTCCCTGTCCTGTATAAATCAGCTTATGTCCTTGTATCTTTATATGGACACAGAACTCCTTAGCGACTTCTAATATCCTTGTATCTTTATATGGACACAGAACTCCTTAGCGACTTCTAATATCCTTATATTTTACATTTGGGGATGTATTATCCTTTATAATACATGAGTGGTACCTGGAGTTCTGCCCATAGTAAAAAAAAATGCAGCACAGCAGTGTTTATTACTTTGACAGTCTGGGCAGTTCTTTGAAGGAAGCTGAGAACATAACAATACAACTACATTTAATGTATGTTTCCAGCTCTGATCTCTTCCACTAACCAATGTTTATACCAGCCCTCCAGCCAATGTTTAAACCAGCCCTACAGGCAGAGCTTAAACCAGCCCTCCAGTCAGTGTTAAAACCAGCCCTCCAGCCAGTGTTAAAACCAGCCCTAGCAATAACAGCATATGAAGTCGCAATAGTGTTTTATTTCAAACCAACCATCAAACACACAATGTTTCAAGGAAAAGTTCCCCCTTTCTCAGGTGATCCTATACATGCTAAATGGTTGTGTACATAAGTGAATTTCCGAGTAAAAACTCAAAGTGCTCTGAACAGCCTCCACTTTTTCAAACAAAACACACCCCAAACTTCAGCTACATAACTGTGGCGTTCTTTCATACATACATGCAGATTTCTGGATGCAATTCTCCATAGATTTAAGTGCTTTTAGGAGAAAGAAAGAGGTGATACAAAGTTAGAATACTTACCTAAACCCACTAGGCAAGTAAAAAAACCCACTAAATATCATTCACCCACATGTCCTGAATTAAATGGTATGTCATGTGTAGGTGTACACAGAGACGTGTGCCAAATTGGACATGTGCATGAGTGCAATTTGAAATATCAAAGTGCTCTGTACTTTGAACAGCCACCTATTTTTGAAACAAAACTCCCCACAAACTATATATTTTTGGAATCTACACATATACACCTACTTGGCCACGTCTCTGTGCACACATACACGTGGCATACCGTTTGATTCAGTAGAGCTGCTACAGTTTTTGAGTGAATTTCAACTTTGATTTTGTCTCTGATTTATTATTTTTGGAGAAAAAGGAACATTTGAGGAAAAAAACTTACAAATAGCTAAACATCTGTGTCCGGGTATCAAAATGTATCCCACGTACAATAACCTGTGGGTATGTATTTTCTAAAAATCTCTCACTTATGTGGATATCTTAGCTAATTTGGCTAATTTATTCTACCTTAACTGTCAGAAGTTCTAATAAATTTCAATCAGGTGTAAAAGTCTAGACAGTGCTATTTCAGTTGGGGGGGGGGTCTCCTGGACAGGAAAAGTGGGCTATCTACATATGTCTAGTATCATTGTACTGAGAAGAACCAGAGCTTTTAGATAGTAGATTTGTGTGCATATACCTATGTTTTCTATAACAAAATATGAAAAAATTATTACATTTTGTGAAAAAAATGAAATTACATTTTGCGAAAGAAAATTCAAATCTTCCATATTTTACCCAAAATCTGTAGAAAAAGTTACACAATTCTGATATCTTGTTGAAGTACATTTTGTACTGAAAAAAAAGGATGAATAATATTCCATATATACTGGGGTGTTTCCTACTGTAAACTTAGTCTAAACCGATTGAGGGTAAAATCCTGAACATTTTCTGAAACGCAATGTGAAATATCATTAATACAATTTTCTTGGTTTTTGAGATATAAAAGATAAATACTGTATATAAAAGATTCCCTTTGTAACATTTCACATTCCAATCTGATCATCTGCAACAACTTCAAAAGACTTTGGGGGACAATCAATATGAGCCGTATAGTATATTATAGAATTCCAGTGTTTAAGTCACACCAACCATTTAACAAAGATCAGGTACCCATGTAGCCTCCACAAGTGAGTCAATATAACGTTATGGACATTTGTGTGAACAGGTTACTTATAATTTGGAATTTCCCAGAGCAGCAAGAATGATATTGAATTGTGGCTCTAGGTAAATATCCATTTCCTACATTTATGAAGTTAAGTCATGGGAGATGTTGACCATATTATATACATTTTTACGTTTAGATCAGTTACGGTTCCTCAGATGTACTGTTTACGGACAGACAGCAGTTCCTTTACCTCTACCGAACGTTACCTAATGAACAACATCACAATCAAGCTCTTATCCAACTGCTGAGACACTTTGGATGGACTTGGGTGGGAATCTTGGCATCAAGTGATTATAGTTGGCGTAAAAGGAGTGAAGAACTCAGAGACCTGATAACCAGCAATGGGATGTGTGTGGAGTTTGCATATGAAATAAATGTATATGATGGATTTTTATCATTAGCTGTTAAACAGAAGATTCTATACAAAACAGCTAATGTTCTTATTATCTCCGACTCAAACGGATCTTTTCAGTCAATATTAGATGATATTCCTTATAGTTTCAAGTGGAAAAAAAACATAATATTATTAACAGAATCTCTGTTTGTAGATGTTTATTTATACCCTCGTATTATGGAAATCCTAAATGGTAGTTTGGCTCTTCCAGTATCTGCAGGTGAAATTGACGGACTCCAGAGTTTCCTCTCCAAGGCGAGTCCCAATATATACCCAGATGATCATTATATTACATTCATATGGGCAGAATTATTTAATTGTCTCCCTCCTGTACAGAAACATGTATTGGACATTATGGACATGTTAGTGGGTGACAAAAATGCATGTTTTGGTAATGAAACATTTGAATTAATTTCTGGGTATGAATTAAAGGAGTATACAGTTGTATCCAGTGTTTATAAAGCTGTGTATCTGATGGCCTGGGCTCTACATCACTTATTCTCAGAGAAAGGGGCAGATACAGACAAGGACCTTAAAGGAACCCTAAGTCAATGGAAGGTATTGGAATTGTCTGTTTATCTAGTTCCAGAACATACTGTCTGTTTGTTACTGCTGGCAGTTCACAATGACTATATTTGTGGTACTGGACTTGACATTTTATTCTTAAAAACATTTTGCTAGTCACTCGACTGTCTTTATCAATTCAGAATGACCTGTACAAGAATTTTTTGCCAATAAATACCCTGGTATGTGTCTCAATCAACATTTTTAAGACCAAGTCTTATTAAGACCAAGTGGAAAGCTTTATTAAAATGGTTTAGAGAGGGGAAATACAATCATAACCCACACGTTTATCTGCCTCCATGCCCCCAAAGTGCAAATCATACAAATCTCATTTGTAACTAGAAAGGGAACGTTTAATTATAACTTTGAATTTTTGCAGATTTTAAAACTCAATAATGCCAATGAAGAGGACATTGTTGTTTTTTACTTACCCTTTAAATATGTCACATGCATTAAAAGTAGATCAGTTAGTGTGTGTGCATTCATATCAGGTTGGGGGATAAAATACTAACTTTTTTGATGATTGGTCAAAATGTGTTTTTTTGATTTTAGTTACCCTTTAAATATGGCTGCCATGGAAATGGAAGGGTCAGTCAGTAAGTGTGTGTACCTGGATCAGGTTGGAAGTTAAAAAAACAAACTTTTGATTATTGATCAAAATTAGTTTTTTTACTTTAGTTACCGTTTACGTATGGCTGCCATAGTAATGGATAAGTAGATCAGTAGGTGTGTGTACCCGTGTCGGGTTGGGGGTTAAAAAAACAAACTTTTTTGATGATTGGTCAAAATTAGTTTTTTTGACTTTAGTTACCCTTTAAGTATGGCTGCCACTGTAATGGATAAGTAGATCAGTAGGTGTGTGTACCTGGGTCTGGTTGAGGGGGTATGTCTTTTTTGTGTTTACAACCATAAAACTATCTTTTATTGAGGATAAATCTATTTTTTTTTTACTTTAGTTACCCTTTAAGTATGGCTGCCACAGTAATGGATAAGTATATCAGTAGGTGTGTGTACCTGGGTCTGGTTGAGGGGTATGTCTTTTTTGTGTTTACAACCATAAAACTATCTTTTATTAAGGAAAAATCTAAATTAGTTTTTTTGACTTTAGTTACCCTTTAAGTATGGCTGCCACTGTAATGGATAAGTAGATCAGTAGGTGTGTGTACCTGGGTCTGGTTAAGGGGATATGTCTTTTTTTGTGTTTACAACCATAAAACTGTCTTCTATTGAGGATAAATCTAAATTATTTTTTTTACTTTAGTTTTCCTTTAAATATGGCTTCCATGGGAATGGAAAGGTAGGTCAGTAGGTGGGTGTACCTGTGTCTGTGTGGGGGGTTGGGGGTATCACTTCTTGTATTTATGATCATGAAACTGTTTTGAAATATCCACATCTGAGGATTGTTACCATTATAGTCTATGGGGAAAATGTCCGGAAATTCGCCAATAACGCCGTAACACGGATTCCTTAGCTAGAAGATAGCACATTTCTATATGCTCCACACGTCTGTACCGAATTCATGTCTCTAGCTTAATTACTGTGGAAGGAGATACGTTCCAAAAAAGCGGAAGAATAAAGCGGAAGAAGAAGAAAAAGAAGAAGAAATAGAAAGAACATTAATTTGGCTTTTTCAAGCCATATTAATAATAAAGTGCATTGCATTATGATAAGGTGTAATGCTTGCTCCCATCTTCCTCCCTGACCTCTGGGATTTTTTCTGCTTCCTTCAAGCATGTGGGTGTCAAACCTCTTCTTAAAAAACCCTCTCCGAACCCTTCCTACCAATGTATCTACCTCCCTGTCTCTACCGTTTGCATCAAAACTTAGAATGTCTCTTCTTCACACATTACTAATTACCTCCATACACCTGGTCATTCAACTGAAACAGCCCACTTGAATGACCTACAAACTACATAGCCAGGAGACATTTCTTGGTCATCATTCTCTTTGATCTATTGGCTGCCTTTGATACTGTGGACCATTCTCAAAATGCAGCGGCTGCCTGGTTGTCTTTTTATCTTACTAACAGCTCTTTTGCTAATTTCCAATTCCACTTAGTGTGGGGGCCCCTTAAGGCTTGGTTTTGGGACCCTTACCACGTCTTTAACAATTGTTACAGCAATTATAAATGTATGACATTTGCAATGGTGGTCTTACAATTACGATCACGTCCATACATTTATGTTTGTGAACATAATTGTATGATTGTCCATACGGTACCATTGATATTGTGTGAATGGGTGATTGCGTTGTACTTTTATGATAAACCGCAATATTAAAAGTTTCCGATACTGCAGGATATTGATTATGGATCTTACTGTTTTCCCTTTATATATGTATATATTGGCTTTAAGTATCACATATATGCTGATGATTGAGTCATTCCCCCCTTAAACTAGAACCTAGTCCACCCTTCTCCATTTCTATTGACAATATGGTCATTAACCCAGTTAAATCTGCACAGTGCCTTGAAGTAATCTTTGATGCCTCTTTTTCCTTCTGTCATTACGTTAACAATGTCACCAGGATGAGAAATTTTCTCATATTGCCAACATCTGCCCTTTCCTCTCTTGCTCCACTGCTAAATCGTCCATACATGCCCTCATACTCTCCCACCTTGTCTACTGTAACATTGCATTCCTTGGTCTCCTATCCCAGCAGTTCAGATTATTTCACTCTCCTCCAAGAGAGTGCCCAAATCCCTGATACTGCAGTCCATAGGGTGCCTCCCCAATCAAACAGAATCCTATTCAATACCCTTATTTTAACCTTTAAATTCCTTCACGCTACTGCACCTCCCTACTTTTCTTCTCTTTTGGTCCCTTATGTTCCTGGACGGGCCCTGCGCTCCTTGCAAGGCAATCTTCTTTACAAACCCCTAACAAACACTGCTTCCTCTCTTCTTAAACCATTCCCTCTTGCTGCTCCCTAGCTTTGGAACACTCTCCCTCTCTCCCAGGTGACATCAATCAGTATCTTTAAATCTAAACATTTATCCTACCTTTCTGAAAACCAGCACTAATTACGATTGTTAGCTGTCTGAGCATTTTGTATCCCTCCCCCACTGTGGGGCAGCTGAGCAGAGATTTCATTCATATGTAATGATTATCTAGGCATCCCTGTTAATAATGTCAAGCTAGGTTAAAGAATAAAGAATGGGTAAGGTAGGTAAACATAGATTCTGGCCATCCTCATGTTTGTCACAATATTGGTGTGAAGAACCCAAGTGGACTATAAAAATGACACATTGATGGTATGAAATCTATAACCTAGCCTCCTAGTGGTGGTTTTATTACTATTGTGGATTCTAGATTGATTGTTTTATTAGATACATGTGATTAGGGATTGTAATACGGGTTGCACTCATTGTGAATGGGGGTTTTAAGATTTGCACTTTATGGGTGTGGATGCAAATAAACATTTTATAACTGAGTCGTTTCTTTGTGGGATCTGCTGTGAGGATTTTCTACCTCCACTGCTAATATAACAGCGAGGTGTCAGGGACCTCCTGAATGCAACGTGTTGAAGGTGAATATCAAGTCCAGTTGATCTAACTGAATACAATAAATATACCATGACATGGAGGAATGAGCTTCACTAGTGAACTAGATATAAAATACATGGCCAACTGATACATTTTACTGCCCATATGTTTGTATGTTTACACAACTGTAAATTATAAGGATAAAATAAGTTAATGAGGAGTTCTGTGAATATATAAAGGTACAAGGACTTGGGCTGATGAATGCTACTCATATATTAAAAGACATATTGTATCCCCTACTTTAAACAATTGCAGGGTTATTCAATAAAAGTTCTTATAGTTTAAAATGGTGCTAATTTTGCCCCAACCAATCAGATGTTAGCTTTCAAATGTTAAATAAGATCTGATGGGTTGGGGCAAAATTAGCACCATTTTAAACAAAAATAACTTTTATTGAATCTCCCTGTAAGTCCATTATAAGCACTGGTTCACATCTCTATGTGCAGCCTGTCAAATGTTATGGTACTGAGAATATGCTCCAATGTTTTATTAAACCTTAACTTGTTTGGAGAAAAGAATTCCCCTTTTAACTACTCAGTTATTTATAACCAGTAGTTTATTTATTCATTTTAGGTTAAGTATCATTATTATTATAACTGCAGTGTTTAGCACTTCTTTATTTGATAATTTGACTTTCCATGTAACTTAGATTTTGCATGTTTTCACATATTGAATTTTCATATTGAATTTTCTTTCCCTTGGAATAATGAATGAATTATTTTGTGTACATTTAGAAATGCCCTCAATTTGTCTGTTCCTTATTCCTGTTTGTCCATAGCTAAACCAAATACTAAGAGGGATTAAACTCAAAATGTCTTCATCTGAAGAGATTTACTTCACCAAGGAAGGAGATATCCCAGCACTGTATGACCTCACCAATCTGGTTATACTCACTGATGATAACAATATAAAAACCATTAAGATTTCTGTAATTAAAGTGGGAGGCTTTGGTGCCTTTGGTAACCAACTGATTGTCAATGATAGCGCCATTTTGTGGAATCAATGTTTTAAGGCCGTAAGTAAATGGAAATTCCATTAAGAAATTTACAATGTGGTTATAAGGCAATTATAATACATTTGCTAGTAGTTTCTTGTCTATTGGCGTGCCATCGCTTTCGTTACCCATTCCTGGTCATGTGAGGTCACATGCGGATTGGGTCCGCAGACATCTGAAGATTCCCGATCCCGTCTGTCAGCTAGACTCTGGGCTGAAGACTGTTTTTTAAAATGACTTAACCAGAGGTCCAATAATCTATCTCCCCATTATGAAATCCCCATTGCACTGAGGTTCATGTTATAAAATCTTATTCATTTCACAAAAAATCAGTACAACTGGTTCTTTTTCCATTATTGCATTTTTTAACATGAGAAAGGCATTCTAGTCATTAAAAAAAATGTGTTGTTGTAAGTCGTAAATAATGCTAGTGTATTGATTCATATAAATGCATTGTTAGAGTTTTCATTGCAATGTAGGTGATTAGAACGAACACCCCAAAAGGCACTTTGTACAGTGCACAGATAAAATGGGATAAAGAGGAAGAGAGTAAAAGAAGGATTGGGGGTAAAATGGGAAGAGGGAATGAACTAGTAGTGAACAGTATAGAGTATCTCTGTGTTTCTATACAATGCACATATTTAACACTAGCAGATTGTGAGCGTTTATTACTTGCATGCAGGTGAGATCCCTCCAGAGCTGCACAGCCTCTGGTAAATCTCTTCTGGGAGATTTGCCCAGCACAAGTGCAGCTCTGGGTGAATATCCCTGATTGAATATAATCAAAACAAGTATCAGAATCGTCTTCATGTAGAGAAACATCTTGGTAATAATGACAATGTTTCCACTGTATAGCAAATGCTGCACCTTCTATAGAGCTTTAAACTGCATTGTACAACCAAGTGTAGATCCAAAGTGCCTGATGCAGACCATCTTTGGCTTTATTAAACCATCATCAATAGATAGACCCTTCTCTGGTCTGCATAGAAAATAGAGAGGAACCAAACTGGTAATTTTTGTTCTGCCAAACATTCCAAACATTCAGCTGAATCCATGTTTTTTTTTAAATTAATTTTAAAATCAGTACTTCACTAAATATTAATAGATTCTCTATCGGCAAGCTTGACTTTAGACACCCACGCACCTAGCGCACATGATTCAATATCGCGTTTACACTACTATTAGTGCTGAATTTTAATATCAGAAAGAATGGATTTGGATGTAAAAAATAATAGCAGGCTGGTTCTAAGGTCCAGTTATTGTGGCTCCTGGAATGTCTTATATGGAAGGTGTGTTTATACAGTGTGGGACAAATTGCCCCAAGGCTTTGCCTAGATTGTTGGTCCACCAGTGTGATGGCTAATTAATCACTGTGGTCTTGGAGTAGATTAGTGTAATTAGGAGACCTAGTTGCCTAGTATAGCTAATGGTTTCCTTATCCTGATTTGTTTGTGGTACCAAATACATTTCCCTAAATTTCTTTGTAGCATAATAAAATGTGTTTTAGATTGGAATTATGGGGGGGGGGGGTGTTTACGGTGTTGGTTTTAATATGGGCAAACTAAGGAAGGTTTTGAGATGCCCACTTGTCAACTTTTTTTATTTAACAGTATATTGAAAGCTTTGCAAAGTTATCAGACTAACTGGCTTTTGTTGAGATAAGTATTATGTCAAGATATTTCAAGAGTTTCGTTTGGAGGGCTTGCATCTTATGGTATAGGGTTGTTTGTTTATTAGAGAGCATGAAGAAAGCAAACTATTCCTTTACTGCAGTAATTGAAGAACAGGAGGTAAAGGAGCTAAGCCTTACCTCCACTTCTTTAATTCATTTAGAAGGAGCCAGGAATGAAGATAAGGAAATTTACCTTGCACACATTCCGCCTCCACTGACAGATCCCACTTCCGGTTTCAGTTTAACTATAGCACGCATTATCATGCATGCTTGCTTTAGTTAAACTTTTGCTTTGTGTCGCCCATTTATAATCCTGTAATTGTTAAATCTAAGGGATTTTGCAAATGTTTTATCTTGTGTGTAGAGTTTGATGGGCATCACAAAGCCACAAAAGCTAAACAAAAAAAGGATGGTCCTTCTGTACAGTATGTGTACATGTGTACCTGTAACAGTACATACCCTTGAAAGTTTTTTATTTAGCATAGTTAGCTTATTAACATTTTATTTATAATGGGATGAGATGATTGGCATCAACAAGCCACAAAAAAAGGATAGTCTTTCTGATCGTAATTGGTTTAGGCAATAAGTCAAATCAGATTGTTTTTTTTCCGCCAATTTTTATGCGTTAATAATACGTTTTTTTAGAAATATGCCCCTTAGTGTTTCAAGGAAGCTAAGGAGGGTCACATAATGTAAAGAAATGTAATTGGAATCCAGATAAATTACTTTGACATAAATAAAGAATAAATTATATCATTGTCTGTTTATATCTGTCTTGCACTCAAAGAACGGCCTACCAAGAAATGTATGAAAGGGTCAATTACTTTACAATCAATTTTTTTTGGCTTTCAATTTGTTCCCAGGAGAAGATATTGGGGATTATTTATTGAAAACTGATGCAAAAGTTTTAAGAAAAAAAAAATGACATTGTCTGTAAGCAAAATTGTGTCAGTTTCGAACATATTTTAAAGAGGCCATTCTTTCTAAAAGATGTTCTTATGAGGGTGGAGTTGTCCTTTAAAGGGTATCTCCACTCGTATTTTCAAGATTTGGTAATCCAGTTCTATTGAAGAACGGGAGGTAAAAGAGCTGTGCCTTACCTTCCGTTCTTCAATAGAACAAACAGGAGAACAGGAGCCAGGAGAGAAGGTAAGAAACTTACCTGCTCGCTTGCTCCCCCCCGGCATGTAGTCTGACAGGTCCCGACGGACCTTGTCTTCTATGCGCATGCGCGATCTATGCGCATAGAAGACAAGGTCCGTCGGGACCTGTCAGACTAAGCGCCGGGGGAGCGGCGAGCGGGTAAGTTTCTTACCTTCTCTCCTGGCTCCTGTTTGTTCTATGATTGAACGGAAGGTAAGGCACAGCTCCTTTACTTCCGTTCTTCAATAGAATTGGATTCCCAAATCTTGAAAATACGAGTGGAGATACCCTTTAAGGTTAAGATCATATGTGTTGTATTCAATTAGATCAACTAGACTTGAAGTTTAGTTCTTGAAGACGTTTCGCTAGTCATCCGACTGGATTTCTCAATTCAGGATGACTTGTACAAGAATCTGTTGGCAATTATGTACCCTGGAAAATCCCAATTAGCATATCACAGCCAGGTGTTTAGGGCGTGATTGCATAGTGGCTAAGAGGTGTTATAGGAATGCCCAGGGTAAGGTGTCAAAACAGCATTGTACATGGCAGACAGTTGGTGTCGAACCCCCCCAACTTTATTTCAGCACTGGAGCGGGTCCGCGGGTAAGTGTCTTCTCCACTCCTGTAAGATTTACTGAAGAATGGGCGGTAACAGATACTTCATTTACCTCCTGTTCTTCAGTAAATCAGATAGAAACCAACTTTTTTGATGGACATACCCTTTAAGATGCAGGTACACGGCTGAGTCCTGACCCGTGGAATTGGCTCTTCTGTGCTGGGCCATACGTTGATGCAGTTGCTGTTTGGTCTCCCCTACATACAAATCAGAGCATTCTTCACTGCACTGCACTGTGTATATGATGTCGCTTTTCTTGTGTTTGGGTATTGGGTCTTTCGGATGTACCAATTGCTGTCTCAGTGTGTTGTTCGGTTTAAAGCAGACAGGGATACGGTGTTTTTTGAAAATTCTTCTTAATTTCTCAGAGACCCCTGCTACATATGGGATGGCCATGTTCTTTCTCCTGTCTTGCTTTTCCCCTTCACTGTTGGGATTCGTGTTCTTTTCTTTCCTTCTACTTCTTTTGACAAAGGCCCAGTCTGGATATCCACAAGTTTTAAGGGCTCCACTGAGATGTTTCATTTCTTTAGCCTTCGCCTCTGTGCTAGTGGGGATGTTCTCAGCTCTGTGTTGCAGGGTTCTTATGACACCAGCTTGTGATCTAAAGGGTGGTGGAAGTCAAACATCAAATACTGATATGTGTGCGTTGGTTTTCTGTAAACATCTACTTCCAGTTTACCATTCTCCTTAACTTCTACCAAGCAGTCCAAGAAAGCCAGTTTTTTGTTTTGTATCTTCCCTTGTAAATTTGATGTTTTGGTCTACTGCATTAATGTGTTCTGTGAAAGCTTGTACTTCCTTCTGGTGGATTTTAACCCAGGTGTCATCCACATATCTGAACCAGTGGCTGGGTGCTATGCCCTTAAAGGTATTAAGCGCCTGTTTTTCTACCTCCTCTATGTAAAGGTTGGCCACAATGGGTGAAACTGGAGATCCCATAGCACATCCATGTTTTTGCATATAGAACGTATCCCTGTATTTGAAATAGGTGGTATTCAGGCACAAGCCCAGTAAGGAACACACTTGTTCTGGATTGAGTGTTATAGGAATGCCCTTACCCTGGGTGTTCCTGTAAGACCTCTTAGCCACTATCCAATCACGCCCTTAACACCTGGCTGTGATATGCTAATTGGGATTTTTCAGGGTACATAATTGCCACAGATTTTTGTACAAGTCATTCTGAATTGAGAAAGCCAGTCGGATGACTAGCGAAACGTCTTCAAGAACTAAACTTCAAGTCCAGTTGATCTAATTGGTTAAGATCGCTTTGCCCCCAAAACTGTATTCAACAAAGGCTTTAAAACAAAAATGGATAGTGTTTCACAATAAACAATAAGAACAGGTCTCCAGCAGGCATTAAATAAAAAGGCCCAAATTGTTGAAAAGTAAGTGTAAATGTTTTGGTGGTATGTTGGTAAAAATTGGAAATTCATTGTTATTTGTCACAAATTGCAGCAAACTGCAAAATGTTTCGAAACTGACACAATTTTGCTTACAGACAATGTCATTTTTTTTTTCTTAAAACTTTTGCATCAGTTTTCAATAAATAATCCCCAATATCTTTCTCTGGGAACAAAATGAAAGCAAAAAAAAATTGATGTAAAAGTAATTGACCCTTTCATACATTTCTTGGTAGGCCGTTCTTTGAGTGCAAGACAGATATAAACAGACAATGATATATAATTTATTCTTTATTTATGTCAAAGTAATTTATCTGGATTCCAATTACATTTCTTTACATTATGTGACCCTCCTTTAGCTTCCTTGAAACACTAAGGGGCATATTTCTAAAAAAACGTTATTAACGCATAAAAATTGGCGCGAAAAAAACAATCTGATTTGACTTATTGCCTATAACCAATTACGATCAGAAAGACTATCCTTTTTTTGTGGCTTTGTGATGCCAATCAATCTCATCCCCATTAAATAAAATGTAAATAGCTAACTATGCTAAATAAAAACATTTAAAGGGTATGTACACTGTACATGTACACATGTACACATGTACACATACTGTACAGAAGGACCATCCTTTTTTTGGGGTCCCGCAGCTCGAACCGGGACCCCTAAGCCCCAAAGGGCTCTTGTCAGAGCCGCAAGGGCACTTGTAAGTGCCGCAAAGGCCCTTACAAGGGCCGGGGAGGGGGTCCCAGTTTGAGCTGCGGGACCCCTAAGCCCCAAAGGGCACTTGAGGTTTGGCATGAGGTTTGAAGGAAAGATCAGAATCTAGCTTTATTCCCAGGCAGCGAACATGAGATTGGTATATAGGTGTATTGTTAATATTAATAGTAAGACTAGGTCCGAGTTAAAGTTTGGGTTGAACTCAGGTTAGAACAGAATTTGGGCTTCTGCACAGTGACCTTATTTTCCATCCTTTTTATTTATTTTTATTATCCCTAATGTTCTCTCTGGATTAGAATGTTGTCTTGATTGCACTATTTACATTAGCCGTATTTCACATTAGCTGACTATTCTCCTATACTCATTCTCCTATATTCTCTCCTAGAATTTCTCTTCTTGTAAAGGCTGTGTATTGGTTTAGGTTTACTAGCTGCTAGACAGAATGCTATAGATATATTATGGGGGGGGGGGGCATCAACTTAAAGTCGGACTAACTCTTTGGCACAGGGTCGTGTGACTTCAGAACAGATTTTTAGCTTTTATGACAGTTTTCAAAAAGTCCCATATGCAGCTGTTTTAAACAATTTAGCTTGTAGTTACGAGACGTTTAGACAGAATCACAATTTACTGAGAACAAAATCATGTGGTAATATTGTATTGTGTGGTGCAATTCTGGAATTTCCTTTATGTGAATATAAGTAATCAGTAAGTCATTTATTCCAGACCAAATGCAATGTTGATCTTTAGTAATCCAGAAAGGGCTGACAAAATGTATGCTATTTTATTATTAGTCTATAGGGTAATCTGCAGGTATCTGCAAAAAGCTAACTCTTATTGGCATCAGCAAATAAATAGCATGGACAAAAAAAGCAATATCTATTTTTGGGGACCAGTGTCTATATTAACGCACATATAGAGAAGTATACAGTACTTGTCACAATGTGATTAATGAGAGGTCTGCAGAGAGAAGTTGAACCTTTAATAACTACATTGTTAAATATGGTGTATAATGACCAAAAAGATGCTGATTGAAATAAACAAATCCCACATATTGCTGCCATTTGCATTTAGGCGAAAAATTTTATTAGCATTAAAACATTTATTTTATAATTCCTTCAATGAAAGTCTACTAACCTTTTCTATCAGCATACATTCTGTATTAGTATCTGGAAAATGGTATGGGGAACATGTACCATTGAGTTTTTGGAAGCACTGTCAATTGTATCCATACAATGGGAATATTGTCTTTGGCTATTGATTTGTGCTGAAATGTCACCTACATCAATAAAAAGTATCTGCCATTTTTCTAAATGGACAAACTACTTAAGTTTGCTTTGTGCAGTCACTGTTTGCACATTACAATTTCTCCACACTCTGAAGACAACCAAAGGCAAATTTTTGAATCTATAAGGCTCATGTTAAGAGCCCCCAAGAGAGAATTGTCAAAGTGAAATATATAAACTATTGAGGAACAATAAAAATTTTTTCTTTCACACCTCCTAATACTAATTCTAATCTTAACTAGAAAGTTTAAGTATACACTTTGAATATGGCTTGAAGGGCTCATTTTGGAAGGTAATATGTGTGTTTTGCTGCAGATTTAAATCTCAATAATGGAATGAGGTGTTTGTGGTGAACGCTGGTTTGGGACAAAAAAATTAGTGGTGCTAATTTTGATCCAATCAATCAAAAAGCTAACATCTGATTGGTTGGGGCAAATTAGCACCATTTTCAATGATAAAGAACTTTATTGTATCCTCTGTATCTTTTTGATGATTGGTCAAAATTAGTTTTTTTGACTTTAGTTACCCTTTAAGTATGGCTGCACAATAATGGATAAGTAGATCAGTATGTTTGTGTACCTGTGTCGGGTTAGGGGTTAAAAAAACTTTTTTGATGATTGGTCAAAATCTTTTTTTACTTTAGTTACACTTTAGGTATGGCTGCCACAGTAATGGATAAGTAGATCAGTAGGTGTGTGTACCTGTGTCCGTTGGGGGGTTAAAAAAAACAAACTTTTTTAATGATTGGTCAAAATTTTTTTGACTTTAGTTACCCTTTAGGTATGGCTGCAACAGTAATGGAGGGGTAGGTCAGTAGGTGTATGTAACTGTGCCACATGGGGGTTAAAAAAACACCTTTTTTTATTATTGATCAAAATAAAAAAATTTTTGACTTTAGTTACCCTTTAAGTATGGCTGCCACAGTAATGGATAAGTAAATCAGTAGTGTGCGTACGGGGTCTGGTTTAGGGGTATGTCTTTTTTGTGTTTACAACCATAAAACTATATTTTATTGAGGATAAATCTAAATTAGTTTTTTTGACTTTAGTTACCCTTTAAGTATGGCTACCACCATAATGAATTAGTAGATTAGTAGGTGTGTGTACCTGGGTCTGGTTGAGGTGGTATGTCTTTTTTGTGTTTACAACCATAAAACTATCTTTTATTGAGGATAATCTAATTTTTTTTTTACTTTAGTTACCCTTTAAATATGGCTGCCACCATAATGGATAAGTAGATCAGTAGGTGTGTGTGTACCTGGGTCTGGTTGAGGGGGTATGTCTTTTTTGTTTACACCATAAAACTATCTTTATTGGAATAAATCTAATAGTTTTTTTTACTTTAGTTACCCTTTAAGTATGGCTGCCACATGTAATGGATAAGTAGATTAGTAGGTGTGTGTACCTGGGTCTGGTTGAGGGGGTAGTCTTTTTTGTGTTTATAACCATAAAACTATCTTTTATTGAGGATAAATCTAAATTAGTTTTTTTTTTACTTTAGTTACCCTTTAAGTATGGCTGCCACAGTAATGGATAGTAGATCAGTAGGTGTATGTACCTGGGTCTGGTTGAGGGGTATGTCTTTTTTGTGTTTATAAAACCATAAACTGCTTGTGAGTTCTCATTTCTCCAGGTCTGGTATATCTGTTGTATTCAATTAGATCAACTGGACTTGAAGTTTAGTTCTTGAAGACGTTTCCTAGTCACCCGACTGGCTTTCTCAATTCAGAATGACTTGTAAACAGAATGTCTGTGCAATTATGTACCCTGGAAAATCCCAATTAGCATATCACAGCCAGTGTTTAAAGGCGTGATTAGATAGTGGCTAAGAGGTGTTATAGGAACGCCCAGAGTAAGGTGTCAAAACAGCATTGTAACTGGCAGACAGATGGTGTCGAACCCCCCCACCTCTATTTAGGCTTGGTTTTTATTTCAGGAGGCCATTTATGTGAAAATAAGAAACCAAGCCTAAATAGAGGTGGGGGGTTCACCACATCTGTGTGAATATATTAGTAAGTGAAAGCTAAGTTTGGGGGGTGATTAACATTTATAGCTAAAATGTATTTTTGACTGGACTTGCCCTTTAACATTTGGCATGAGGTGCAATGAATGTATGTATTTTCTATCCTATTAGTATGTCCAAAGATTGTGGGAGAAATCAGAGTACCTGAAAGAATCCTATACCAATATAGGAAGAAAATACAAACTCCTTCTAGAGGTAGGGGAGATTTGAACCCAGGACCATGCTTCTCCTATCTTGTATATAAATTTGCAATGTAGCTAACTTTGCAGTACATTTAGACCATTGTTATTGTGCCTTTTCTTGGCTTTTGACTGACTATAAAACTCTGTATGTTAGCTTCTGGGTCATTAGATGGGTCTGAAGTGCAGTTCACACAAGCAATTTTCATACCAATAGATGCACAACTGGACTGAATTACCAACACACCAACGATCAAATCAGATGACCAACTTAAAAACAAATAAAAAAAAATAATTACAAAACAAGAGAAAGAGACGGTATAAGATAACTCTGAAAGTGCAAAGCAGACAATATCCAGCTTTCATTCCATATTTCATTAAAAGGTGTATTTAAAGCTGAAATGGAAAAAATGTTCTTCCACGTGCACTTTACCAACCAAAGGCTGAGAATTAAAATTAACATTAACATTTTAAAGACTTTAAAATCCTGATATACGTAACTTTTTTCATATCTTTTATACTGATATTACCTGCAGACTGAAATGCAAACAGCAAACAACTGTGAGGGGGGATTTTCAAATAGATGATACAACATGGAACAACTGTGGAAAATCGAAAGGCTTATCTTACCTGACAGATAAAAATATTTATAGTAAAGTGAATAAAATACATTTTCTTAAAATCATAACTGGAAATAAATGATATTTTACTATGTATATTATTCATAACCCAAAGTGACACGCGTCACTAAAGTTCATTACTAATACATGGCAAGCACCAAATTAATGGGTAATGTGCAATACAGCAAGTTTATGATGAATTACTTTAAAATTGTGTTGCCTAACACTACAGGGGATGAGGACAAAGAGGGAGAAACAGCAATAAATGTAAAACCTAGCAGGCAAACATAAAGGTAACTAGGAACACTGCCAGCAAGTCCAGAGTAACAGTAATAAACAAACTGAGTGGAAGACAGGTGATGCTAGGAACACCTTGAAATTCATTAACGTAAAGATTACAGAATATAGAAAATATTTTACTGATCTGTAATGACTTTGTCATTAATAGTTAGTGTAAAGCTTAGCTTTAACTAATTGTATTGACCATTAAAGAATGTAGGGACATATATAACCAGTGGTATAAGTTATTCTCAATACTGCAGGGTTTTACTGGCAATGCCAGAAATGCACCATGTGGCTATAAACTACGTAATGTAATTGGTTGTTTACATCATGTCATCATTTTACACATGACAATAGATTCGACCTTTCGAAAACCTTTGAAAATATGATCGGAAACTCGAAAGTGTAGCTCCGCACATTCGAAAAATTCGGTCTGTTTTCGGAGATCCAGAAATCCAAAAAGGAATGAAACTATTAAGTTCTGCCATCACTACTAATCAGATGCCTAATTGTAGTATACAAGTAAAAAGGTAACATCTGATTGGTTGCGGCAGATTATTAGCACAAATAAATTTGTTCCCCTCTTTCGTATTCAATTAGCCCTATATCTTTCAGATTTTTTTTATATTAATTGGAAAAAACCTATTGCAAGAAACCATTACAATCTCTTTACTTGAACTAGAAATAAACAAATTACGGTAGTATTGTTCCGACAGCAGTTCTGCAAACCCCACTTAGTTTGATGATATTTTTGATGATAAGTTTAGAATTTTTTAAAATTCAGTCAGATCCGCAGAAGTTTGAAACCAGAAGTTCCAAATCGAATCCAGGTTTGTTTTGAAGCTGGAATTATCACTATTGATAACATAATTTTTTTTATTAGTATTATTTTTTAAGATTTAGACAAGAATGCCTGGCTTCAACAGGTTACCAAAATTCAAAAAATACCATTTAGCTTTTCAAAATGTTTTACTTGCTTGCCCAATTAACAGTGGCATTTAAGCTCTGCCATATCAAAGAATGAATTATATCTAGAGGGTTAAAGGACAATTATACTGTACTAACCTTTTTTCTTCCATACCTAAATAGTACCCAGGTGAGAACCTAAACCAGTAAGTCCTCAACCATGGGTAATTACAGATACAGATCAGCTGTTATACTCACAGGATATTTTAACTTGCTGCTTTATTCTGCCCCTCTGCTACTGTCAATTACAGTCCACAATATGTCCAATGGGAATACACAATGTGCAGTGTGTCTTCCCATTAACTACATTGGGACTGCAAACAGGAAGAGGACCAAAGCAGCAAGGGAACATTCATATCCAACTGATCTGTAAAGTACCCAGATGTAATTGGGTCCTCATCCTGTTTACTATTAAGGAGTGGATCAATATAAATAACTGCTGGATTTTAATAAAAAGGAGGATTTTACTATAAAATGTTTAAACATAACACCAGACTCATACCTAAATTCTATGTAAAATTACTCCTTTTGGGTAATAAAAATTGAATGTAGTTAATTATTTTGTAATATTATGTAATTATGTACATGTAGCAAGTACTCAAACTCGTAAGTATCACAAGTATCAAGTACTCAAAATAAAGTGCACATAAACCACCCATCTCTCCTCCCTAACCCTATCCCAAAAAAAAACAAATAATTTATCAAATATATGGTCTAAAACCGAGTCCACAACAGACACATCACAACCGGCCCGGTACTAAAAAGGTAAGGGCGCTGGTGAGCTGCAGCATGAGCAATGATAAATATAAAATACTGGGACAAGTAAACCAATAGATCAAAGTTAGCAACATACGGGACTGCCTGAGAAGCCAGGACTAGGTTCCCGTATCATATGTTACCAGTCTCCCAGACGGACCACATTCTTCACCCAAATGGACCTCTACTTGGTCCTCCAGCTGTTTCTTCCTGGAATGAATACATCCAGTGCCGATGCTCAGATCAATGCGGATAGTTCGAACTCTACCGCCAGAAATCAAACAGGTACATTCCGTTTGTTCCGTCACCACACTGCTCCACCAACCGCCTCTAGCCGACACATGTTTTGCCCGGGCTAATTTGCATCACAGGCTCATCAGGGCACCTGTACCCACGTCCTCCTTTTAAACTGATGCTAGATTAACCTTCCAATCCATGTCTTGGATATCTATGTCCTATGGCTAATGCATGTGTCCAGACTGCTAGCTTATTAACATGCTATACAGCCTATGGTACAGAGCCATTATCTGACCTGCAGACATGACAGGTTCCAATCTTGTTAGATCTCATTAGTGCAAGTACAGATTCATGGTTCTATGGGGTAGACTTGGGAGCACAATATACCAGCTATATAGCTTAAGGTGAAGTGGGCCAAAAGGAGCAAAAAAAACCCTCCACAGAATATGAAACAAAACATAGCTGCCAGGTATAATGTGCTCCCAAGTCTTCCCCATAATGTGCTCCTACCCCACCAATCTGTGTCTTGCACTGACAAGATCTAACAAGATTGAAACATGTCATGTCTGCTGGTCAGATAATTGGCTCTGTACCATAGGCTGTATAGCATGTTAATAAGCTAGCAGTCCTGGAAACATCCTTAGCCATAGGACATAAGGGAGATGTTTCATATCTCCGCCACTCTGGGAAAATTGGGTATGAGAATAATTCCTGTTTTTTAATTTTATGGGCATTGCTATTAATATTAATGAGACTGCAAAATACCTTCGGTTTTACAAGGCTCTGTTATATTTTATGCTCTGTGGAGGGCTGTTTGCTCCTTTTGACCCACCCCACCTTAAGCTATATAGCTTCCTGCATAAGTCAGTGCTGCTTGCTATATGGTGGTCTGGCCACCCCCCTCAACAGAAAAGTCACACCAGAGGATTGAAACAAGCAGCATAATCACATAAAAATCACACACACAATCATCTACATTACCCCCCCTAACTTAAAAGACTCTCACCCTCCCCACACCTTATGGATGTTAAGTTATGGAAACTTTCACACACTCCCGCTCAAACTGAATTCCCCCTCCCCTTTCTTCCCATTTGCTGTTATCATTTGCATGGCTATCAGAGTTCGGGTGGGTGGGAGGAGACATTACTGATCAAAGACATTGTGTAAGTTCCGTTCAGACGGAGCAGGATAGAGTTAACGTTCATACCTGTTCACTTCCTTATTCTTATAACCAGAGCACTACTTTGTAGTAGTGTACCAATCATAAGGATATAATTGTACAGTTAGGTCTATTAGGGATCCATTAGTGGTGGATTATAAAGATATTAGAAGCCACAAAAGCGTTCCATCAGGGCCGGCCTTTGATATGAGCGACCTGTGCGACCGAACAGGTTGCATTACCAGGGGGCGACAGCTGGAGTCTTAGGTCATGCACCTGTAGCTCAAAGTTTGTGCATCAGTGCCATAGCCCCTCTAGTTACGATTCTCCAGATTAAATATATGTACAGTATCAGCACCTCACCACATACTAAGCCCCAAACATATAAGCTTACTTAAGATGTCTGTATGCTGTGCTAAAGCATGCACTGAAGATACTGAAGACAGCAGATGGGTTACTTGATTTGAAGGCAAACAGCATTCATCGGAGTATTGTGTGTGCCCGGGGGGGGGGGGGGGGGGGGGGTTGGGGGGGGTGCTAGGCGTCAGTAACAATCTTGCACAGGGTGCTATTTATCCTAAGGCTGGCCCTGAGTTCCATCATCATATAAAAGCACATGGCTGAATTTACTATGCCTGGAGCTATAAAATGAGCAATACTCATCTTTCCATATATCTATATATTGTTTTATACAGTATAGGTTAAGAATAGAAATGGCCAAACTTCCTGTAAAGTTCTTAGTTCGGAAACAAACCCATTAAAGGCAATGGGAGAAGTTAGTTTTAAAGTTCTAGTTATATTACAGTACTGTAAATGGATTTCACCTGGCAAATGGTCTGGGGCACATGTCTATACCACCAAAACTTATTTAATGCTAGCACCCCCCATAACCGGTAAATTGTCGGATTTTCACATGCTACTTTGGGGTCATCGCCTATTTGAGGGTTACTGAAATTGAACAATTTCAATGAAACAGAACATTTGAGGGTTTTTGCTGGAACGATACATTTGAGGGTTATTGCCAAACAGTACATTTGAGGGTTATAGACCGAAATCGAAAGCAACTCAAATTCGAAATTTGATAATTATTGAATTTTCGATAATTAGAGCAAATACATCTGTGAGTTAGGAAAACCTCAACTAGTTCATTGTCCAGGAAGTTCTAAAAGTCCGAGTTAAAGTTTGGGTTGACTCAGGTTAGAACAGAATTTGGGCATCTTGCACAGTGACCTTATTTTCCATCCTTTTTATTTATTTTTTTATTATTATTTTATTACAACTGAGTGAGATTGATTAGACGTGATGAATTGTAAAGCTCTTGAGAAAATGATCCTACTTGCAAGTAACACACCTTTAAGCCATTGTGTAATGATTGTACAAGTCATCTCATGTCTTACATCTGTATTATAGTTCTTGACAGAATCCTTGAATAATTATCTCCCTAACAATTATATCCCAGTGTACTTTCTATATAATACTACAGGGGACACAATCGTAATGGCTGTGAATTTATCCATTTTTTCATGCTAATCATGAATATTTGTGAACTCGCAACCATTCCATTCTGAACTCCCCTTTTTTTAAACACAGAATCTGTAGCTACAAGAAGCTACAATTCTTTGAAACTAAATGCTGGTACAGCCTGGATAGCATAGTAAAGGATGTGTTTTACATGTACAACACAAGTAAAACACTAGGAAATGATTGGATATGTGCCTGTTATTGTGCTACATGTATAATTGATAGGGGCTATCTACTCTAACCCTAATGGGTGTGGCTTAATAGGGGAGGGAAAGGGGACGGCCTAAAAAATTTCCACAGTGCTTCGCGTGGCACATATCAGCATCATTCTCAGATATTTTTTTTTAAATCCTAGCTACACCCCTGACAACACCAAAATGACTGACATGTTCTATCTTCCAATTGAAGAACTATTCAAAACACTTGTAATTTTACAAGAAATGAAGGTGCTTGCTTCACAAGTTCACTTCTTCTATAAGTATTTTGTTTTATTGATGTTGAAACATAATTAAATTTTAAAAAGTGTATAACTTTATATTCTATTATGTATTAAAAATATTTTCATAGCTTAGCTCCTCTATTATGTGGCGCATAAAATTTAATTTCACTTAAACCGGAACTGTGGTCTCCAATTCTTCCAAACTAGTAAGGATTATATAAAAGCCTTCCATCATACCTTCAAAATAAATCTACCGTATATACTCGAGTATAAACCAGTTTTTCAGGCTGAAAAATCAGCCTGAAAACTCGGACTCGGTTTACTCGAGTCAACCGTACCGGGCATTCCGGCCGCCGCGAGATCTTTTTCTGCACTGGCGCGCCGGCCTGACGTCACTGCCCGGCGCCAAGCCCGGCGCAGGGCAGTGACGTCAGCCGGCGCGCCGGTACAGGAATGGGCGCGCGGCTGCCGGAATGCGATACCGTACCTGCAGGAGCCCTGGAGGAGGAAGAGCCCACAGGGAGAAGAGTGTCCACAGGAGAAGAGTCCACAGGGAGAAGAGTCCAGGAGAAGAACCCAGGGAGAAGAGTCCAGGAGAAGATCCACAGGGAGAAGAGTCCACAGGGAGAAGAGTCCACAGGGAGAAGAGTACAGGGAGAAGAGTCCACAGGGAGAAGAGTCCACAGGAGTCCACAGGGAGAAGAGTCACAGGGAGAAGAGCCACAGGTCAAAACTGAACTGAGGGGGAGGGGGGCATTCAAGATGTTTGGGAACTACAACTCCCAGCATGCTTTATTAGCTGGGAGTTGTAGTTTCCAAACATCTTGAATGCCAAGTGAGGGTGGCATTCAAGATGTTTGGAAACTACAACTCCCAGCTAATAAAGCTTGCTGGGAGTTGTAGTTTCCAAACATCTTGAATGCCACCCTCACTTGGCATTCAAGAGTTTGGAAACACAATCCCAGCATGCTTTATTAGCTGGGAGTTGTAGTTTCCAAACATCTTGAATGCCAAGTTTCTACCCTCGGTTTATACTGGGTCAATAACTTTATTAGGATTTTTAGCTGAAATGGTTACCTCGGTATACTCGGGTCGGTTTATACTCGAGTAATACGGTAAATCACATCTCTAGATACATTCGTGAGAAGTTATTGCTGGAAAGGCTCAGCAATTTACTTCCTGCTTGAACTCTTCTGTGTTCAGCCATGTGACCAACTTGAAGTCATGTCAACAGCCTGTCTGCATTAAAGGCTCCCCTTCAACTTTTAATTTTTACCCCAGGTACTTCCTGTTTTCCCCAGCATTAATCTTTACTGAGCATGCTTCACCCCTGGGGCAGAGGGGCTAGCAGAGGTCAGGTGAGAGGGGTAGCAGAGGTCAGGTGATGTCACTCAACCTACTGGAAGCAGGAAGTGAACATTCACCCCGTATCATTTCTCACAGGGTGAAGCCAGAGATGTGATTGTTATAAAGAAAAATACTACAGGTTTCATTTACACCTAACTTGTTTGGAGACCACAGTTGCCCTTTAAACAATTTTGCACACATGAAATTATGGTGCGCACACAGGGTATGATAAATTAGAGGGAACATTGATCATTTCTACCTTATTTGGCTTAAAAGAAGAGAATACACACACCACAACACACACACCCACACACACAAACCACACACACACACACACACCACACACATATATATATATAAACATAGATCCACTGCACTCCGTTCCAAATTCAGCTGCCTGGGTGCTGTGGGACAGGTTTATAGACATCAATACAAATTCTGAGCACTCAAGGGCTTAATATCCAACAATTTATTCACAACAAAAGTAGGTCGTTGACCTACGTGTTTCAGCCCAACATAGCAGGGCCGTCCTCAGGGTTACAGACCAATAGGAAACAACCATTTATATAACAAAAATTACACTCCCAGCCACACCCCCAAACCCGCCCCCCACATGATACTCTCAGTGCAACAAGCAACCCAATGAGGGATCCCCCCCACAGTGACACCATCCCACACTGTAACCACCTCTTAAAATAAGAGGGGACTAACTATTGCAGACACACTCAAGGACGTGCCGACATGGCGCAAGCCCACCGAAGGGAAAGCCCACATATATATATATAAATGATATGGGGCAACTTATCTATAATCCCAGTATAACTAGACCATGCAATAAAGTGCAATAGAGTGCATACTACCCCACTTGGAGTCATACCTGTATAAAGTACAAGAGGGCAAAGTGCACATGCCCTATAGATAAAGAGACATATTAAAGTGCCGGAAAGCAAAGGGCAAGTGCCAAATGGTTAAGAGGAATATAAAATGTCACAGTGTAAAAAAGGAGATATATAATACAAATAAGATAACATCATGGGTTAAATACTGAATAAAAATATCATCTGGAATATAAGGACTCCAGCATAGCAAAACATAACACCACAGAATAGTACCAGCACATAAAAGTGCTCTAAATGCTACATAGAATCTAAGCATAATCAAAGGTTATTAGAGGAAGGATCATAATCACTCATCGAGGGTTAGAACAAAGATATACAAGGGTCATATTGGCAGCAAATAAATTCCAACCATGGGGTTAGATAAAGATATATTAAAGTTGGATAAAATATGCAATACGCCCATTAATCTAAAGCCTGAAAAAGCTAAAGCCCCCGAACCCTAAGAAGTACTAGACAATAGCACCCATCATATTAGTAGGGAACAGAAATTAAAGGCACTATCCAGGCACAAGACCAAGAATTACAACAGGGAAGGGACCCATTTTAGAGGTAGCAGCTAAGGGCAAACTGTTCATTAAGTCCCATTGGGGAATGGGTATCCAAACAATTTAATCCATCTAATTTCACGTTGAAGGAGGCCCTTTTTTATCAACACCTTCTCTTTCGGCCATCCATTTTAACATAGCCAATGGATGTGCCAGCAGTCTGAAGTGTTTAGCAACTGATTGTTCTCCGTATCTCTCGGACTTAGACAATTAAGTCTATCTCTGATTTTAATTCTCTTACCACTGTGAAGATGTGGGAAATCCGGCCCAGTAAGAGCACTTCTACAAGCCACACATTCCTGACATTTAACCCTTTCCCTGCCACAGATCGTATTTCACGATCTGTGCAGTGAATGACCAAACTGCCACAGATCGTGAATATACGCTGTGGCTTCCCCCCTTCAAAAAAATTTTTCCCCCTGCTAGGGGCGATCGGGGGGCAGCATTCAACTGCCCCCCTAACCCCCTCGATATCCTACCTTAAAGCCATGACCGCATAGGAGCTGCCGGTCCCACGTGGAGTTGGAGGAGGAAGCTGTGAATGGAGACCCTGGTGACATACAGAACTTCCTCCTTCACCGGGGTCTTCCCATATGTAGGTACACTGCTGGTGGTCTAGTTGAGGTACTGCAGCCTGATCTCCATTTAGATCATGCTGCAGTACCTGTATAGCACAAGCTGTCAAGCTGACAGCTGTACTATACATTTTGTGAATGGAACTCAAAGTTCCATTCACAAATAGGATTTTTCTAAGTCTTTGCTACTTAGAAAAAATGGGGACAGAGATCAAAATTTGGTGATCACTTCTGATCACCAAATTATTGATCTTTGCCAATGAATGAAAAATCACTTCCGGAAAATGATTTCCGGAAGTGATTTTTCCGATCGGATTTCGAATTGGAAAACGGGCATTTATGCCCGTATTCCAAGTTCGGTATCATTCCCTAAGATGATTTGATGATCATCTTTGGGAATGATCCCAAAAAAAAGGGGAAATGCACACAAAAAAAACCTTAAAGTGATACAAACACCTTTTTTTTTTTTTACCCTACTAAAACTATAAATAGACAAAAAACTTTGTCTTCTCCAAGCTTCCCAATGTCCCCGGTGATATCGGTAAAGTAAACGCGGATCATTTATTTGTTGGATTTCAAGGGAAACTAAGCCTATTTTAGTAGGAAATTTTGCAGAGGTACCAAAAAAAGACTGATTGAAATTTTAGGATCAGTAAAGTGTGCAAAAACTTGTGTGAATCGCGTACTAACTGGTTTTCACTAAAATACCACTAAAAGGGGGAGTGGGGATAGGGTTGGGGGGTGGGTTGTGGCGTTTTAATTTTTTCTTGTAATTGCAATTGCGCATAGATCCCATTTGAGCTAGGTGGTGGCCCCGTCTCCGTTTGCACCCACCCTATGGCATACCGTTTGATTCAGGACATGTGGGAGATTGCCATTTATGGGGTTTTTTTACTTGCCAAGTAGGTTTAGGTAGGATTTCAACCATTGAGTCCTCTTATTTTATTTTTTCACAAAATCTCCTAAAAGCACGGAGTTCTATGAATAGCAGCGTCTGGAATTCTTCACGTATATACGAAGCATGATACCATCCACGTAGCTGAAGGTGGTGTAGCTTCCAAAAATATATAGTTTGTGGGGGTATTTCAAAATTGATTAGGCTGTTCAAATTACAGAACACTTTGATTTTTTCTTGTAATTACACTTGTGCATGTGTCCAATTTGAGCTAGTTGGTGGCCACGTCTCTGTGTGCACCCACACATATGGCATACCATTTGATGCAGGATATGTGGGAGATTGACATTTAGTGGGTTTTTTTGCTTGTCAAAGGGTTTAGGTAGGATTTCAACCCTTGATTATCTTATTTTATTTTTACAAAACTCCTACTAAAACACGGAGTTCTTTGGATCATTGGGTCTGGATTCTTCATGTATGCATGAACATGGACCTAACGTAGCTGAAGGTGTGTAGATTCCAAAAATATATAGTTGTGGGGGGAATTTCCATGTTTCAGGACTGTTTCCTTAGAAAAAGTGTAGGCTGTTCAAATTACAGAGCAATTTGATTTTTCTATAATTGCATTTGTGCACGCGTTCCATTTGAGCTAGTTGGTGGCCACGTCTCTGTGTGCATCACGCACATGCATAACGTTTTATTTAGAACATGGGGAGATTGATATAGTGGGGGGGGTTATTGTGGGGGGGGCATTTCCAAGTTTTGGGGCTGTTTGAAATTACAGAGCACTTTGATTTTTTTCTTGCAATTACACTTGTGCATGCGTCCATTTGAGCTAGTTGGTGGCCACGTCTCTGTGTACATCCACACATATGGCATACCGTTTGATTAGAACATGTGGAAGAGTGATATTTAGTGGGGGGGGGTTATTTGTGGGGGGCATTTCCAAGTTTTGGGGCTGTTGAAATTACAGAGAACTTTGATTTTTTTCTTGTAATTACATTGTGCATGCGTCCCATTGAGCTAGTTGGTGGCCACGGCTCTCTGTGCCACCACACAATATGGCATACAGTTTGATGCAGGTAAGTGGAGATTGACATTAGTGGGTTTTTTTGCTGTTCAAGTTGGTTTAGGTAGGATTTCAATCCTTGAATCATCTTATTTTATTTTTCACAAAACCTCCTAAAAACACAGAGTTCTTTGGATCAGGGTTCGGAATTCTTCATGTAGTATGAAAGCATGGCACCGTAACATAGCTGAAGGTGTGTAGATTCCAAAATATATAGTTTGTGGGGGGAATTTCCATGTTTCGGGACTGTTTCCTAGAAAAAGGGTAGGCTGTTCAAATTACAGAGCAACTTTGATTTTTTCTTGTAATTGCATTTGTGCTAAGTCCAATTTGAGCTAGTTGGGGGCCACGTCTCTGTGTACATCCACACATAGGGCATACCGTTTGATTCAGAACATGTGGGAGATTGATATTTAGTGGGGGGTTTTATTTGTGGGGGGCATTTCAAGTTTGGGGCTGTTTGAAATTACAGAGCACTTTGATTTTTTCTTGTAATTACACTTGATGCGTCCAATTTGAGCTCGTTGGTGGCCACGTCCCTGTGTGCATCCACGCATATAGCATAACGTTTGATTCAGAAACATGTGGGAGATTGAATTGAGTGGGTGTTTTTTTGCTTGTCAAGTGGGTTTAGTAGGTTTCAACCCTTGAATCATCTTACTTTATTTTTCACAAAACCTCCTAAAAACACGGAGTTCTTTGGTACTGGGTCTGGAATTCTTCATGTATGTATGAAAGCATGGCACCGTAACGAGCTGAAGGTGTGTAAATTCCAAGAATATATAGTTTTGGGGGGTATTTCTAATATAGAGGGGTATTTAGTCTGACAAATCTGAAAAGTTGCTGTAATTGGGCCATTGTTCATTGGCTCACTTGTGGCTAGTTGATTCCACGTTTGCGTATGTAACCATACATAGGGCATACCATTTGATTCAGGACATTTAGGAAATTGATATTGGTAACTTTTTTTACATTACTTGGGATTTTGGCATGATTTTTTCTACTTTGAGGTGTGTTTTATTCAAATTTTTTAGAAAATCTGCTAAAACTGCGAACTTCTACGAAGAACTGCGGTCCACACCATTGATGGTACGAATGAACAAACTACAGAATTTCGTAGATAAAGGTGTGTGGATTCGAGAAATATAGGTTTGTGGGGGTTGTTTTGTGGGGAAAAATTGCAGAACTGTTCAAATTCAGATTGACTGAATATTTTTGCTGTTCTGAGCCATTGTGCATTGTTCACTTTGTGTCTTTTGGTTCCACGTCCACGTGTGTAACCACACATATGGCATACCGTTTGATTCAGGACATTTGTGGAGATTGATATTTAGTAGCTTTTTTTTTAATTCCATGGGGTTTTGGCATGATTTCTACTTTTGAATTTGTTTTTTGTTCATTTTTTCAGACAAATGCGAATTTCTACGAAGAACTGCACCCACACCATTGATGGTATGAATGAACAAACTACAGCGTTCGTAGCTAAGGTATGTAGATCTCAGAATATATAGTTTTGTGGGGGTATTTCCAAGTTAGAGGGGTGTTCAGTTTGAAAAATCTGGGAAAATGCTGTTATTGGCTCACTGCGCATTGTTTTACATTTTGACTAGTCGCTTCCACGTCCGTGTGTGTAACCACACATATGGCATAACGTTTGATTCAGGACATTTGGGAGATTTTTTTACATTACATGGGGTTTTGGTGTGATTTTGTAACTTTGAAATGTATTTTTCTCTATTTTTCCAGAAAATGTGTGTTGAAATGCGAAATTCTACGAAGAACTGGCCCACACTATTGATGGTATGAATGAACGAACTACAGCGCCTACATAGCTGAAGGTGTGTAGATTTCAGGAATTATAGTTTGTGGGGGTTATTTCGAGTTATCAGGGTGTTTTGTGGAAAAAACTGCAGACTGTCCAAATTCGGAGTTGGCTAATATTTTCGCTGTTTCTGAGCCATCATGCATTGTCTCACTTTGTGGCTTTTCGCTTCACGTCCGCGTGTGTAACCACACATATGGCATACCGTTTGATTCAGGACATTGGGAGATTAATATTTAGTAACTTTTTTTAGATTCCATGAGGTTTTGGCATGATTTCTACCTTTTGAAGTTGTTTTTTGTTCATTTTTTAGACAATGCGAACTCTACGAAGAACTGCACCCACACCATTGATGGTATGAATGAACAAACTACAGTGTTACATAGCTGAAGGTGTGTAAATTTCAGGATATATAGTTTGTGGGGGGTATTCTAAGTTACGGGGGTGTTTTGTGGAAAAAACTGCAGACTGTCCAAATTCGGAGTTGGCTAAATATTTTCGTTGTTTCTGAGCCATCATGCATTGTCTCACTTTGTGGCTTTTCGCTTCCACGCCGCGGTTGTAACCACACATATGGCATACCGTTTGATTCAGGACATTTGGGAGATTAATTTAGTAACTTTTTTTTAGATTCCATGAGGTTTTGGCATGATTTCGACTTTTGAAGTTGTTTTTTGGTCATTTTTTCAGACAAATACGAACTTCTACGAAGAACTGCGCCCACACCATTGATGGTATGATGAACAAAACTACAGTGTTACATAGCTGAAGGTGTGTAAATTTCAGGAATATAGTTTGTGGGGGTTATTTCTAAGTTACGGGGGTGTTTTGTGGAAAAAACTGCAGACTGTCCAAATTCGAAGTTGGCTAAATATTTTCGCTGTTCTGAGCCATCGTGCATGTTCTCACTTTGTGGCTTTTCGCTTCCATGTCCGATGTGTAACCACACATATGGCATACTGTTTGATTCAGGACATTTGGGAGATTGATATTTAGTAACTTTTTTTTACATTCCATGAGGTTTTGGCATGATTTCTATCTTTTGAAGTTGTTTTTTTGTTCATTTTTTCAGACAAATGCGAAATTCTACGAAGAACTGCGCCCACACCATTGATGGTTATGAATGAACAAACTACAGTGCTAGATAGCTGAAGGTGTGTAGATTTCAGGAATATATAGTTGTGGGGGTTATTTCTGAGTTATCAGGGTGTTTTGTGGAAAAAACTGCAGACTGTCCAAATTCGGAGTTGGCTAAATATTTCACTGTTTCTCAACCATCATGCATTGTCTCACATCGTGGTTTTCGCTTCCATGTCCGCATGTGTAACCACAACATAGGCATACCGTTTGATTCAGGACTTTGGGAGATTGATATTTAGTAACTTTTATTACATTCCGTCAGGTTTTGCATGATTTCTACCTTTTGAAGTTGTTTTTTGTTCATTTTTTCAGAAAAGTGTGAACTTCTACGAGAAAAATGCGCCCACACCATTGATGGTATGAATGAACAAACTACAGCGTTACGTAGCTGAAGGTATGTAGATTCTGAGAAATATTAGTTTTGTGGGGGTATTTCCAAGTTAGAGGGGTGTTCAGTTTGAAAAATCTGGAAAATGCTGTTATTGGCCTCACTGCGCATTGTTTTACATTTGACTAGTCGCTTCCACGTCCGTGTGTGTAACCACAAAATGGCATACCGTTTGATTCAGGACATTTAGGAGATTTATATTTGGTAAGTTTTTTTACATACACATGGGGTTTTGGTGTGATTTTGTAACTTTGAAATGTATTTTTCTCTATTTTTCCAGAAAATTGTGTTGAAATGCGAACACTCCTGACTAAACTTCTACGAAGAACTGCGCCCACACCATTGATGGTATGAATGAACAAACTACAGCGTTACGTAGCTGAAGGTATGTAGATTCTGAGAATATATAGTTTTGTGGGGGTATTTCCAAGTTAGAGGGGTGTTCAGTTTGAAAAATCTGGAAAATGCTGTTATTGGCTCACTGCGCATTGTTTTACATTTTGACTAGTCGCTTCCACGTCCGTGTGTGTAACCACACATATGGCATACCGTTTGATTCAGGACATTTAGGAGATTTATATTTGGTAAGTTTTTTTTACATTACATGGGGTTTTGGTGTGATTTTGTAACTTTGAAATGTATTTTTCTCTATTTTTCCAGAAAATTGTGTTGAAATGCGAAATTCTACGAAGAACTGCGCCCACACTATTGATGGTATGAATGAACGAACTACAGCGCTACATAGCTGAAGGTGTGTAGATTTCAGGAATATATAGTTTGTGGGGGTTATTTCTGAGTTATCAGGGTGTTTTGTGGAAAAAACTGCAGACTGTCCAAATTCGGAGTTGGCTAAATATTTTCGCTGTTTCTGAGCCATCATGCATTGTCTCACTTTGTGGCTTTTCGCTTCCACGTCCGCGTGTGTAACCACACATATGGCATACCGTTTGATTCAGGACATTTGGAGATTAATATTTAGTAACTTTTTTTTAGATTCCCTGAGGTTTTTGCATGATTCTACCTTTTGAAGTTGTTTTTTGTTCATTTTTTCAGAAAATGCGAACTTCTACGAAGAACTGCACCCACACCATTGATGGTATGAATGAACAAACTACAGTGTTACATAGCTGAAGGTGTGTAAATTTCAGGAATATATAGTTGTGGGGGTTATTTCTAAGTTACGGGGGTGTTTTGTGGAAAAAACTGCAGACTGTCCAAATTCGGAGTTGGCTAAATTTTTCGTTGTCTGAGCCATCATGCATTGTCTCACTTTGTGGCTTTTCGCTTCCACGTCCCGGTGTGTAACCACACATATGGCATACCGTTTGATCAGGACATTTGGGAGATTAATATTTAGTAACTTTTTTTTAGATTCCATGAGGTTTTGGCATGATTTCGACCTTTTGAAGTTGTTTTTTGTTCATTTTTTCAGACAAATGCGAACTTCTACGAAGAACTGCGCCCACACCATTGATGGTATGAATGAACAAACTACGTGTTACATGCTGAAGGTGTGTAAATTTCAGGAATATATAGTGTGGGGGTTATTCAAGTCGGGGGTGTTTTGTGGAAAAAACTGCAGACTGTCCAAATTCGAAGTTGGCTAAATATTTTCGCTGTTTCTGAGCCATCGTGCATTGTCTCACTTTGTGGCTTTTCGCTTCCATGTCCGCATGTGTAACCACACATATGGCATACTGTTTGATTCAGGACATTTGGGAGATTGATATTTAGTAACTTTTTTTTACATTCCATGAGGTTTTGGCATGATTTCTATCTTTTGAAGTTGTTTTTTGTTCATTTTTTCAGACAAATGCGAAATTCTACGAAGAACTGCGCCCACACCATTGATGGTATGAATGAACAAACTACAGTGCTACATAGCTGAAGGTGTGTAGATTTCAGGAATATATAGTTTGTGGGGGTTATTTCTGAGTTATCAGGGTGTTTTGTGGAAAAAACTGCAGACTGTCCAAATTCGGAGTTGGCTAAATATTTTCACTGTTTCTCAACCATCATGCATTGTCTCACATCGTGGCTTTTCTCTTCCATGTCCGCATGTGTAACCACACATATGGCATACCGTTTGATTCAGGACATTTGGGAGATTGATATTTAGTAACTTTTTATTACATTCCGTCAGGTTTTGGCATGATTTCTACCTTTTGAAGTTGTTTTTTGTTCATTTTTTCAGAAAAGTGTGAACTTCTACGAAGAACTGCGCCCACACCATTGATGGTATGAATGAACTTCCTTTGCATTGTTTATTTCCTGTTATGCTTTTCTTTGCATTGTTTACTTCCTGTTTGGGTTTTCTTTGCATTGTTTACTTCCTCTTTAGGTTTTCTTTGCATTGTTTACTAACTTTTGGGTTTCCGTTGCATTGTTTATTTCCTGTTTGGCTTTTCTTTGCATTGTTTACTTCCTGTTTGGGTTTCCTTTGCATTGTTTACTTCCTTGTGTGTTTCCTTTGCATTGTTTATTTCCTGTTTGGCTTTCCTTTGCATTCTTTACTTCCTGTTTGGCTTTCCTTTGCATTATTTATTTCCTGTTTGGCTTTTCTATGCATTGTTTACGTCAAGTTTGGATTTACTTTGCATTATTTACTTCCTGTTTGGGTTTCCTTTGCATTGTTTACTTCAAGTTTTGGTTTCTTTTGCATTGTTTACTTCCTGTTTGAGTTTCCTTTGCATTGTTTACTTCCTGTTTGAGTTTCCTTTGCATTGTTTACTTCCTGTTTGGCTTTCCTTTGCATTCTTTACTTCCTGTTTGGCTTTCCTTTGCATTATTTATTTCCTGTTTGGCTTTTCTATGCATTGTTTACGTCAAGTTTGGGTTTACTTTACATTATTTACTTCCTGTTTGGGTTTCCTTTGCATTGTTTACTTCAAGTTTGGGTTTCTTTTGCATTGTTTACTTCCTGTTTGAGTTTCCTTTGCATTCTTTACTTCCTGTTTGGGTTTCCTTTGCATTGTTTACTTCCGGTTTGGAGTTTCTTTGCATTGTTTACTTCAGGTTTGGGTTTCATTTGCATTGTTTACTTCCTGTTTGGGTTTCCTTTGCATTGTTTACTTCCTTGTGTGTTTCCTTTGCATTGTTTATTTCCTGTTTGGCTTTCCTTTGCATTCTTTACTTCCTGTTTGGCTTTCCTTTGCATTGTTTATTTCCTGTTTGGCTTTTCTATGCATTGTTTACGTCAAGTTTGGGTTTACTTTGCATTAATTACTTCCTGTTTGGGTTTCCTTTGCATTGTTTACTTCAAGTTTGGGTTTATTTTGCATTGTTTACTTCCTGTTTGAGTTTCCACTGCATTGTTTACTTCCTGTTTGAGTTTCCTTTGCATTGTTTACTTCCTGGTTTTTTTTTTTGCATTATTACTTCCTGTTTGTGTTTTCTTTGCATTATTTACTTCCTGTTTGGGTTTCCTTTGCATTGTTTACTTCAAGTTTGGGCTTCTTTTGCATTGTTTACTTCCTGTTTGAGTTTCCTTTGCATTCTTTACTTCCTGTTTGGGTTTCCTTTGCATTCTTTACTTCCGGTTTGGAGTTTCTTTGCATTGTTTACTTCAGGTTTGGGTTTCATTTGCATTGTTTACTTCCTGTTTGGGTTTTCTTTGCATTGTTAACTTACTTAAAGTTAACAATGCAAAGAAAACCCAAACAGGAAGTAAACAATACAAAGAAAACTCAAACAGGAAGTAAGACAATCCAAACAGGAAGTAAACAATGCAAAGGAAACCCACAAGGAAGTAAACAATGCAATGAAAAGCCAAACAGAAAATAAACAATGCAACAGAAACCCAAACAGTAAGTAAACAATGCAAAGAAAACCCAAACCAGAAGTAAAGAATGCAAAGGAAAGCCAAACAGGAAGTAAAAAGTAAACAATGCAAAGGAAACCCAAACAGGAAATAAACAATACAAAAATACCACGGGGTATGTTTTTTTTGTTTTATTATTTTTTTATTTTATTTTTTTTATTTGTTATTTATTTTTTTTTTTTTTATATTTATTATTTTTTTTTATATATTTGTTTGTTTTTTATGTTTTTTATTTTTTTTTTGTTTTCTTATTATTGTACATCAGTTTACTGGGTTTTTTTTTTATACATTTATAGATTATGGGTTTATTGATAAAGTCAGCAAATCAGGGTTATTGATACAGGCACAGCAAACTGGGGGTTATTGATACAGGTACAGCAAACTGGATTACTGAACAGGTGCAGCATTTGGTTATTGATACAGGTACGGATATATTGATTTTTGATACAGGTACGTCATACTGTTATTGATAAGGTACATATACTGGATTACTGAAACATGTACATCATACTGGGATTATTGAAAGGACATCATATGGGATTACTGATACATGTACATCATACTGGGATTATTGATATGGATTTTTTCCTGCTGCTCTGCACTTGCAATTGGATCGGCAGTACAGAGCAGTGATTTACGAGTCGGAGCAGGAGTTTGAATCTCCACTCACTCTGATTTTGGTAACACTCGTGATTGGCCTAGACTCCCTCTGCTTTCATTTTAGGGCCAGCAGAAGATCTGGGCAGCGCACAGTAATTGAATTTTTTTAAAGAGAAATCCAGGGGGGCAGTGCCCTCCCTGCCCCTATGTGCGGATGCCCATGGGGGCTAATGATGCAGCTGATGATGCTCTGTCCCAGCAGTGGGCATGCTCCAACCTTAAACTTTGAAGCAGACGCAAAATTCTGCGACGTCACAGATCAAAGTGTAGTCATATTTCATAAGATGTAAACTGTATAATGTTTTTGGACTGGGTAGTAAATAGAAGGAATACGCAACAACATTTTGGTGCTGTGACCTGGATTCAAACCGGGGTTGCTGCAGAAAAAGAAGCTTTAAAAGAGATTTGAGACACAGGTGCCTGTTTTGGAAGTCTGTAGAATCTACAATTCCTGGTAAAGCCTGAGAAGGAAGATAGGAGCTTCACAATTAGTATTTTTTTGAGTATTATTGTATAATTTTCTATTTGTTTTCAATTTTAAAAACTAGCAGGTTATTCAATAAAAGTTCTATCATTTAAAATGGTGCTAATTTTGCCCCAACCAATCAGATGTAAGCTTTCAATGTTAAATAAAATCTGAATGGTTGTGTGCAAATTGCACCATTTAAACGCTAAGAACTTTTTTTGAATCTCCCTGTATACCGTATAATGTATATAATGGTTAAATGTAGCAGGTGGTGATAAATTAAGAAGGGAAAATGTGTCAATGTGTTGTTGTTAGATTACATTAAGAATCATGAGGGCCATATGAAATACAAGGAGATATTCCTGAGAATAAATGAAATGTTTTAGAATATAGGTTTTTTGATAAAGAAACTAAAACAAGAAAAAGGGAAGGTATGGATGTTAGGGTTTGTTATCTTCTTGTTTAAAGTTAGTAGACATTATCAGAGAAAAGGAAACTGAAATAAAAGAGGAAACAAACACATATGAAACTTCACTAGGAGAAACTAAATGAAATGATGGCAGCCCTAAGGTTACATGCAATCACAACTGGGGAAGCTTGCTTGAAAACCCCACCTTTATCTGCTGTAGTTTGGACACACTAAACAAAAAAGATGTGAATTAGAAACCCATATTGGAAAGAAAAGAGCATCATGAAGTTTACAGGACTAAAGGAAAAAGAGTAAAAATATACTTTGTTTTCTCCTATCACTGATTAATATATTTTCAAACAGGAGCTTAGTGCAATTAGTAATGAGGTTAAAGTAGCAGCACAGTCCACTTAGTGGACACAAATCTACAAGAAGTTTGATGTTCTCCATGTGCTTGCATCGGTTTCCTTACAGGTCATTTGGTTTCCCCTCCAATTATAAAGACATAACGGTTGTGTACTGTATGTGTAATAATGTGATTAGTTTGTAAGCTTTTTAGGGCAGGTGTGAACGTATCATTGTAATTGTTAACTGCCACAAAAGATGTTGGGCTATATAAATCCACAATATTATTATTAATAATAATAATAATAATAAAATGAGAGCTAAATTTAATATATTAAGTTTAGAGCCTTCCTCATCCTAGTGTTTATAGATACAGATACCACTTTTTTAAGTATGCAAGACATGTGTAGTTCATCCTCTACTGTTCTGCTGGTAGTACCTTTCATCCAGACTACTATAATATTTATCATACAGTAACAGAATCTGGGTGGTAATAAGACCAAATAGAGTCAAGATAATGATCATTTTGGTCTATGGGGGAGACATTTTTTTAACTCAGTTTATTTGTAAGAATTACATTAATGTTCAAGTGTTTACGTTACATGTTACTTTTCGTATTATAATCAGATTATAACATTTGTACATCTTTATGTTTTAGTAGAATCTTAATAAAGTGAAATTCAAAAGAAAAACTATATACATACATGTTTTCTCTTGAGGATTATTATGACATTGTTTTGTTTGGTATATTATATTAAGTGTGGCTTAGCAATCAGGGGAAGGAGGGGGTTAAGAAGTCAGGGGCGGGCAAGAGGGTGTAAGAGGGAGGAAGTGAGGTAAGAGGGGAGAGGGGTCACCCTGGTATCCGCCCATTTATCCATTAGATGTTGAGTTTGAGTTGATCCATGGGTTCCAGATTTTATTGTATTTAATGGGACAGTGTCTGTGTTGATAAGGGATTTTGAAGTATGCTAGGTCTGTAATATCAGGTTGATCCATTGTTTCTTTGTGGGGGTTCTGGGGACATAAAATAGCTTTACATGCATAAATAGTAAATATTGAGTTAAGGTTGTTGTATGTTTGTTCCAGTTATGTTGTTCCATTAGGCCAAAGAGACAGGTTTCTGGTGTATTGGTATAGGTATTGACAGTTCTGTTACAATAAAGTTTATTATTTTTGGTACCGTTGGTATATTGTGTATTTGTCACCAGCTCCATAGACATAAATAGGGGTGATGTCCCCATACAAATCATGTCTATAACCTGTAAATTATATAATGAAAACCTTAATTTCTCCAGTTGCTGCTGATTTCAGAGATGAGAGACTGAGCTAAAGTTAGGAATCCACTATCCAAAATTTTCATAAATCTTTATGCTTTATATTTTACTTTGATTTATAATTTTACTTCTCCTTTAAATAATCCAGTACTCCCATTGGCCAAGAATATAGGATTTCTACATTTGTATTTAGGGCAAGATTTCCATTTATTTTAAACTCTGAACTGATAAAACATCACAAATAGATAGAGTCTCAGTAACCTTCTACTGTAATGTGGCCTGTTATTTGTCTGTGGACTTTCCATGAAAGCATTCTAATTTCATTTATATTAATGAATTGTAATTGAACAATTTCCAGCTCTAATGTGCACAAGGGAGACCTTAAAAAAAGCAGCTGAAATGTTTTTTTGCTAAAACGAACTGAGATTTTAACACCAGGACACAAATACAGTAAGCTTTCAGCTTTCAGGATGTGCTGATGCTTGCAAGATAAATTAGCCTCCTGAACTGTTTCGTAGTGTTGCAGAATAATCCACATTGTTTCTATTTTAACAGAACCATTTCTTGTGTGGAAAAATACACTGAATGCTTATATTGTATGTGCCACATAATATAGTCATGAAAGAGGGGGCTAATCCTATAGTGTATTATTTATTTAATTCAATTAATACTGATCTGAATGCATCATTTGCGTTGGGTGTTAATACACCACGTCCTTGCTGAGGTGTACTTGTTGAATTACATATTTCCATCCATTGTAGATATTAGGGAGCCAAAGTCAGTAATGTAAAGCTTAGAATCAAGCACTTTAGGTCAAAAGGGAACCCTTATTTAAGACTTCCTGTTTGGGTTTCTTTGCATTGTTTACTTCCTGTTTGGGTTTTCTTTGCATTCTTTACTTCCTGTTTGGGTTTCCTTTGCATTGTTTACTTCCGGTTTGGGGTTTCTTTGCACTTTTTACTCTTCTGGTTTAGGTTTCCTTTGCATTGTTTACTTCCTGTTTGGGTTTTCTTTGCATTGTTAACTTAGGTACAGCAAACTGGGGGTTATTGATACAGGTACAGCAAACTGGGGGTTATTGATAAAGGTACAGCAAACTCAGGGTTATTGATACAGGCACAGCAAACTGGGGGTTATTGATACAGGTACAGCAAACTGGGATTACTGATACAGGTGCAGCATTTTGGGGTTATTGATACAGGTACATCATACTAGGATTATTAATATGTGATTTTTTGATACAGGTACGTCATACTGGTATTATTGATACAGGTACATCATACTGGGATTACTGAAACATGTACATCATACTGGGATTATTGAAACAGGTACATCATACTGGGATTACTGATACATGTACATCATACTGGGATTATTGATATGGGATTTTTTTCCTGCTGCTCTGCACTTGCAATTGGATCGGCAGTACAGAGCAGTGATTTACAGAGTCGGAGCAGGAGTTTGAATCTCCCACTCACTCTGATTTTGGTAACACTCGTGATTGGCCTAGACTCTCCCTCTGCCTTTCATTTTAGGGCCAGCAGAAGATCTGGGCAGCGCACAGTAATTGAATTTTTTTTAAAGAGAAATCCAGGGGGGCAAGTGCACTCCCTTGCCCCTATGTGCGGATGCCCATGGGGGCTAATGATGCAGCTGATGATGCTCTGTCCCAGCAGTGGGCATGCTCCAACCTTAAACTTTGAAGCAGACCGCAAAATTCTGACAACGTCACAGATCAAAGTGTAGTCATATATTTCATAAGATGTAAACTGTATAATGTTTTTGGACTGGGTAGTAAATAGAAGGAATACGCAACAACATTTTGGTGCTGTGACCTGGATTCAAACCGGGGTTGCTGCAGAAAAAGAAGCTTTAAAAGAGATTTGAGACACAGGTGCCTGTTTTGGAAGTCTGTAGAATCTACAATTCCTGGTAAAGCCTGAGAAGGAAGATAGGAGCTTCACAATTTAGTATTTATTTGAGTATTTATTGTATAATTTTCTATTTTTGTTTTCAATTTTAAAAACTAGCAGGGTTATTCAATAAAAGTTCTTATCATTTAAAATGGTGCTAATTTTGCCCCAACCAATCAGATGTAAGCTTTCAAATGTTAAATAAAATCTGAATGGTTGGTGCAAAATTAGCACCATTTTAAACGCTAAGAACTTTTTTTGAATCTCCCTGTATACCGTATAATGTATATAATGGCTTTAAATGTAGCAGGTGGTGATAATATTAAGAAGGGAAAATGTGTCAATGTGTTGTTGTTAGATTACATTAAGAATCATGAAGGGCCATATGAAATACTACAGGAGATATTCCTGAGAATAAATGAAATGATTTTTAGAATATAGTGTTTTTGATAAAGAAACTAAAACAAGAAAAAGGGAAGGTATGGATGTTCAGGGTTTGTTATCTTCTTGTTTAAAGTTAGTAGACATTATCAGAGAAAAGGAAACTGAAATAAAAGAGGAAACAAACACATATGAAACTTCACTAGGAGAACTAAATGAAATGATGGCAGCCCTAAGGTTACATGCAATCACAACTGGGGAAGCATTGCTTGAAAACCCCACCCTTTATACTGCTGTAGGTTTGGACACACTAAACCAAAAAGTGTGAATTGAACCCATATTGGAAAGAAAAGAGCATCATGAAGTTTACAGGACTAAAGGAAAAAGAGTGAAAATATACTTTGTTTTCTCCTATCACTGATTAATATATTTTCAAACAGGAGCTTAGTGCAATTAGTAATGAGGTTAAAGTAGCAGCACAGTCACTTAGTGGACACAAATCTACAAGAAGTTTGTATGTTCTCCATGTGCTTGCATCGGTTTCCTTACAGGTCATTTGGTTTCCCCTCCAATTATAAAGACATAACGGTTGTGTACTGTATGTGTAATAATGTGATTAGTTTGTAAGCTTTTTAGGGCAGGTGTGAACGTATCATTGTAATTGTTAACTGCCACAAAAGATGTTGGTGCTATATAAATCCACAATATTATTATTAATAATAATAATAATAATAAAATGAGAGCTAAATTTTAATATATTAAGTTTAGAGCCTTCCTCATCCTAGTGTTTTACTGTACAGATACCACTTTTTTTAAGTATGCAATGACATGTGTAGTTCATCCTCTACTGTTCTGCTGGTAGTACCTTTCATCCAGACATACTACAATATTTATCATACAGTAACAGAATCTAGGGTGGTAACTAAGGACCAAATAGAGTCAAGATAATGATTCATTTTGGTCTATGGGGGAGACATTTTTTTAACTTCAGTTTATTTTGTAAGACGTACATTAATGTTCAAGTTGTTTACGTTACATTGTACTTTTCGTATTATAATCAGATTTATAACATTTGTACATCTTTATGTTTTAGTAGAATCTTAATAAAGTGAAATTCAAAAGAAAAACTATATACATACATGTTTCCTTGAGTATTATTTATGACATTTGTTTTAGTTTGGTATATTATATTAAGTGTGGCTTAGCAATCAGGGGAAGGAGGGTGGTTAAGAAGTCAGGGGCGGGCAAAGAGGGTGTAAGAGGGAGGAAGTGAGGTAAGAGGGGAGAGGGGTCACCCTGGGTATCCCGCCCATTTATCCATTAGATGTTGAGTTTGAGTTGATCCATGGGTTCCAGATTTTATTGTATTTAATGGGACAGTGTCTGTGTTGATAAGGGATTTTGAAGTATGCTAGGTCTGTAATTATCAGGTTGATCCATTGTTTTCTTTGTGGGGGTTCTGGGGACATAAAATAGCTTTACATGCATAAAATAGTAAATATTGAGTTAAGGTTGTTGTATGTTTGTTCCAGTTATGTTGTTCCATTAGGCCAAAGAGACAGGTTTCTGGTGTAATTGGTATAGGTATTGACAGTTCTGTTACAATAAAGTTTATTATTTTTGGTACCGTTGGTATATTGTGTATTTGTCACCAGCTCCATAGACATAAATAGGGGTGATGTCCCCAATGCAATCATGTCTATAACCTGTAAAATTATATAATGAAAACATTAATTTCTCCAGATTGCTGCCGATTTCAGAGATGAGAGACTGAGCTAAATGTTAGGAATCCACTATCCAAAATTTTCATAAATCTTTTTATGCTTTATATTTTACTTTGATTTATTAAATTTTACTTCTCCTTTAAATTAATCCAGTACTCCCATTGGCCAAGAATATAGGATTTCTACTATTTGTATTTAGGGCAAGATTTCCATTTATTTTACACCTCTGAACTGATAAAACATCACAAATAGATAGAGTCTCAGTAACCCTTCTACTGTAAATGTGGCCTGTTATTTGCTCTGTGGACTTTCCATGAAAGCATTCTAAATTTTCATTTATATTAATGAATTGTAATTGAACAATTTCCAGCTCTAAGTGCACAAGGGAGCCTTAAAAAGCAGCTGAAATGTTTTTTTGCTAAAACGAACTGATGCTTTTAACACCATGGACACAATATACAGTAAGCTTTCAGCTTTCAGGGATGTGCTGATGCTTGCAAGATAAATTAGCTCTCCTTGAACTGTTTCTTCTGTAGTTTGCAGAATAATCCACATTGTTTCTATTTAACAGAACCATTTCTTGTTTGGAAAAATACACTGAATGCTTATTATTGTATGTGCCACATAATATAGTCATGAAAGAGGGGGCTAATCCATAATAGCGTATTATTTATATAATTCAATTAATACTGATCTGAATGCATCATTTGCTGTGGGTGTTAATACACCACGTCCTTGCTGCAGGTGTACTTGTTGAATTACATATTTCCATCCATTGTAGATATTAGGGAGCCAATAAGTCAGTAAATGTAAAGCTTAGAAATCAAGCACTTTTAGGTCAAAAGGGAACCCTTATTTAATTTATAAAAGGTCACTGTACTAAATCAAGCACTATTAGGTCAAAAGGGAACCCATATTTAATTTTTAAAAGGTCACTGTACTATCCAATACCCTTTTAGGGTCTGTAGAATGTGTTTTTTTAATCTGCAATCTAGTCTTCTCAGGGGTATTTACAGATAGGAGCTCGACTTCAATAAACAAGCTTTTCATTGAAAACTAAAATTCCCAGTTGATCTGACCTGGAAAGGAATTAGCTGGGTTGGATATAACAGTTAACTGGATCTAAATCGTTCTTGAACCTTGTTATCTATATAAATGCACTATGTACCTAAAACATAACATTTGGAATATTTAGGCTACTTAAAAAACAGTGTTAAAAGTGTAATGTTATTACTAAATTATTTTATTCCCTTTCTGATTTTTCCTGAGCAATTGCTTTTCTGTAGGACTGACTTTGACAGCAGGAAATCAATGGAACACTGTTTAATTAGCAGTAAAGATTAACCACCTAACTCTTTATGTTTGTTATCATAAAATGATGAATATCCTAAATATACCTTTTTATTACTTATTATACCACATTAGCAGGAAAAATGTAAATTTGACTACACACAGACTTATCCTAGCATTTTAACCTTTTGTCTATGCACAAGAATAACTGTAAAACTATTGTGTTATAAATGATGCTTAGTGATATCATCAGTTTGTTATGTCACTATGCCATGTGACTTTGAAATAATGTTCCCCTGTTACCACAATGCAATAATCCTTTTGTGACATTTACTGTATCACAGGATCAGGTTCAGGTAAGAAGCGATAGCTTATGCCTCCATTGAAAAGACATAATGTTCTGCATTACAAAGTAACCACGCAGCCTCCTGTAAGTGTAAATCTCATGTAAACCTGCTAATACATACACAAGTAGAGTGGGTTTTACGCTGATTTGAATCCTTATTGGTCTTTGCATTGGTATTGCATTGCCCCCTCATTGTGCACCCTAATGTTTTATATTTTACTATTTGGAAACATTACATGCAAGTGAGGAAATTAGTAGAGAAAAAGCTGTGACTACAATACTGACTTATAAATTTACACCTGAGATATCAATTAATAGTCGTCCCCAAACTAAATTAACACACATGTGCCCAGCATTGTAAGATATCATTTTTAACATTGTCTGTAAAATAACATATTTTCCTTCTCTAGGATTTCATTTTTTTCTATTTACGTAAGTAATGCAGGAAAAAGAGCTATTACAAATGATGTGGCCATGTAGACTTTCTGACTATTTCTAAAAAGTTCCCTATTTGTGTGATGGTTCCAGAGAATTGACAGCGTAATTAAGCATGGCTTCCACAGAACAGCATTATCTGTAATTGCAAATCAAATAGCACTTCTCTTGAACTCTTAGTAAAATGCACATGGCTGGAAAATAATGTAGTGTAGGTTTGGTGCAGATGGCTAGATGGAAATTGCTTGCACTGAAAAACATTTTATAAAGTTTTATGTAAAAACACCCACATCTTTGTTTTTGTTTTTGTAGCTAGAATGAGGATGTGATGGTTTCCTTCAGAAAAGTGTTTAAACAGCATTAAAACTTTTAAACTTTGAATTATTTTGTGGTAAGCCATGAAAGGAAAATGCTAAAGGAAAGAAAGAGCATTTAATGTTAAAATTTTTATTGATCTTGCTAAATTGGAAGATGGAAAAACGATGGAAAAAACTACACTACTCAGGGCCTGCACACGTTCTACTAGTTATTGGAAACTATGCCAAGAACCACATGCAAAACCCCTTGTGTTAAATTTTGCACAACCAACTTTTTAAAATGCTGGCACGGTGGGCTGTTTTATTCATAGGGATACCAGCTCTTGCTATGCACCTCAGTGATAGGGGTTTGCTGTGTTAGAGAAAAAAGGTGTAAAATAGATCAGAAGGGTTGGTATAGTGAACATAATGACTTGGATAACATAGCTAGACATTTAACTGAACACAGTTTGTCTTTTTATGAAGCTACATTGAGAAATGTAAGCAAATTGTAACTTGTCGAGTCTACTGGCAAATGCATCTTGCTGATTAACATATGAAAATTTACTGAGATGTAGAATATCATTTGGTTTCTGCAAACTTGGGGTTATTAGAACAAAAAGAATAGAATGTGAACTTTAATGGACATGTTTTATGTTTTTATGTTTTAAGAAGCAACATTAAAAGGTGGAGACATTTGTTGATATGTAAAACCATTAATGAAATTATGAAGACAAACACAGGTGGAAGCCTTAAAGGACAACTTTACTGTAAAAATTAATTTAAAAAAAATAAAAAATACCTGGGACAGGGAGGTAGGATTGATTATTCCCACCTCCCAATATTGTTTTGTTGAGGAACTACAGCACATACAGTTTTCATCGGTAAGCACCAATCTTACCTCCCTGCCTCAGGTACTTTTTATTTTAACTGTTTTTTTAAAAAACTTTACACGCACTATAGTTGCAGAGAGTTTTCTGCAGGACAAAGAAAGTTTTTGTTTGAATATGGTTTAAGCATCTTTCTATAACCATAATAACAATGTCAAGTGGACTGTTTCTTTTTTAGGGTAGGCTACAATTTTGGGAGATTTTTGGCCATCTGGTCATTGACTAAAGAAATCTTTCAGAAGATTTAAAGTGGGCCATCTAAATCTTTTGTGTTGTACAAGGAGCACAGTAGAGTATGTAAAAAAAAAAAAACAATCATGCAAAATTTTTAAAGGAAAAGTACCTGGGTCAGGGAGGTAACTTATTCTTACCACCTAATATTGTTTCATTTAGGAGCTATATCACATTAAGTTCTTATCTGCTAAGTTAGTGCTGGACTTTCCTGTATTAAAGATAGTGCTGAAGCAAGTAGGAAGCCCAGCAGATACAGTTTTGTTTGTGCTGGTGCTCCTCACAACAACAATACTGGGAGGTAGGAATTACCAATCCTACCTCCTTGTCCCAAGAACATTTAATTTTAACTGTTTTATAAACAAAGATGTAGTGTAGACTGTAGTTCTCCATTAAGAAAAAGGGCAGAACCTTTGGTTATGGAGTTATGAAAACAAGCAGATAGTAACAAAGAGAATTTGTTTACACCAATAAAGTACTAGGGGTTTCTTTGTAATGGCTATATTAATGAGTTTCTTGATAATGGAAATATTATTGAGTATAAGGCATTGGCTGAAACAGGAAACCTGAACCTCTAAAGCTAAGCAAATGTTTGAGGCTAGGTTGTGTTTTATCCCAGGTTAAGAAAAACTGAAACATAGATTATAGATATTTATTTCTCTCCACTCCTCTTTTTCATTTTATGAATAGAGAGACGACCTAAACCTCTAGGTTATAAAGAATTAAATAGGAACACATTAGTCTTCTGTGCCATCATACACCAGAACTGCAACCTACCTGTGAGTCCAAGATGAACAAGATGTACACATGGCTAAAAAAAGAAAAACTTGAAACTTTAATTCTTCCCAACCACCACTGTACCATTTTTGGTGATCTTTCCCCTACTTCTTAAAATATCTAATCTGAAGCACCTTACCTTTTAGCTGTCACTCAAGTGCCTTATTATCATAAGCTATTATGCTGTGTGCAGTTTTGCTGTAATTGAAAAGTAGACAGTTGCCCCTTTTTTTCCAATATTGTTGCCTTCTCATATATGGATATATAATGGTTACTAATAGTTTTGAAAATAAAAAAATGTTATTCAAGCTTTACATTTATAACTACATTTTTCATTAACTAATAGTGAAACTTATTTTAAAACTATATGTAATCAATTAGATATAAAGGTATATATGGCTGCCATATAATTTTACCCAGTAATAGCTGTTAAATAATTGCACACATACTGCACAGTTTACTTCCCTAAAAAACAACAAACTCCTTTTTTTCAGGGTGATGACTTTAATGGTATCATAGCAAATCTTTAGCATAAATTACACAAGTATGCTTTTTACAAACTCACCAGTGCAGTAAATCTAAATTAGAGGTTAAACATATTTTTCGAGTCAACTCATGACTCATTTGTGATATTTCAGAGACTTATCTAAAAATACACGATTAGGGCTACTTAATTACAGGTAGAATGCGATTAATTTAAACACAGTTAGTGCCTAACTGCTAATTATCATTTTTAGAAATGTGGCTTATTTTTCAACGTTCTGGTAACACTTTTTGTTGATAATAAAATGGGTTCTACAACATTATAGTGTACCTGACTAAACTGCAATTTCATTTTAAAAGTGGATAAAATCCCCTTCATTTCTTTTTAAGCTGCTCTTTTTCTAAATTCCGCTTTGTATTTATTTGTTCTGTACAATATTTCTCAATATTGAGTATTTGATCACGTCTGTACAATTTTATGTTTCAATTTTTTCCCAAAAGTTTCTGAAAATACAGAATGTTTCCCTTACAAGGGATTAGAGATGGGATCTGGGTTCGACACAAACCCAGATTCGGCACGGAACCCCTTGGTTCCGAAATCTGAAAGATCTGTCCAAATCTGGACGGATCCTCCGGATTTTGGGACTACGGAAGACATTTTCGATAATTTTCGAAAGTACAGGGCTATTTTCGATAATTTTCGAAAATAACCTTGAACATTCGAAAATTATCAAAAAGACCATTTTCAAGTTTCCAATCATATTTTCAAAAATCGAACGTTCAAGGCTATTTTCGATAATTTTCGAAAATAGTCTTTAACATTCTAAAATCTTCGAAAATACGATCAGAAACTCGAAAATGGTCTCTGATCGTATTTTCAATCATTTTCGAACGTTCAAGACTATTTTCGAAAATTACCGAAAATAGCTACGTACATTCGAAAATTATCGGAAATTCATTCCGGTTTTGGATTTTTGGATCTTCAGAATTTTCCCGAGATCCGGGAATCCGAAAATGGAACGAAACTAGTGAGTTTTGGCCTTGTTCACAAGGGATCCATAAAGTGAGAGAATTCTGTATTTCTTCCTCAACTTTGCATCTTTTCTACCCTTCTCAATTGTGCAATTTTTTAACACCATTTCATTTAAGGAATAATTAGCATTTAAGTTGTTTTTTTTCACAAATTCATAGCTTTACAGTTCTTTGCATTCATTTGCCATTTTACAGCCAATTCCTCAAGTTTGTTTTAAATGTTCTGCAAAGAAAAGACATTTTGCACATAATTCTCAATTCTTATCAGCCAACTTGGACTGTACTATCAATACCCAACTCTAGGTCATTCATGAATAAATTTAAAACTACTGAACAGACCTGATTAATATGACTGACATCACTGGCCTAACTAAAAAATTTTCCATTTATAGTGTAAAATCTCTTTCCACTCTTTCTAAGGTGTTTTTCAGCGGTTAAGTAGTTAGGTCAAGATATCTGTTCCTTACTTTAATAAGCAATCTTATATGAAGAAAAATACCAAATACCTTTTTGGTTATGACAAAACCATGCTGGGACCTACTTATAATGTTGCAATCTATGTATTCTATCATTTTATCCCTAAAGCTGGGTACACACAGGACAGATTTTTCAAAGATCAAGATACACACAGTCCCGAGAGCTCTTCCTATACACAAAATAGGGAGAATGCTCGGAACTGTGTGTTTCCCTCGACTGTGGCAGACTACCCTATAGGGTGACTACTGTGGTTGAGGGAAATTTACTGTCCTTCCCGAAAGAGTGCTCGGCCGCACACTCATTCTGGAAAGCGGCCACACACAGTGCTGATAAAGCTCGATACTGTCATATCTGATGGTATCAGGGCTTTATCGGTGCTGTGTGTACCTAGCTTTAATATTCCTTCTAAAACTTTACTACCTCTGATGCCAAACAGACAGGCCTACAGCTACCTGGCCTGAAATTGGACACCTTTTTTAAATAAAGACCATATCAATAATTTAATCAATACTAGACAAAACCAGACATCAAGCGATCCTTAAATCCAGAACAGCCTGGAAGCTATTGAATGCCACTTCTTAGAGGAAAACTGTGGTCTCAATACAAGAGTCCTCTATTAAAAAGACTCTCCTTGCATCTGCCAAACATGTTCAGTAATCACTATGAGTAAGAACTGGGAGAGGAATTTTAAAATGAATCCAGGATCATGCTGCGGTAATATATCTAAAGTTACAACAGTATAATGGGTGGTGCTTCCTGCATACAATGTGAGCTGTGACATAACCAGCATCATTGCACTTGCTGGTGACTTGAGCATGCCCCTTGTGTCCTACTGCTAGGACAGAAAGGGAAGATGCCAGCTAGCCACAATCCTAAAAGTGTAAATCTTAAGGTATTTATAGACAAAGAAAAGCACAGAGAACTAGAAAGGGAAAGTTTAAGTATAAACTTTGAATTTGGTTTGAAAGGCCGCATTTTTGAAGGGAATGTGTGTGTTTGTGCTGCAGATTTAACTCAATAATGCCAATGATGAGGAAATTGTTGTTTTTTACTTACCCTTTAAATATGGCTGTCACATGAATTAAAGGTAGGTCAGTTGCTATGTGTACTCGTGTCAGGTTGGGGGATAAAAGACTAACTTTTTTGCTGATTGGTCAAAATGTGTTTTTTTTTTTACTATACTTACCCTTTAAATATGATTGCCACATGAATAAATGGGTACCTCAGTTGGTGTATGTACCTGTGTTGGGTTGGAAGATAAAAAAAAACAAACCTTTTTGATTATTGATCAAAATTTGCATTTTTTACTTCCGGTTAGGGTTTCCTTTGGATTATTTACTTCCTATTTGAGTTTCCTTTGCATTGTTTACTTCCTGTTTTGCTTTTCTTTGTATTCTTTACATCCTGTTTGGGTTTTTTGCATTGTTTACTTCCTGTTTGAGTTTCCTTTGCATTGTTTACTTCCGGTTTGGGGTTTCTTTGCATTGTTTACTTCATTTTTTTGTGTCATTTGCATTGTTTACTTCCTGTTTGGGTTTTCTTTGCATTGTTAACTTTAAGTTTGTGTTCACTTTGCATTGTTTACTTCTTGTTTGGGGTTCTTTTGCATTGTTTATTTCCTGTTATGCTTTTCTTTGCATTGTTTACTTCCTGTGGTATTTTTGTATTGTTTATTTCCTGTTTGGGTTTCCTTTGCATTGTTTACTTTTATTACTTCCTTTTGGCTTTCTTTGCATTCTTTACTTCTGGTTTGTGTTTCTTGCATTGTTTTTACTTACTGTTTGGGTTTTTGGCATTGTTTATTTTCTGTTTGGCTTTTCATTGCATTGTTTACTTCCTTGTGGGTTTCCTTTGCATTGTTTACTTCCTGTTTGGTTTGTCTTACTTCCTTTTTTGAGTTTTCTTTTTTTATTGTTTACTTCCTGTTTGGGTTTTCTTTGCATTGTTTCTTTAAGTTTTGTTCACTTTGCATGTTTACTTCTTGTTTGGGGTTCCTTTGCATTGTTTATTTCCTGTTATGCTTTTCTTTGCATTGTTTTCTTCCTGTTTGGGGTTCCTTTGCATTGTTTATTTCCTGTTATGCTTTTCTTTGCATTGTTTACTTCCTGTTTTGCTTTTCTTTGCATTGTTTACTTCCTGTGGTATTTTTGTATTGTTTATTTCCTGTTTGGGTTTCCTTTGCATTCTTTACTTCTGGTTTGGGTTTTCTTTGCATTGTTTACTTACTGTTTGGGTCTTCAAGAACTACATTTCAAGTCCAGGTTGATTCAATTGAATACAACAGATAACCATGAACTGGATGAATGAGAACCTTCACAAGCACTCCTGTTTGAGTTTCCTTTGCATTCTTTACTTCCTGTTTGGGTTGGGTTTCCTTTGCATTGTTACTTTCTGTTTGGGTTGTCTTGGATGTTTACTTCCTTTTGGGTTTCCTGGCATTGTTTACTTCCTGTTTGGGTTTCATTTGTATTGTTTATTTCCTGTTTGGGTTTCTTTGCCTTTTATTTCCTTTGGCTTTCCTTTGCATTGTTTAATTCCTGTTTGGCTTTCCTTTGTATTCTTTACTTCCTGTTTAGGTTTCCTTTGCATTTTTTATTTCCTTTTGGCTTTTCTTTGCATTCTTTACTTCCTGTTTAGGTTTCCTTTGCATTGTTTACTTCCTGTTTGGGTTTTCTTTGCATTGCTAACTTCAAGTTTGGTTTACTTTGATGTTTACTTTCTGTTTGGGTTTCCCTTGCATTCTTTACTTCCGTTTGGGTTTCCTTGCATTGTTATTTCCGTTCGGCTTTTCTTTGCATTGTTTACTTCTTGTTTGGGTTTTCTTTGAATTGTTTACTTCCTCTTTGGTTTTTTGATTTTTACCCTGTTTGGGTTTTCTTTGCATTGCTAACTTCAAGTTTGTGTTTACTTTGCATTGTTTACTTCCTATTTGGGTTTCCCTTGCATTTTTTATTTCCTTTTGGCTTTCCTTTGCATTGTTTATTTCCTGTTTGGCTTTCCTTTGTATTCTTTATTTCCTGTTTAGGTTTCCTTTGCATTTTTTATTTCCTTTTGGCTTTTCTTTGCATTCTTTACTTCCGGTTTGGGTTTCCTTTGCATTGTTTATTTTCTGTTTGACTTTTCTTTGCATTGTTTACTTCCTGTTGGGTTTCCTTTGCATTTGTACTTCCTTGTGGGTTTCTTTGCATGTTTATTTCCTGTTTGGCTTTCCTTTGCATTCTACTTCCTGTTTGGCTTTCCTAGCATGTTTATTTCCTGTTTGGCTTTTCTTTGCATTGTTTACTTCAAGTTTGGGTTTACTTTGCATTATTTACCTCCTGTTTGGGTTTCCTTTGCATTGTTTACTTCAAGTTTGGGTTTCTTTTGCATTGTTTACTTCCTGTTTGAGTTTCTTTGTATTGTTTACTTCCTGTTTGGGTTTCTTTTGCATTATTACTCCTGTTTGTGTTTTCTTTGCATTGTTTACTTCTTTTTGGTTCCTTTGCATTTTTTACTTCCTGTTTGGGTTTCCTTTGCATTGTTTACTTTCGGTTTGGGGATTCTTTGCATTGTTTACTTCCTGTTTAGGTTTCCTTTGCATTGTTTACTTCCTGTTTGGGTTTTCTTTGCATTGTTAACTTTAGTTTGTTCATTTGCATTGTTACTTCTTGTTGGGGTTCCTTTGCATTGTTTATTTCTGTTATGCTTTTCTTTGCATTGTTTTACTTCCTGTTTGGGTTTTTCTTTGCATGTTTATTCCTTCTTTAGGTTTTCTTTGCATTGTTACTAACTTTGGGTTTCCGTTGCATTGTTTATTCCTGTTGGCTTTTCTTTGCATTGTTTACTTCCTGTTTGGGTTTCCTTTGCATTGTTTACTTCCTTGTGGGTTTCCTTTGCATTGTTTATTTCCTGTTTGGCTTTCCTTCCTTGCATTTTACTTCCTTTGGCTTTCCTTTGCATTATTATTTCTGTTTGGCTTTTCTATGCATTGTTTACGTCAAGTTTGGATTACTTTGCATTATTTTACTTCCTGTTGTGGGTTTCCTTTGCATTGTTTACTTCAAGTTTTGGTTTCTTTTGCATTGTGTACTTCCTGTTTGAGTTTCCTTTGCATTGTTTACTTCCTGTTTGAGTTTCCGTTTGATTGTTACTTCCTGTTTGGCTTTCCTTTGCATTCTTTACTTCCGTTTGGCTTTCCTTGCATTTTTATTTCCTGTGGCTTTTCTATGCATTGTTTACGTAAGTTTGGGTTTACTTACATTTATTACTTCCTGTTTGGGTTTCCTTGCATTGTTTACTTCAAGTTTGGGTTTTTTTGCATTGTTTACTTCCTGTTTGAGTTTCCTTGCATTCTTTACTTCCTGTTTGGGTTTCCTTTGCATTGTTTAACTTCCGGTTGGGAGTTTCTTTGCATTGTTACTTCAGGTTGGGTTTCATTTGCATTGTTTACTTCCTGTTTGGGTTTCCTTTGCATTGTTACTTCCTGTGTGTTTCCTTTGCAGTTGTTTATTTCCTGTTTGGGTTTCCTTTGCATCTTTACTTCCTGTTTGGCTTTCCTTTGCATTGTTTATTTCCGTGTTTGGCTGTTTCTATGCATTGTTTACGTCAAGTTTGGGGTTACTTTGCATTAACTTCCGTTTGGGTTTCCTTTGCTTGTTACTTTCCAATTTGGGTTTATTTTGCATTGTTTACTTCCTGTTTGAGTTTCCATGCATGTGTACTTCCTGTTTGAGTTTCCTGCATTGTTTACTTCCTGGTTTTTTTTTTTTGCATATTACTTCCTGGTTTGTGTTTTCTTTGCTTTTTGTTTTTTACACTTCCTGTTTGGGTTTACTTTGCATGTTTTACTTCAAGTTTGGGGCTTCTTTTGCATTTGTTTACTTCTGTTTGAGTTTTCCTTTGCATTCTTACTTCCTGTTTGGGTTCTGTTGCATTCTTTACTTCGGTTTGGAGTTTCTTTGCATTGTTTACTTCGTTTGGGTTTCATTTGCATTGTTTACTCTGTTTTGGGTTTTTTTGCATTGTTAACTTTAGTTTGTGTTCACTTTGCATTGTTTACTTCCTGTTTGGGTTTCCTTTGCATTTATTTCTGTTATGCTTTCTTTGCATTGTTTACTTCCTGTTTGGTTTCTGTTGCATTGTTTATTTTCTGTGGCTTTTCTTTGCATTTACTTCCGGTTTGAGTTTCCTTTGCATTGTTATTTCCTGTTTGTGTTTCTTTGCATTGTTTATTTCGTTTGTGTTTCCTTTGCATTGTTTAACTTCAAGTTTGGATTTCCATTGTTGTTTACTTCCTGTTGTGTTTCCTTTGCATTGTTACTTCAAGTTTGGGTTTCCTATGCATTGTTTACTTTGTTTGGGTTTCTTTGATTATTACTTCTTTTGGTTTTCTTGCATTGTTTATTGGTTTGGGGTTTCTTTGCACTTTTTACTTCGGTAGGTTTCCTTCGCATTGTTTACTTCTGTTTGGATTGTATTTGTATTGTTTATTTCCTGTTTGGGTTTCCTTTGCATTCTTTACTTCTGGTTTGGGTTTTCTTTGCATTGTTTACTTACTGTTTGGGTCTTCAAGAACTACATTTCAAGTCCAGTTGATCTAATTGAATACAACAGATATACCATGACCTGGATGAATGAGAACCTTCACAAGCACTTCCTGTTTGAGTTTCCTTTGCATTCTTTACTTCCTGTTTGGGTTGGGTTTCCTTTGCATTGTTTACTTTCTGTTTGGGTTGTCTTTGGATTGTTTACTTCCTTTTGGGTTTCCTTTGCATTGTTTACTTCCTGTTTGGGTTTCATTTGTATTGTTTATTTCCTGTTTGGGTTTCCTTTGCATTTTTTATTTCCTTTTGGCTTTCCTTTGCATTGTTTAATTCCTGTTTGGCTTTCCTTTGTATTCTTTACTTCCTGTTTAGGTTTCCTTTGCATTTTTTATTTCCTTTTGGCTTTTCTTTGCATTCTTTACTTCCTGTTTAGGTTTCCTTGCATTGTTTACTTCCTGTTTGGGTTTTCTTTGCATTGCTAACTTCAAGTTTGTGTTTACTTTGCATTGTTTACTTTCTGTTTGGGTTTCCCTTGCATCATTTACTTACTTCCGGTTGGGTTTCCTTTGCTTGTTTTTTCCTGTTCGGCTTTTCTTTTGCATTGTTTACTTTCCTGTTTGGGTTTTCTTTGAATTGTTTACTTCCTCTTTAGGTTTTCTTTGCATTGTTTTACTTCCTGTTTGGGTTTTCTTTGCATTGCTAACTTCAAGTTTGTGTTTACTTTGCATTGTTTACTTCCTATTTGGGTTTCCCTTGCATTTTTTATTTCCTTTTGGCTTCCTTTGCATTGTTTATTTCCTGTTTGGCTTTCCTTTGTATTCTTTATTTCCTGTTTAGGTTTCCTTTGCATTTTTTATTTCCTTTTGGCTTTTCTTTGCATTCTTTACTTCCGGTTTGGGTTTCCTTTGCATTGTTTATTTTCTGTTTGACTTTTCTTTGCATTGTTTACTATCCTGTTTGGGTTTCCTTTGCATTGTTTACTTCCTTGTGGGTTTTCTTTGCATTGTTTATTTCGCTGTTGGCTTTCCTTTGCATTCTTTACTTCCTGTTTGGCTTTCCTATGCATTGTTTATTTCCTGTTTGGCTTTTCTTTGCATTGTTTACTTCAAGTTTGGGTTTACTTTGCATTATTTACCTCCTGTTTGGGTTTCCTTTGCATTGTTTACTTCAAGTTTGGGTTTCTTTTGCATTGTTTACTTCCTGTTTGAGTTTCCTTTGTATTGTTTACTTCCTGTTTGGGTTTCTTTTGCATTATTACTTCCTGTTTGTGTTTTCTTTGCATTGTTTACTTCCTTTTTAGGTTTCCTTTGCATTTTTTACTTCCTGTTTGGGTTTCCTTTGCATTGTTTACTTCCGGTTTGGGTTTCTTTGCATTGTTTACTTCCTGTTTAGGTTTCCTGTCATTGTTTACTTCCTGTTTGGGTTTTCTTTGCATTGTTACTTTAATTTTTGTGTTCACTTTGCATTGTTTACTTCTTGTGTTGGGGTTCCTTTGCATGGTTTATTTCCTGTTATGCTTTTCTTTGCATTGTTTATCTCCTGTTTGGGTTTTCTTTGCATTTTTCTTCCTCTTTAGGTTTTCTTTGCATGTTTACTAACTTTTGGTTTCCGTTGCATTGTTTATTTCCTGTTTGGCTTTTCTTTGCATTGTTTCTTCCTGTTTGGGTTTCCTTTGCATTGTTTACTTCCTTGTGTGTTTCCTTTGCATTGTTTATTTCCTGTTTGGCTTTCCTTTGCATTCTTTACTTCCTGTTTGGCTTCCTTTGCATTATTATTCCTGTTTGGCTTTTCTATGCATTGTTTACGTCAAGTTTTGGATTTACTTTGCATTATTTACTTCCTGTTTGTGGTTTCCTTTGCATTGTTTACTTCAAGTTTTGGTTTCGTTTCTTTTGCATTGTTTCTTCCTGTTTGAGTTTCCTTTGCATGTTTACTTCCTGTTTGAGTTTCCTTTGCATTGTTTACTTCCTGTTGGCTTTCCTTTGCATTCTTTACTTCCTGTTTGGCTTTCCTTGCATTATTTATTCCTGTTGGCTTTTCTTGCATTGTTTACGTCAGTTTGGGTTTACTTTACATTATTACCCTGTTTGGGTTTCCTTTGATTGTTTACTTCAAGTTTGGGTTTCTTTGCATTGTTTCTTCCTGTTTGAGTTTCCTTTGCATTCTTACTTCCTGTTTGGGTTTCCTTTGCATTGTTTACACTTCGAGCTTGGTTTGGAGTTTCTTTGCATTGTTTACTCAGGTTTGGGTTTCATTTGCATTGTTTACTTCCTGTTTGGGTTTCCTTTGCATTGTTTACTTCCTTGTGTGTTTCCTTTGCATTGTTTATTCCTGTTTGGCTTTCCTTTGCATTCTTTACTTCCTGTTTGGCTTTCCTTTGCATTGTTTATTTCCTGTTTGGGCTTTTCTATGCATTGTTTACGTCAATTTTGGGTTTACTTTGCATTAATTACTTCCTGTTTGGGTTTCCTTTGCATTGTTTACTTCAAGTTTGGTTTATTTTGCATTGTTTACTTCCTGTTTGAGTTTCCATACTGCATTGTTTCTTCTGTTTGAGTTTCCTTGCATTGTTTACTTCCTGGTTTTTTTTTTTTGCATTATTACTTCCTGTTTGTGTTTCTTTCTTTGCATTATTTACTTCTGTTTGGGTTTCCTTTGCATGTTTACTTCAAGTTTGGGGCTTCTTTTGCATGTTTACTTCCTGTTTGGTTTCCTTTGCATTCTTTACTCCTGTTTGGGTTTCCTTTGCATTCTTTACTTCCGTTTGGAGTTTCTTTGCATTGTTTACTTCAGGTTTGGGTTTCATTTGCATTGTTTACTTCCTGTTTGGGTTTTTTTTTGCATTGTTAACTTTAAGTTTGTGTTCACTTTGCATTGTTTACTTCCTGTTTGGGTTTCCTTTGCATTGTTTATTTCCTGTTATGCTTTTCTTTGCATTGTTTACTTCCTGTTTGGGTTTCTGTTGCATTGTTTATTTTCTGTTTGGCTTTTCTTTGCATTCTTTACTTCCGGTTTGAGTTTCCTTTGCATTGTTTTTTTCCTGTTTGTGTTTCCTTTGCATTTTTTATTTCCTGTTTGTGTTTCCTTTGCATTGTTTACTTCAAGTTTGGATTTCCATTGCATTGTTTACTTCCTGTTGTGTTTTCCTTTGCATTGTTTACTTCAAGTTTGGTTTCCTATGCATTGTTTACTTCCTGTTTGGGTTTCTTTTGCATTATTACTTCCTGTTTGGGTTTTCTTTGCATTGTTTACTTCGGGTTTGGGGTTTCTTTGCACTTTTTACTTCTGGTTTAGGTTTCCTTTTGCATTGTTTACTTCCTGTTTGGATTGTATTTGTATTGTTTACTTCCTGTTTGGGTTTCTTTGCATTGTTTACTTCCTGTTTGGGTTTTCTTTGCATTCTTTACTTCCTGTTTGGGTTTCCTTTGCATTGTTTACTTCCGGTTTGGGGGTTTCTTTGCACTTTTTACTTCTGGTTTAGGTTTCCTTTGCATTGTTTACTTCCTGTTGGGTTTCTTTGCATTGTTAACTTTAAGTTGTGTTCACTTTGCTTGTTTATTCCTGTTTTGGGTCCTTTGCATGTTTATTTCCTGTTATGCTTTTCTTTGCATTGTTTACTTCCTGTTTGGGTTTCTGTTGCATTGTTTATTTTCTGTTTGGCTTTTCTTTGCATTCTTTACTTCCGGTTTGAGTTTCCTTTGCATTGTTTATTTCCTGTTTGTGTTTCCTTTGCATTGTTATTTCCTGTTTGTGTTTCCTTTGCATTGTTTACTTCAAGTTTGGATTTCCATTGCATTGTTTACTTCCTGTTTGTGTTTCCTTTGCATTGTTTACTTCAAGTTTGGGTTTCCTATGCATTGTTTACTTCCTGTTTGGGTTTCTTTTGCATTTTACTTCCGGTTTGGGGTTTCTTTGCACTTTTTACTTCTGGTTTAGGTTTCCTTTGCATTGTTTACTTCCTGTTTGGATTGTATTTGTATTGTTTACTTCCTGTTTGGGTTTTCTTTGCATTGTTTACTTCCTGTTTGGGTTTCCTTTGCATCGTTTACTTCCGGTTTGGGTTTCCTTTGCATTGTTTAGTTCATGTTTGGGTTTTCTTTGCATTCTTTTTTTACTTTAGTTATCCTTTAAGTAAGGCTGCCACGGTAATGGAGAAGTAGGTTAGAAGGTGTGTGTACCTATGTGAGTTTGGGGTATTTTTTTGTTTTTACAACCATAAAACTAACATTTATTGAGGATATATCAAAATAAGTTTTTTTGACTTTATTAACCCTTTAAGTATGGCTGCCATAGGAATGGAAGGGTAGGTCAGTAGGTGTGTGTGCCCATACGAGTTTGGGGGTATGTGTTTTTGCATGTATGACTGTATAACTAACATTCATTGATGATTGATAAAAATTAGTTTTTGACTATAGTTACCCTTTAAGTATGGCTTCGGTGGGAATGGAAAGGTAGGTCGTTAGGTGGGTGTACCTGTGTCGGTGTGGGGGGTTGGGGGTGTCACCATTTGTATTTATGACCATGAAACAAACTGTTTTGAAATCCACATTTGAGGATTGTTACCATTATAGTCTATGGGAAAAAAAATTCCAAAATTTGCAGATGACACCATAACACTTTTGTGGATTCCTTAGATAGAAGATAGCCCACTTCTCCTATATAACCCACACGTATGTACCGAGTTTCATGTCTCTAGCTCAAAAACTGTAGGAGTCCAAAAAGCGGAATTTGGGTTTTTCAAGCCAAATTAATAATTACAGGCCTGACACTTGCTTTAAAAACAATACATTTCTGATGTATCGCTTATGATAGAGATGTCAGAGCAGAGGTGCAAACAAGGAAGTGAAACATGACTTTAACTTTGGGTTCACATCAGCTAAATGCTCTTCAATCCTTGTATTGAGAGCATTTGTTAGGAGATCAGAGCCCCCATTTTAAATACTAGGATAAATATTGTACTTAATCATTGTTTTTTTTTTAGAAAAAAAAATATATTGAAACTTCTACCTGGGTTAGCCATTCCCTAATAGTAGTAGAAGTGTATCCATTATAAAGGATTCAACTGCTCCTCTTTTATGTAAACAGAAGCAAACCAATAATTTAACATTTCTGTTTTCTAATTGCTACTGTCCATTTTTTCAGACTCCAACATTAACAGTGAACTGTGGTCAGATACAAGTGCCTTCTCTTGAAAAGAGCTCTCTAATAATTTCAAAGAAGCCTAGGATGATGTCTCTAGCTGGTGTCAATTCAAAGTAATATGCTTGCAAAGTCTCTTTTTCAACTCTTTCACTGTCCCTGTAACAGTCATGTAATATAAGCTGAGCCATAAGCCCTGCCCCCAAACAAAATTAGCTTAGAGTCAATAGCTGTGTTTTCCTCTGCCTATGGACACATTAGGGAGAGAATAATATTGCAAAGAAGTTTAGTGGTGGGGTTTATGATGCAGCTGATGGTGCTCTGTCCCACTCTGAAACTAATAAACTGATTGAATAAAGGTTGCCTGTACTGCTGATGAGAACCCTGTAGCTAAATATTTGGGCAGTTCAATCATCATAAACACTTAACTATTAATATTAAAAATTTTTTTAAAACAGTTGCAGGAGGGGGAAACAGTTTTCACTTCAGTGGACAGAAGTACAAATTAGAACAATTCCACAATCACAATGTTCTAGTTAACTCTTACAAGTTTAATTCTGTAAAGGCTTTTATTTCCCATGTTTATTCTCACACCATTCTCACCATTCATGTTTTTCCCCTAAACCCGCCCACTACATTCCATATATGTTAGTTCGCAGCTGGTAGAGATGAATGAAACTGGCGTTTTTTAAAAAAAGTTCTGTAAATCTGATTTGAACCCAATTGAACTGGAATTTTTATCTCATTTTTTAATATTTGATAGAAATATTAGAATTTTCAATATGAATTTTGGATTTCAAATGTAATTTTATAATTTTTCCCATTTAATTTTCGATTTTCTAATATTCGGTTTTCTAACGAAAAGTTTAGAAAATGTAGAAGAAGGAGCTGCAGTTTTTTAAATTCGGCACTTTTAAAACTGGGACTCATCACTAACTGCCTGTCTAGACATGTTAAATGTAGAGAACATCGCTCATAACTATTTAGGTAAATTGCATCCCCAGTTAAATTTCATCCAATCTTTGATAGGACAGTGGTTCTCAAACTTTTTTTAGACTGTGGCACTCTTGGCCTTGCAAACAATTTTTACCACACATCTGTGATCTTGTTGTAATTACCGATTTTTCTGTGCATATTGTAATCAAATTTGATTGTATTCAATAGAAAATATTTACTCTACCAACATTTAGATAGTAATCAACCATGATCTCTGCTTGTAGAAGGGGTTCTGAGTATAACGGTTTACACATTTTGGGGGTACATACTTTGGGATATGTAATAGTGCCTTAAAATAATGCATCGGGTTATGTGGTATCTGCTGTAATATGATAGTCTGTCAGCTTCTAGGGGCAGGACAGGTGGCAGCTAACTTGTTTTGATGTGCTGTGCACTAGGTATGGCATAGAACTCGAACTCGAACCCGAGTTGGAGCCGAACTGTTTGAGTTCGAACGGACCCGGACTTCTCGAACTATCTCGGACGCGGACTTTCGATATTTCCCGGACTTTCGATGATTTATCGAATGTTCGAACGTTCGAACGTTCGAATCCGCGAGTAAAATGTACATGGTATCTAGGCGCGAACATCGAATCTGCGAGTAAAGTCTCCATTACAGCCTATATGCGAGCATCGAATCTGCGAGTAAAATGTCCATGTTACCTCGAACGTTCGAACGCGAAAGCTCGAAAGTAGCGCGCGTGAGAGTAAAATCGATTTTACGAAAGTCCTGGATATTGGAACATGCTCCCCAGACCATTTCCCAGGTCCCACAGCCATTTACATTAAGTTACCATTAATATTTTAGTTGTATTTGACTCGAACTTTTCGAACTATTTGCCTCCCATAGACTTTAATGGGTCAGTTTTCGAACTTTCGAACTTTCGAACTTTTACAATAGTTCGAAAGTTCGAAAACGGACCGAACTTTCAATAGTTCGACCATCTCTACTGTGCACTAGAGAGCATTAGAGATGGACTAGAACTCAAACCCGAGTTCAAGCCGAACTATTCGAGTTCAAATGGACTCGGACTTCTCTAACTATCCTGTACCCGGATTTCTCGGACTTTCAATATTTTCTGGACTTTCGCTAATTATCTAATGTTCGAACGTTTGAGGCACGCGAATATGCGAGTAAAATGTCTATATACCAATACGCAAGTAAATATTGAATTATCGAATCCGAGAGTAAAATGTCTATTATACCAATATGCGAATACATATCGAATTATCGAATCTGCGAGTCGTTCTTGGGATAATTATCGGATGTTCGAATGCGAGAGCTCAAAAGTAGCGCGTGTGAGAGTAAAATTGATTTTTCGAAAGTCCTGGATATTCGAACATGTTCCCTAGACCATTTCCCAGGTCCAACAGCCATTAACATTAAGTTACCATTGATATTTTAATAGTATTTTATTTGAACTTTTCGAACTATTTGACTCCCTTTGACTTTAATGGGTCCGTTTTTAAACATTCTATATAGTTCGAAAGTTCGAAAACAGACCGAACTTTCAAAAGTTCGGCTATCTCTAGAGAGCATGTGAAGTTACTGCGTAACCTAAACTTACATTAAATCAACAATATTCTAAGATTTAGAACATTCCACAAACTAGCATTCTTTGGTACATAGTCAGTATTAAGAGCTTTACAATACATTTATTGTTATACATAATAAATATAGTATATCCTATATGTAGTACTGTTATATACCCCCACCTGATTGGTAGCTTCTAAAACTCAATGTAATGTCTGTAAAAATATAAATATTTTTATAGACTAGGAGGGAAGGGATATATATGTATATATATTATCCATCTTATACTTGTTGCTAATACTATCACATTTCTCTGCTTTCTTTATCCATTTGGTTTGATGAATTTATTATACAGGAAGATATTTAGATCCAGGGTTTTACATTTTTTTTTTGTATGTTTAGCATAACATTGAATAGTGTTATAGTTCAGTTCAAACATGCAAAAGAAAGTTTGTTACCTTTACTACCAATGTCAGGTAGATTTAATATGGTAACATATTTGCATTTATTCATTCTTTATGGAGAAACACCTTCTTATAACAGAAGTCATCTTGCAGTCTCATGCTATATGAATAGCATTGCCCACAAAACAAGAAGTAATTTCTTACTCCCATGTTCCCCAGAGTAAGGGGCGGAGATATGCAAAATACTCCTTTATGTCCCTTAGCTTATGCATGTGTCCAGAACCGCTGGCTAATAACATGCAATATAGCTTAATATATAGAACAAATCATCTGACCTGCAGATATGACATGTTTCAATCTTGTTAGCTCTCGTCAGTGCAAGATACCGATTCATGGCTCTATGGTGTAGGACTTGGGTGTACAGTAGACAAGTCAGCTAGAAAGCTTAGGAAAAGAGGGGCCAAAAGGAGCAAAAAGCCCCTCACTGAGCATAAAAATGGAGAAGCACCTTCTTATAACAGAAGGCATCTTGTAGTCTCATGCTATATGAATAGCATTGCCCACAAAACCTAAGAAACAAGAAGTAATTTCTTACTCCCATCTCCCCCAGAGTAAGGGGCAGAGATATGCAAAATACTCCTTTATGTCCCTTAGCTCATGCATGTGTCCAGAACCACTGGCTAATAACATGCAATATAGCCTAATATATAGAGCCAATCATCTGACCTGCAGACACAACGTGTCTTGATCTTGTTAGATCTCGTCAGTGCAAGATACAGATTCGTTTTGCTTCTTTTGGCCTCTCTCCCTAAGCTTTCTAGCTGCCTTTTCTACTGTACACCCAAGTTCTACCCCATAGAGCCATGAATCTGTATCTTGCACTGTCGAGATCTAACAAGACTGAAAACACGTTGTGTCTGCAGGTCAGATGATTGGCTCTATATATTAGGCTCTATAAGGGGTTCTGGACACGTGCATAAGCTAAGGGACATAAAGGAGTATTTTTTATCTCCGCCCCATACTCTGGGGAACATGGGAGTAAGAAATTACTTCTTGTTTCTTGGGTTTTGTGGGCAATGCTATTCATATAGCATGAGACTGCAAGATGCCTTCTGTTATAAGAAGGTGTTTCTCCATTTTTATGCTCAGTAAAGGGCTTTTGGCTCCTCTCTCCCTAAGCTTTCTAGCTGCCTTGTTCATTCTTTATTAAATGGTTGTATTTTATTTTCTGCACTAAACAGTGTTGAAAAACAAGCAAAAGCTTTTACAGTATTATAATATATATAAAGTGGTTCATGTCCTCGCTATGCTTGGAATCACCTGTTTTTCCTTTAAATTTATAGCACTTTTACTCCATAGCATTTTGTGGTAGTGCACCTCATTAATCTAACACACTGTGCTAGTCAGTGCTTTAAATGGCTGTTTTTAATAAAATCTCTTTTGAATCAATAGTATTATATGGAGAAGACAAAACATCTCATACGGTAAAGGAATAATCAAACCTCACATTTAATGATGCACTGTTTAATAATTTTGGGTAGAATTTTTTTTTTAGGCAATAGAAAGTCTGTTATCGGTATTATCAAAGTAAGATTCAATATGCTCTGCAATCCACGGCCTCACCACAAAAAAACTCAGGTATGGTATTAATCCAACAGTGTGTCAAAAAAGTTTATTAAAGAAGTCACGCACACAACATGTTTCGGACCTATAGCCGGTCCTTCCTCAGGTGCTGTTTTTAATAAAATCTCTCTTGAATCAATCATACAGTACTATATGAATAAGACAAAACAGCTCATACAGTAAAGGAATATACATACCTCACATTTAATGATGCACTGTTTTATTATTTTGGGTGGAATATTTTTTTTAACATTGCCTACAATAATTCTTTATGCACTCAAATATTTGTCTTACGAGACCAACAGGGTTATTCAATAAAAGTTCTTATTGTTTAAAATGGTGCTAGTTTTGCCCCAACCAATCAGATGTTAGCTTTCAAATATTAAATAAGATCTGATTGGTTGGGGCCGAATTAGCACCATTTTAAACGATAAGAACTTTTATTGAATCTCCCTGCATATTTCTTATTTGCATATACTGAAGGCGAGCTGTAATGCCTTATTCTCTCCCTATTTTATTAAAATTATTAGTGAAGACCATTTTATGTATTCTGCAGTGCTGTTTCTACTATATATAGTAGTATATATATGTACTCAGAGATACGAGCGGCACTCGCTATAGCTCTCAATTCAACCACCCGGGTGCATCCTAAGACAAATACATATATCAAGGAAGAGAGGAGCACTCCTGTTTTTTTTTTAACTATTTGTTAGTGCAATAAAATGTGTACGCATTTCGGTCCGAAACGCATAGACGTTTTATTGCACTAATAAATAGTTAAAAAAAACCAGGAGTGCTCCTCTCTTCCTCGATATAAATATATATATATATATATATATATATATATATATATTCGGACCCATTCAAGTCTATGGGGGAGTGATAGTTCGAAAAGTCCGAGTGATTTACAGCTGAACTAACAATGGTAACTTACTGTACCTGGGAAATGGTCTGGGGAACATGTCACTGTCATCAAAACTTCTTAAAACATTTCCTGAAGTCAGGCAGGCAATTGACGATACATTAGAGGATTATTGAATGAACGAACTATCCTCCCTGTTAGCGAACAGTCCTTTCTAGGCTTAGCGAATGGTACATTCGAGGGTTGGATAGTGTAGTGGTTAAAGCCACAAGCCTTTGACATGGGAGACCAGGGTTAGAATCCTGGCTAGGGGCAGCAATACAAATGTTTGGATTATTATAATACCCTAGTAATATAATAACCTAGTAATACAATAACCATATAATACCCTATATTATAACCATATAATAACCTAGTAACATAATAACCATATAATAGCCTAGTAATATAATAACTATATAAAACCCTATATTCTAACCATATAATAACCTACTAATATAATAACCATATAATATAGTAATATAATATTATATGATTATTATATTACTAGGTTATCATATTACTAGGTTATTATATAACGAGTATAATAATCCAATCATTTGTATAGCTGCCCCTAGCCAGGATTCGAACCCTGGACTCCAGTACACTATCCAGCCACTACATTATTTGCTTAATATATTACCCGGTTATCATATGGTAATTATATGGTTATTAGATTTATATATATCATATATATATATCATGTATAAAATATATATATAAAACCTAGTAATATATTAACCATGTAATGTAGTGGCTGGATAGTGTACTGGTTAAAGGCACCACTTTTGACATGGGAGACCAGGGTTCGAATCCTGGCTAGGGGCAGTTATACAAATGTTTGGATTATTATAATACCCTAGTAATATAATAACCATATCATAACCTAGTAATATAATTATAATATAATAACCATATGATAACTTAGTAATATAATAACCATATCATACCCTAGTAATATAATAATATATGGTTATTATATTACTAAGTTATCATATAGTTTATCTGTTGTATTCAATTAGATCAACTGCACTTGAAGTTTAGTTCTTGAAGACGTTTCGCTAGTCATCTGACTGGCTTTCTCAATTCAGAATGACTTGTACAAGAATCTGTGGCAATTATGTACCCTGGAAAATCCCAATTAGCATATCAAAGCCAAGTGTTAAGGGCGTGATTAGATAGTGGCTAGGAGGTGTTATAGGAACGCCCAGAGTAAGGTGTCAAAACAGCATTGTACATGGCAGACAGATGGTGTCGAACCCCCCCACCTCTATTTTGGCTTGGTTTCTTTATTTTCACATAAATGGCCTCCTTAACACCTCTCTTGAACCAGTCACGTTCCTTTGCCAATATGTTAACATTACAATCTTCAAAGGTATGTCCTTTATCCTTAAGATGCAGGTACACGGCTGAGTCCTGACCCGAGGAATTGGCTCTTCTGTGCTGGGCCATACGTTGATGCAGTTGTTGTTTGGTCTCCCCCACATACAAATCAGAGCATTCTTCACTGCACAGCACTGCGTATATGATGTCGCTTTTCTTGTGTTTTGGTATTGGGTCTTTCGGATGTACCAATTGCTGCCTCAGCGTGTTGCTCGGTTTAAAGCAGACAGGGATACGGTGTTTTTTGAAAACTCTTCTTAGTTTCTCGGAGACCCCTGCTACATATGGGATGACCATGTTCTTTCTCCTGTCTTGCTTTTCCCCTTCACTCTTGGTATTCGTGTTCTTTTCTTTCCTTCTGCTTCTTTTGACAAAGGCCCAGTCTGGATATCCACAAGTTTTAAGGGCAAAACACAAGAAAAGCGACATATACGCAGTGCTGTGCAGTGAAGAATGCTCTGATTTGTATGTGGGGAGACCAAACAACAACTGCATCAACGTATGCCCAGCACGAAGAGCCAATTCCTCGGGTCAGGACTCAGCCGTGTACCTGCATCTTAAGGATAAAGGACATACCTTTGAAGATTGTATGTTAACATATTGGCAAAGGAACGTGACTGGTTCAAGAGAGTGGTTAAGGAGGCCATTTATGTGAAAATAAAGAAACCAAGCCAAATAGAGGTGGGGGGGTTCGACACCATCTGTCTGCCATGTCAATGCTGTTTTGACACCTTACTCTGGGCGTTCCTATAACACCTCCTAGCCACTATCTAATCACGCCCTTAACACTTGGCTTTGATATGCTAATTGGGAGTAAAACGTAGTTAAAAAGTTTTGGTTAATACTGCCAAGAGGTTCTATTTATATAAAGGTGATGTAAAAGACTTTAGATATATATTTAGGGGTTTAAGATAAGCAAATATCCTATCAAAACAAATCTGTGAAATCTAATTAATAAATTACACTTCTTTATGTCCTGGACTCATCTTTATAAGAGAATGTGGATTCAACAACACAATGCCAAATGGCAGTGATAATTACAGGGCAGATCAAGAAAAAAAACACAAAAGCTGCTATTTTGTATTTCGTTATATATGTCAGGAATTTAGAAATGTGGGTCAGGACAGAGAAGAGAAATTATTCTGAACTCCAATAAGCAAAAAATTACATCAAGACAGAGTGGTTAGTAGAGATAAAATAAGTAATTAGTTTCATGGCGTAGGAAAAACAGGTTCGCAAAGGTTACAGTCGCAAGCTGAACATTGTGACTTTGGGGCGCAACGACGGGTTGACTGGCATTCACTTCGTAAAAATGGGATGTCTCTAAGTAATTGAGAGAGTTTGAGAGAGACCTCGATCTACATAGAGGTAGATCAAGGGTGAACAGGGGTACAATAAAACGTTATTATAACAAATAAGCACATGACACATATGAAACAGAATCATTGGGGTTTCACTTCGTTTCAAATGACACAGACGCTTCTCAGAGACAAAAAGTGGGTCTACAAGTACGATAAAGCACACGCTATTATGTGTTGTTACCTTGGTTTCCCGACGAGCGTGCGGCATCCGGATCCCCGTCCTAGACTGTCGAATGGGGGAAAAGGGCTGCCCAAGGGCACTTTGCCCAACAGTGCCATGGGGGAGCGAGCCTGGGATGCATTTGTGTTGCTGGTGGTGCCAGGCCCAGAGAGGGGGGGGGGGTTGTGCGTGCAAACTATAGCTGTGTGGCACAGTTATAGTGCACAAGAGAGCAATACCCCCCTGCACCACAGCATTACAAATGCCACTACCCCATGGCACATTGGCACAGTGATTTAATAAAAATGCACAGTCAGCACATACCCCCTTCCCCCTGTCACAGCCAAAAAACAAACAAACAACAGCACTGTGCAAAGCTAAACCCAATTTCTAAGTAAAACTTGCCATGGGGGGAGCTGGGAGGTATTTGTAGCTGAGTATGGCCAGGGGGGCGTAGGTACTGTGCAAAACATACTGGGTGCACACCTATCGTGGCACAGAGAGCACATTCCCTGGCACCACCAGTATACAAATTAATTCAAATTAGTAAATACTAAAAAGACACATTTCCAACGCTAGCTTTAGGAGAGTTTGTGTTGGATTAGTTAGGGTAGTTAGGGCTCCTGCTGTTGAAAGTGTCCTACCTTGATGTGGTGGCAGGACATACAATCCTTGTGACCAAAAAGGAAGTATGGTGGGTCTGGTGGGGGATACTGTTCTAGAGGTGGGTCCTTTTATGTATTGTAAATAATGGGAAGATTGCTAGGTACATACAATGAAATGGACACGGGTTAAATCCATTGTGAATAAAGACACTCCCACTTCTCTACAATGCACCATACACTTTTAATTCTAAAACCACACCCTTCTTGGTGATGTGCATGGTGGCAGAGGGGGCAGTAATTGGATTTTTTCAGGTGAAAAATTCGTTAGAGACCGCAAGTATTTCCTCTCTCTCGGGATTAAAAATTGATTAAAGTAGAAGTTTACTGCAAATAAGTATAGCTTTAGGAAAGAATACACAGGAATTATTTCATCCCCTAATGACATTAACTTTGCATTCGCATTTTTGTCTGTAAAAATAATGCTTCCGCAAATACTTGGACTACTCTCTTTGCAGGCACCAAGCCCCCCTAGTAGAGGACCGTTGATGGTCTGGCCCTGACCACATGCCTGGGTGATTCGTGTCGTAGAGATCTGAGCATGTCGGACCCATTAAATTCGAGTAGAAATAACTGATTAGGAAACATTCCACGGGGAGTGTGCATCTGGGAAGGGAGAAGATGTTACAGAACATGAAATTTTTTAGTAAAATTCACTATATGTCAAACAGCAGAGAATAGCAAGGGTTAGGAGTAGTAAAACTGAGTTTTCAAAATGCAAGAGAATAAAGGGGATATGTAAGAATAACTACGTATGTGTAATAATATAAATAAAGCATTTAAAAAAATTAATGATTACTTCTCCTTAAGGGCAATTACCATTTTTTTCAACTTTCCAATTAAAATTGTTTCAACTGCGCTTTTTTAAAATTTTTTTATAGTGATTTTGATTTCAAACTGCGATTTCACATGTTAAACAACAAATTAACATTTTCTTACTTTTCGAGAATTCTGAAAAATCTGAAAAAATTGTCAGTCTGAATTGAAACACAAGTTAGTGTTAAAAACATTAACTACCTCTTCAAAGATGGGCCCCTATGATTGAATTTTAAAAAGCGTGTCGTGACTGCTATTTCTGTGCCACTGTAGACACACAGTCTATTGAAGACCACATGATCAGGATAAAATACACAGCCATTCAGGGCCAAAAACAAAACTAGTTCAGCCCAACTAGTTCAAACAGATTGCTGAGTCGGCAACCAAACGTGTTAGCGGCACGAACTCAGGTTCGAGCCATCCCTATTTAGAACAGGGTTTGAAGGGTGCTATAGGGTGTGTGGCACACTTATTGTCACTTCCAATAGCCAGAGGCTGTGCCGCAAGTTTTCTTAGTGGAAACAGTTGACCAATTAACTTACATTTTGTTCTTTTTGTACTCTAAAATTATATATTGTGATAAAATTTCAACAGAGCCACTGTAGCGTTACTTTACACTCGATTGATGTTGAATACAATATACACCGTCAAGTGCATAAAATATGGGTTAATTTACAACTTCAAACAAATGTGCATTCCAAAAGGCGCAGCGATCTAACAGAAGTTTGAGAACCAGTATTAAAGGGTGGTTTAGAAGAGAATGTGAGTGAAAAGTACAGCATGTCTGTGTTCTTTAACATTCATCTGCTTTGATGTAAAACACTTGGTTTCAGTATTTGGTTCAAGTGTAGACTATGGCAGTAAGTTTTTCACTTTGCGCAGAACTTGTTGGTGTATAAAAATGGAAAAATTAAATATTAATGAATTACACCTGAGCTTCTTAAATAACATTAACAGATTACATTGGACAGAGGAGATTGTCAAAGAAAAACAATATTTTATAGATATTTTAAATAATATATCTACCTATATCTTTACACATCGTACAATTACATGTTGTCCGTGTGCTGCCCAGTACAATTGCCTGTTTGTACAATTCATCTTACAATTTTAATTGTACAAATTACCAGGCCTCGCAGTATTATGGTATTAAGGCCTTATTGCTTTATATAAAGGCAATCATTATAAAAGATTTATAAAAGAAAAAGCCATCAAATTATCCCCCAATATTTTATGGACAAAATTAAACACTCTGCACACTTTCAGGCAATCCTATGCCGTTACTAAGGATTCACATAATGTGTTAAATCCTGCTGTTTTATTGCCCGCTATTAAAACCAATGGGTAGTGATGTAAGATATCACCTGTGGCTCGCTGTAATTTTAAATGATTCACTGTATAAATTCCTAATTTGGGTTTCTATACTAAGAAAGCCATACATGTGAAATAACCAGATCCATTAAACGTCTGTGAGTCCATTCTTCTAACTTTCATAAGGCAGTGTTTTTGTTTTAGGGTTTTTTTCTTTTGAAATTGAAGCTTAACTAGATTCAATACATTATTCTTTTACACTGCTAAAGTTCATTAAGGATTTAATAGTGGGAATACAATCTTCATCGGGATGAGCTTGGCATTACCTGTGGCCCCTTTAAATCCAGAAATCCATTGTCAACTTTAGTAGCAGTCCTGTTTTCTAGTTCTTCCCACTCTGCTCTCTTCCACTTCCTTACATTATGCCTGGTTGTGTGCACTACCCCCAGTGAAAAATGGTGTATGCCACAAGACCTTACACACATTAAACTGCTGTTGGGGGCACAACTGAGAGCACTGCAAGTTGACAAGAGCTGGATAATAACTATGGAGCGTGAGAAAAAAAGCATAATCTGCAACAGCTATAGCAGTTAGGGTTTTACTTAGCAAGGTTAATGTAACTATAACATATTTATTTAAAGGGACATGCCCACCTTTAAATTAAAAAAATGGTGATTGTCGAGGTTACATTCCCCTGAACTGCTAGGTGTGCCGTGTATTACATGCATTTGTAACAGATATCAAATGATATATATCAGCCTCCCCCTACTGTCATGAACTTTTAAAAGCATTGAGCGTGTGCAGTGGAGGCAGCAGGAAGCAAAAGCAGCCAATCACTGGATGTCAATTTCAGCAGATAACATCATTGATTGACTGCATGGAGAGGGAGCAGCTTACTCCTTGCCAGAAATGGATTAAATTATACTTAAGATATCTGGTTATTGACAAATCTAATAATGTGGTTAATATCATTGTTATATTGGGGGTGTGGTAGTAGTTAAAACTGCCCTTCATTATAGTGCCAGAAAAATCACTGTGAGCACCCGGAAGGTGCCAGCCCAACCGGGCAGTCCGCGAAAAGGAGATGCAATCCCTCAAGGTAGGTGCACAGCGCGCATATGCAGGCGGTGTGTGCTATGCAAAATTGCATGGTATCAAGGACAATAATTATCACATTACAAGCAATTTTTAATTCTCCTTTTGCTCATATAATGTAAATCTGTTTTCCCCCTTTTACACACTGGAGTGTTGTAGTAATAGAAATTCATTAAAGTTCGAAGTGTCGAATTTGGAGCCATCCATTAAAGTCAAAATGTGGGAAAGGTCTGTGATATACAGCTAAACTAACAATGGTAACTTACTGAAATGGCTTGTGTGAAACACTGGGGAGAACATGGTTCTGGGGAACATGGCACTATCTACACAAAACTTGTAAAACAACTTCTAAACACGAGCGCATTTGGGGCTTGCGCAAGCTTACATTGAGAGTTATGGCGGATTTGAGGGTTACAATGATACTTTGAGGGTATACCGAAATAGAACCATAAATAAAGGTTACCGAAATCGAACGATATTTTGAGGGTTAGTGAATAGAGAGGTCCGAACTCGCCCAAAATCCGGGTTCCCGCTCGAGGATCGCGGATTTTTGCAAATTTTTTGGACCCAATTAAAATTGAAAAAACATCTCGAAATACGAGGTTTCTCGTAAATTTCGGAAATTTCGAAAATACGAGTAAATCCTCGTAATTTCGAAAAATTTTCGAAAATACAATTTACGAAAAATAAAGAGAAAATCCTCGTATTTTGAAAATTTCATAAAAATACGTTTTCGGAAAACTTCCCGAAAAGTAACGGAGAAATCTGTACTTTCGAAATGTTTCGAAAATACGAGAAATCCGTTCGGAAAGGCGGGAAAATCTCGAAAGGAAAAAAAATCCGCCGTTCGGCGAACGGGGACAGATCGTGTGGCGGATCTGGTTGTGATCCGCTAACCGGCCATCCTCTCATTAGTGGAAACTATACCATTCTAGGGTTAGCGAAAACGGTATTCCATACATTCGCAGGGTTACCGCAAAACAACATACTTTCGAGGGTTAATGAAAATGAAGGTCTACATTCGAGGGTTCTAGCGAACGAACATTCCTAGGGTCTAGCAAAGTAAATTTGATCATTGTATTTACGATAATTATGAAAATACAGCCATGAGTCCGGAAAAATGAAACATTAAGGTGTTCATGAACTCATAAGTTCGGCTCGAACTCGGGGTTCAGTTTTGTGTCCGTCTACTAGTAGTAACCAATGGGGATGTTTGCACACCATGCACACATTACATTGTAAAATGTAGGCATTTTTCACTCTCCAGTTTAAGGTTGATGGTAAATGAAGGGAGAACTGCACAGCACATATAAAGGCAAAACCGGCCCAAAGACGTGTTCAAGAAATAAATTGCAAACTTGAGAATGAGAGAAAACATTGTGGTTAAGATCTGACCCATCTTTAAGGAACTTATTTGTAAGGGATATGTTACATTTGACACTTGGGCACACGTGTTTTTTTATTGGGCTATGGCATGCAGTAGTATGATGTAAAGGACTTTACGTTGTTTTTGTTAAAAGGATATTATTTGCTATCTTGCTAAATAACATTCTGAAATTGCAAGGACAATCGGAACGTGGAGAATCGCTTAATAACTCAGGAGTGTTGCAAATAAGGACATTTCACAGATCCTTTCCTCTATACTCTTCAAATGAAATGTTAAGTGCATGGATGTTAATGCTAAGTGGACAGATCTCTGCTATACTGTGATATGAGGGTGTCAGAGGAGTGGCACGTCATACTTTCACGGTGACAAGGAAGCAACTGAAATATATTCCGATAACAGGGCCAGTCTTACACATCTAAAAGTAATTAGAAGTCTACGGAAATTATTTCAAAGTGCACTTGAATCGTCTCAGTTTGGCCCAAACTTAATGTATTTCAATCAGTTTATCTTTCTGTTTTGCCACATTACAAAAATAATAATAATCAAAGAAAACTTCAAATAATTAGTGTTATTTAAAATATTCCAAACAAGACAGTTATTATATAGAAACCTACAAAGTTCAGTGCTATTCTTTGGTTTCTACATGAACATGAATGTATTGAAGACCTGAAACTTTGAGGGAACAACATATAGAATATCAAAAAAATAATAATGAAACCAAAATATGTTTTAAGTTTTAGTGCTTTAAATTAGCAAACTTGATTTAATTGGAGGTTGAAAAACTCTTGGCACTCCTCAATCAGCTTTAAGAGGTTAGTCACCTGGAAATGGTGTTCCAAAAGTCTTAGAGGAGTCTAAGAGGTTGCAGAGCCTGGCCCTGGGCTTTTACTTTGTGGGTAATCTTTGTTGATCCATTAAGTGCCAACCCACATGGGATGGCATGTTTGTTGCAGAATGCTGTGTAGCCCATGTTTTAAATGGTATTTTGTGAAAAAAAACCCACCCAATAATATTACTAGGAAACATCCCCACCCCATGACAACCTCCATACTCCAATGGCTTTATTGGTGGTAACCAGATATACATTCACCTTTCTGGGGTCTCACAAAAATATTCTGGGGAGGGGAACCAAAAATGTAATATTTAGGATATTAGACACAAAGTAGTTGTTTTTGGTTGGTCTGATGGCCACTCTTGGTGTTTCTTGCACAACAAAATAACTTTTTCTTCCTGCTTGTTCTCCCTCAGTTTAGCACAATTTTTGGCCAAATTGTGGCCATTAACATTTTGAGAAGAATCTCCTTTGACAGTGTGTGTTGATAATGTTGATGCTACTTAAGCGCTGTTGAATGATTTATTGTGCACTGGATCTGAGATGTTCATTAGTATTTACCAGCTTTAGAAAACCACAAATTAACTTTTCCGTGGCAGCAGAAAAAACTTTTGCGTATTTTTGCCTTCTGCCGTGGTCTAATGAGAAACAATTCGGCATAGGCATTTGAGTAGTTTAATGATTGCACGTGAGCAGACATTCAAAGTTCTTAAAATGTTCCATTTCCATATTCCTTCATACCTTAAAGAGTATACGGTTGACTCTTGTTTCTCTTATAGTTGAGTGAGTATAGGAATAAACAGCAGTTCAAATTCACTGTCTAGATCCAATCCTACCCTGCACTGACTCAAGACACTAACAATGCAAGACATTTTAGAAAGACAAGGAAACATCATGTGTCCCGAGGCACTAACTGCTTTTTTCTGCAACCCAGTTTTGTATGTTTAAGCAGGAGTTGAGTCAGTTAGCCTTGTTTTCATATTGAAGGTATGGCTTTCCTGGTTTTAGATCATTCCATGAATAGGTATATGCGGTTCCCTGGCTTTGATTCTTAAAAGCACTTAAGCAGCACATCTTGAAACTCAGCCCTGCTTTTAAATATTTGTCAGGAGAGAGTTTGCGAGTGTAGTATTACTACATTACTATCTTGATTCTGGTGATCAGTCATGCCCTGTTGTATGAAATGTTTCGTTTAAAGGAGACTAATCCAATTTTTTTACTCCAGGAATCTGAAAACAAACCCCCCTAAAACCGAATATAAACTACTATAAAATGGCCACGTTATAAACTCTGGATAAAGTAAATCAAAGACCTGTTTGTTAAGCAAGAATGAAGTATCTGTGTGTATGTCCAGTGTAAGACCACACCATAACTGACCTCAGATCACACATGCTTCCGCTTTATCTGGTCTGTAAAAATGATGGCCATATATATAATGGGTTGTGACCAACTGTAACAGTTTGTGCATAAGGAAGACTGAGCATGTGCACAACATTAAATGGTCGTAACCAAACGTCTGATACTAGAATGTGAGAAGTAGAAGCACAAACCATATGTTCATTTAGGTAAATTTCACCAGGCCCGTATCAAACTGAGAGGGTAAGACGCAGATACTGGTTGTTTTATATCAAGGTTTGGATTGACTTGGTTCGATTTTGTTCTGTTGCCTTTAGTTTTCCTTAATGGAACTGTGTTTAACACTACATATGTTTTGCTTAATAGGTTGATTCCAACAAAATACCTTTTGCAAGGTTGTTCCTATAAGAATAGGGGGAGTTTGAGAAGGGGGGTTAAGGGGGTGGATTAACTTCAGGACTTAATGATAGAGGAAATATTTACTTTCCCTAACAAATAAAAACGACAGTATATCTGTTGTATTCAATTAGATCAACTGGACTTGAAATGTAGTTCTTGAAGACGTTTCGCTAGTCATCCGACTGGCTTTCTCAATTCAGAATGACTTGTACAAGAATCTGTGGCACTTATGTACCCTGGAAAATCCCAATTAGCATTCACAGCCAGGTGGTAAGGTGTGTGATTAGATAGGGCTAAGGTGTTATAGGAACGCCCAAGTAAGGTGTATAAAAAGCATTGTACATGGCAGACAGTTGTGTCGAACCCCCCCCACCTCTATTTAGGCTTGGTTTCTTTATTTTCACATAAATGGCCTCCTTAACACCTCTCTTGAACCAGTCACGTTCCTTCGCAAGTATGTAACATTACAATCTTCAAAGGTATGTCCTTTATCTTAAGATGCAGTCACGGCTGAGTCCTGACCCGAGGAATTGGCTCTCTTGTGCGGGCCTACGTTGATTGCAGTTGCTGTTGGTCTCCCCCACATACAAATCAGAGCATTCTTCACTGGCACGACATGCTATATGATGTCGCTTCTTGGTGTTTGGGTATTGGGTCTTCGGATGTACCAATTGCGGCCTCAGTGTTGCTGTCGGTTTAAAGCAGACAGGGATACGATGTTTTTGAAAATTTTCTAATTTTCGGAGACCCCTGCACATATGGGATGACCATGTTCTTTCTCCTGTCTTGCTTTTCCCCTTCACTGTTGTATTCGTGTTCTTTTCTTCCTTCTACTTTTTTGACAAAGGCCCCAGTCTGGATATCCACAATTTTAAGGGCTCCTCTGAGGTGTTTCATTTCTTTAGCCTCGCCTCGTTGCTAGTGGGGATGTTCTGCTCTGTGTTGAGCGGTTACTGATGACCCCCAGCTGTGATCTAAAGGGTGGTGGGGAGTCAAACATCAAATACTGATCGGTGTGGTTGGTTTTCTGTAAACCTCTACTCCAGTTTACCATTTCCTTAACTTCTACCAAGCAGTCCACAGAAAGCCAGTTTTGTTGTTTGTACCTCTTCCCTTGTGAATTATGTTTTGGTCCACCTCATTAATGTGTTCTGTGAAAGCTGTACTTCCTTCTGGTGGATTTTACCCAGGTGTCATCAACATATCTGAACCGGGGCTGGGTGCTATGCCCTTAAAGGTATTAAGCGCCTGTGTTTCATACCTCCTCCGTTGTAAAGGTTGGCCACATAGGTGAAACTGGAGATCCCATAGCACATCCATTGGTTTTTGCTATAGAACTTATCCCTGTATTGAAATAGGTGGTATTCAGGCACAAAGTCCAAAAGGAACACACCTGTTCTGGGTTGAGATCAGTTCTATCTGGTAAGAGTGCTGTCTTGGGCCAGCCGTTTTCTCACATGTCAACAGCCTCCGGTGGGGTAACAAGTGAAGAGAGATGTCACATCATAGGACACCATAGTTTCTTTACACCGAGTACTATATCTTCAATTCTGTTGGTGAAATCCTGAGAGTTTCGGATGTGATGCTTAGAACTTCCCACAAAGGTCCTAAGATGTTAGACTAGATTTTGCCACCTGTGTATGTACCGAGTTGTCTGCTGGACTATAGGTATTAGTGGGGCCCCTCCTTATGTATCTTTGGGAGTCCATAGATGCATGGATGTGCCTACCAGGGTAGAGGCGAGGATTACATTGCTCGGTCAATGGCTTTATCCTTTTGAAGCTGTGTAGTATCTGCATCTTAAGGGAAAGGACATACCTTTGAATTGTAATGTAACATAATGGCGAAGGAACGTGACTGGTTCAAGAGAGGTGTAGGAGGCCATTTATGTGAAAATAAAGAAACCAAGCCTAAATAGAGGTGGGTGGGTTCGACAAAACTGTCTGCCAGTACAATGCTGTTTTATAAACACTTACTCTGGGCGTTCCTGAACACCTCTTAGCCACTATCAATACACCCTTAAAATGGCTGTGATATGCTAATTGGGATTTTCCAGGGTACATAATTGCCACAGATCCTTGTACAAGTCATTCTGAATTGAGAAAGCCAGTCGGTATAGACTAGCGAAACGTCTTCAAGAACTACATTTCAAGTCCAGTTTGATCTAATTGATACAACAGATATACCATGACCTGGATGAATGAGAACCTTCACAAGCATAAAACTGGACAGTATTTTGTAGTTTAAGGAATGTAATAATCACAAATACGAAAGTTAATACAGTATTTAAAAAAAAAACATGGAAATCAATTAGGTAAACGGGTATCTCCAACTAGAAAACAAACTTTGCTGTAGGGTAGCCCAACCCTGCCCACATCCAACTGCCAAATGTTCACTTGATCTAGGCCCTCTGCTTGCCGAAGTTGCAAGCAGGGGCCAGACCGGTAGCCATGTTGTGATGGCGGCAAGCGGAGAGCCAGGGGAACGAAGGAGTGTAAGTACATTTCTGCAGCTTTTTTTTTGCAAAACAAGCTTGGCTGTTGGGGGGGGACAGGGGTGGGCTACACTACAGAAAAAGCTTTTATAGCTAGGGGGTGAGGCAGCCAAGATGAAATCCAGTGGGGCCAGTATGGGGCAAATTTTAGTTGTTGGGGGTGGTGGACTATGGGCCTGTACAGCGACAAACACTGATGTTGTACCAGTAAAGTGGGGATTAAAGATGGGTAAACAAAAAAAGAGACAAGGTAAAAAATAATGAATATACAAACAATAGAATTCTAGGGCACAAACAATTCTAATGCATATGGCATATTCCATATGGTTGCGTGCTTCAAAAGCCTGCATAAACCTGGATAAATAAAAGCAATAGTTCAATGAGTTGGCCAAAACAATATAACATATATAAGAATATCTTAGGTGAGGTAGGTGGGCACACAAACGCAAAATAAATAAATACAATTAAAAACACTGATTGACACAATCATAGGGTCATAGCCATAAAAGCTCGCTAGCTAATTAATTTTGTAGAGAATAAACATTAGATGGCTAGGACCATTGTTGTAAATTAAACACTGCTTGGCTGTCTGCCATTAAGAAGCAAATTTAGTGAGATATTAGCCCCTATAAAATACAGAATACATGTGAAAATTCAAGAGAAAGTTATGGCATTAGACAACAAAAGAATATTATAAGCCATATACTGGCATGTCCTATGATTCTAGAAAATTGAAGATTATTTATTATGGTATTAAATTAACAAAATGTTTTATTGAGGCTTCAATAAAAGGATTCAACTGAATAGAAAATGAGGTTGGAATAGTAATAGATCATTGTCTATATGAAGGTTATATCTGACAGCAGAAGCTTAATCAAATATAAGAACTACTTGAGAAGCAGAAACCAGGCAAAAATAATTTATACATACTCTAAGAGCTTAAAAAAAAATTCCATGGCAACAAAATAAATCATTAAAATCAATCATTAGTTTTATGGTCATAGATCCACACGAAACAGGTACACACTGTAGCGCTACCCTAACCCACCCCATTCAGTTTCATGGGCAACCATACCTAAATCACAAAAAAATTAATTTATGGTCATGAACAAAAACCATACTTTTAACCTGGACATACACAGGTACACACATCTGCTAACTAGCACCTCTACCCCGCACTACCAATTGTTTTCATGGCAACCATTTCTAAATAATAATACAAAATAGTTTTACTTATAAATGCAAAAAATATATTCTAAATATGACGCCATACTGGTGCACCACTCCACACCTCTTATTTCCATGGGAAACATGCTAAAATGCTTTAAATGTTTTAGTTTTAAAGCAGTTTTTTTTTGGCTTTCAAAGTTTATACGTAAACTTTCCTTCTATTTGTATATGTAATATATTAGTGAATATGCACTCCCTGCTGTAACACAAGATAATGAAAGTCACCTTGGTTCCATAATTATATAAAACATTGAGGATAGATATTTTATACAGGTGATGGAACTCTGAGGTTGTTTTATATCCTTAAATAGTTTGCCTTAATGATTCATGTGGCACTAATGAAAAAGCTAAGCATAAGTAAACTTATTACACAACTACAAATGATTATGTATGTAAATAATACTATAAAAAATTTGACACTGATCGTAGTACGATCTGTTAGTGATAAAATAATCAGTTGAGTAGTAACCAGAATTATGGTAATTGTGGAAAACTACAGTAGTTAGTGCTAACAAATCTAATTGACAACTATTTTCTTCCATCCACTAGAAATCTTTGTCAAGACAACTGTAACATTTCTACAATGTTAGACATTATAATTTAAAACAATATAGGAATGTTTAAGCAGAGACAGGCAACCTGAGCCTTCTAGATGTTTGAAAATTACAAGCTCCCCACATTACCTGGCTGCAGTGTGCTGGTAGGGACATGCTGTGAGTTGTTATTTTCAAACCACTGCCTATTCTGTGTTAGAAAATAATGTATCAGTCAATAATTTGAATCAGATATAACAATTAATTAATAAGTTAAATTAAGTATTAATACCCAAGTTTTAAGGGGAACTGTGATCTTTATATAAACACCTTTTATTAAAAAGAACACACTCCTAACTTAAATAATTCCTGCTTTTGCTGCAGTCTTCACCAGAAATTGAGAAATAAGCATTCTTAAAGGGCATGTCAACCCCAAAACTAGAACTTCCCCCAATACTGGCCCCACTCTGTAGTGTAATAAAATCATTACTACATCCCAGCTCAATATGGTTCTGTAATTCCAACCCCCAAGTTTAAAAAGTGGCCACCAGGAGGATAGCAGAGTCCGAGGATAGCAGAGTCATATAGGACTCTGCTCCTGCTCTCCTCGGGAGAAGTTTGGCATGCGCACTGAGCCATCTCCCCCCTCCCCTCCCACCCTTCCCTCTGATTTGGCACCACAGCTAAGCTCAAAAAACTTTTAAAAATTAATGTTCGACTTTCCTCCCCCAGCCCCACCCCTATATTTGTATTGAAGAAAGTGCCTGATAGGAACTTACCTTCCCTCTTCCTCCGCCGCACTGCCAGGCCCTCTGCTTGCGCGAAAAGCAAGCAGGGGGCTGGACCAGCAGCCGCGACTGTGATTGGCTGAGAGCAGCCAATCACGGCACGGCTGCTGATAGTCCTGACTATAGTATCAGCATTTTCGCGCAAGCAAGAGGACTTGCTGTGCGGCGGGGAAAGAGGGAAGGTAAGTTACTATCCGGGCACTTTTTCTCAAAACAAATATAGCGGGGCTGGGGGAGGAAGCAGAACTTATGTTAAAAGTTATTAAGAAGGGGGACATGCCCTTTAAATATCTGTTCAAAATCTAAAATGTACTGAATGTATTAGATGGGGTTGGGGGCAGGTAACAGACCTGTGACCAGTTTTTTGTTTTAAGGGTGAGCATGCCCTTAAAGGTCTCAGATGTTGTGGTTGAGTCTGCAGAAATGTTCTGGCACTTGGAGGTGTACCCATTTTTCCTTCCCAACTGTGGGAAATATCCGCTCACCAAGTGATTGTGCTGTTTTCCCCTACATGAAGTCCTATAGTCAATGTTGGACTGGGATGTTGGAGGCACCAGGAAACAGAGACCAGAGCCCACCAGGACAATTCTTTGTAATTTGTTCTTCAATTTTGCCAAGAGTTTTAGTACTGAATGGCAGATTGAGTTCCCAGGGCAGCCCCGTTTTCTTTAATTAAAAGTCCTCTTTAAAAACAAAATAATTAATTAAGAATGAAGTGCTTAAACTGGGCTTAACTGGGTTTGCTGATAAGGGTATTGTATTTGCTTTCCAGTGTAATAAGTAACATTCTTATTACTTTTACACAAGCTTCTGTGTGATCCTCCTCCAGTTTGCTGCAATATATGGTGTTGGGTAGTTTTCTTGTTGGGCCTCTGTGTCGGATATTGCAATGACTGAGCTATTACTATCTTGTTACCTTCAAGTGACTATACTTTTGTATAAGTAAGTTTTGTACTGTTTGATTACTAGAGATTTGATTTGACCTAGTTTGTTTAAAAAGGCTGTTTCTAAGAAAGGCAACCAGGCAAATTGCTAGGGGGTCAAGAGACAGGGGGTGTCTACTCTGTTGGCTCAGGGCTAGATTGCCATATTACCCCAGTTTACTAGCACAGATATGCGGCTGGACTCTTTACCCTGGCTAACCGAACAAAGCAGGATAAGAGAGATGCACTGATAGCTGACTAAAATGGATGTGTGCGAGTGAGAGAGACTGAATGTATGAAATGTATGAGTTGATTGTGTGTATGTGAGAGTGTGAGAGAGAGACAGAGAGCAGAGGCATCGGAGAAAATCAGTGGGCATCAGTAAAATTTGAGCATCATTAGCAGCATTTCTTTTTAAAGAGAGCCACAAGCATCTTTTTAAATGGTACAGGAACTTTAGGCATTTTTACAATGTATTACCATATTGTGTTAAACAAGCTTTAGTTTCAGTAAGCTTCAAAACAAAGGTTTAAAAACTATGACCACATTTTGTGACTTAATTAAAAGATAAATTACCTCACCAGTTCTTTTTTATTTTTAACTTAGTTAAGCCTACACCTTTTTAAAAACTATTAGATTAGTAACTTTACCTTAGGTTTATCTGTTCTATTCAGTTAGATCAACTGGACTTAAAGTTTAGTTCTTGAAGACGTTTCCCTAGTCATCCGACTGGCTTTCTCAATCAGACTGAATTGTACAAGAATCTGTTGGAAATTATGTACCCTGGGAAAGTCCCAATTAAGCATACAGTCAGTTGTTAGGGACCGTTCTGAATGCAAGGCGCGATTGGATTGTGGCTTAGAGGTGTTATAGGAAACCCAGGGGTAAGGTGTCAAAACAGCATTGTACATGTCAGACAGGGTTCCACTTGCATGTTATAAGGTACACACATTAATCCAAACAAGCATCCACAAACATATACAATAACACAGTTTCATAGGAGAATCAGATTTGTGTATCGACAAATATTGACTTAAACATACAATTAGCTATGAATAGTAATGCTTTCTCTAATTACTACCAGGGGATCTTTATCCATGATTGTTACTGTACTAGAATGGGACTTACCTCCAGGGGACTTGGATGTTTATTTTGACTTTATTTAAAAATAATTATTGTCAAAAAAAAAATATTATTATTCATAGAAAAGGAGTTTAAAATATTACATCCAATCATATTTATGTATATATCCATACAACTTATCCATAAATATGTTCCCAATCTTTGCACATCATATTGTCATTGTTTGTTCCTTTAAAAAATTAATTATTCTGACATTTAACAGGAGTCTTGGGAAATCTTGGAAGTCAACAAAGCTAAAATCAGCTACAGCAAACAATGATTGTAAACATAATTAACAGTCTCCTATATTATCTTACACACTTAATTGTCTTTATTCATTATACTGTATTGAGTCAATTTTATCATTTGAATTAATCCACAATCCTAAAGAAGTTTGAGTGTGTTTAGTAGGGACGTGATTCTGAGCTCTGATCTGAAAGGCCTGAGGTCTGATGTGAATGGCCAAACTGCTTAGTAATGCGCCATATATCATTATATTGTTATTATGGTTGAGAAAAGTCATAGGGTTCAACCTATTCATTCAAACCCAACACCACTAATATAAATCTTAAAAAAGACCTTTCCTTAAGTCTAAAGGGGTGACCTTTTGCCTTTGTTCACCCTAGTGTGAAAAAAAGTTTTTTTTCGCTTTTCAATAGATTTGTAGGAGGTTTATATCGCCTTGCAAATCATTTTTTCCAGTGAAACATAACCTACATTTTACACCAGACTTCTCTTTTAATGTTTTTGTACACCATGTTTACTGAGGGTTTGTCTGAGATCCAGTTTACGATGCCACTGAGCCAAACTTTTAAGAGATAACTGTATTGCCTCAATGATTTTGAGCTTCTCTCTGCCTTCAATTAGCCACACTGTGAAGGGGGCGTAACAATTCGTCTGCCTGTAACTGTCACTCAAAACTAGAGTGAGGAAAACACTCCTCCACCATCCTTGATCAGCTTGATTATGTAGGCTGTATCCTAGCAACGAACAGTTCAAGTTGTTTGACTGGCAGAGGAGGAGGAGAGAGAGGTTGTAACAGACTTTGCACAAGCCAATGCAAGTGATATGTTAATCATGGCCCTGGGCCTCTAGGAGGTGGGCTTTTAGCACTTATCTTTGCTATGTGATATCTAAGGGAAGGAGCACGGTTGTAAATGAGAGTAAGCGATTTCAGCTGGAGTGTGGACATGTAATGGGGGAGATGTTGTTTTTTGGGGTTGTAATAAAGTAATACTCAACTGTTTTTTTTAAATTTTACTGCATTACTGTAGCTGTTGATTTAATTATTTAGTTAGTTACATTTTGGCTCTAAAAGCTGCTTGAAAGGGTGGAGTTTGATCCAGAGGTAGGACCAGGAAGGAGCTGTGAGGAATCAGTTTTTTACAATGTTGATTTATGGGACTGTGACCCACTTCATTTCTAATATATCTATATATTTACTGCATAAATATTGTGTGTGGATTATTGTTGACTGCATATTGGGTATTGATATCCCTGCTCTTGCAGGCCCAGGGAGTTATATGCCCGCCGAGATTCTTGTTTCTAGCCATGGGTGGAGGCCACATGATACTTGGGGATCTTCTGTTCGTGTGTTCCGTGTGGCCCTAGGAATTAATAGTGCCAAAATAGGGTTACATTGTTATTGTTGGCCTTTAATAATTGACTCTGTTCATGAGTAGAGGTGTATGAGCTTTTAAAATGGCATTTTAATCCTAAACCATATTTCCTGAGAATGTTCCTTAAATGTAATGATAAACTCTTAACAATCGTTTTGTTAACTTATATTCATGGCTTTCATAGCTGAAAATGATCCTGAATAAATCTATTTTATTGAAAAATAGCTCTCTCTACCTTAAAGTAGACTAAATGAGGGAAAAATAGTTTTCTCACCAAAATGACTGCATATTGTCATTTCCATTCCAAGGCAATGACATAATAAACAATTATAGTGTATTTTTAGTCTTTCAGGCTCCATTAATATAATTTTAAACCAACATAATGAGCTGGCCACTTTAAAATGTAAACTCTGAAGCAAAACTGCAACGAGTTTGAATACTTTGTAATAGCCTTGTCAACAGATAGCTTTCAGAGTATGAATATGTTTCAAATTGTATCCCATTATCTTTGCATATCTGCAGTTATTTTCCTCTATGCGTGTTTCAGTGTCAAAGTAGGGAAGGTAGTAGGTATATTTATTATATGCTGATATTTTGCAGGAAAAGGTTATTGATAATTGGACCTCACCCTTATTATTTTGCTCCATGGAGAGTCTCTACACTTTTTAGACCTCCAGAAATCTTCTATGCGAAGCATTGTTAGATCAGAATTCTGCTTTACTGTTGCTTTACTGTTCAACTCCACTGGAGCCTATGTGTAAAACAATATACAAGATCCCCATGGGAAATATGTGGTAATACAAGGTTTCCCACTGACAGTTTTGTTATACTGTATGGTTTAATCTGATCTTTACGTGCGTACTTACTGTGTGTCTTCCAGACTTTATTGACCAGCATATTCTCATATGATCCATAATAACCTTAGATTGCTTGACCCTATGTTTTTAAGCCCATAAATTCATTGTAGGGTTAAATGATTAATGTTTCATATATTTTACAGCAATATTTTCATGTGGTAAAAATAGAGGAGACAGCAAGCAGTCTATAAAAAATTAAACTGAACCTCTATTTTCTTATTTTACAGCAAAATCATTTACCAAGAATACAAGCACTAAAAACATAAATTATCTAGGAGACAATGATCTGATTCAAACAAATGCAGCATGAATTTTCACACTTGAATAACCACCATCTCACATAGGACTATTAATTTCAATGTAAATTGCATTAAAAAAAACACTACTTCAGGCACATGAAACGTAACATCCTAGATATGAAGAAAAGCATTCACAGACCTGTGCAGTGTGGAAATAGTAATTTATTGAATTCAGGTAGCTGAATATTTTAATGGACTATAGACCATCTAAGAATTGGCCCGTGTAAACAGAGACAGGGTGACTTTATCAATTACATAGTAACACAGTATGTGGGTTGAACGTCTCTCTAGTCCAACCTTTATAACCCTCCTCTTTAACCCTACCTAACGTTGATTCAGAGGAAGGGGGGAAAAACAGCTAAAAAGGGGAAAATATACTTCCGACTCCAAATGGCAATTGGAAAGATCCCTGGATCAAGAAAGAACTACACATACTGTATAAGGCTTATTGATAAATGATCACTAACATCACCAATATCTATTGTTACATAGCGGCATGAAACAATCGTTATTGGACCGTTTAACTTATCCTGGACCCTAAGTAAATAAATAAAAGAAACATCAACATATTTAATCCAAAAATTATTTCCTCCAGAAAGTTTCAAAAAATGCACCTGGAAAATTATGAATTAATGAGGATGCAGAGAATGCTAATATATTAAACCATTTCCCCCTCTGTATACACATAGAAGCAACCTAGTCAAAGTAGAGACTGTAAAATAAGAATGGTATAAAAGAAGAATATTCTGTCTGACTGTCTAAGGTACAGTATCAATGGCAAAGTTAATATCAATAAAGCTCCTCGACCAGATGAAATACATCCACGTTCCAAAAAAAATCTAAGTTCAGTTTAGCTAGAATATTGGTCCTATATTTTCACACACTTTGTGTCTGGAGATGTGACTCTGGATTGGAAAAAAAGCTAAAGTAATACCAATATTGAAAAAGGGTAGTTGTTCACAGATGGTAACTATAGACCTGTAAGTTACAACTTATAAGGACTGACCTTATAGTAGTAATCAGCATGGATTTAGGAGAGATAGTCTTGTCAAACTAACTTGCTTGGTTTTTATTTACAACTGGCAAATATAAGAAGGTAATCTTGGACACCACTGTAATAGTGTGCTGGGAGAAAACTCACTTGCATGTGAAGGAGGGTCGGGTATGTCAACCCCCGACCTTAGATGTAAAGTGTTATCAAAATTCTGTACGGGTAAAGAAACTAACTAACAATGTAAGGTTTTTTCTGAGGTACTCACCCCAGTATAACGGTAGCCCAGGTGCCTCCAAGCCTCGGGACCTTCGCAAGGCCAAAGTCAAGACTCAATAAACCGAATGTAGAAGCTGTGTGACCTGGAAAACCCAAGTGTCTCGAAAAAAAGTTACATGACTAGAAAACATCAAACGGTCACGCCTGATGCATTTTGTGTTGGACACACTTCATCAAAGGCATCCCATACCTGATGAAGTGTATCCAACACGAAATACGTCAGGCATGACCATTTTGATGTTTGTCTAGTCGTGTAACTTTCTTTGTTATAAAGTTCTTTTTATCGAGACACTTGGGTCATTTATCCAGGTCACACAGCCTCTACATTTGGTTTATTGGTCTGTTTTTTATAAAAGATGTGAGAAATAAGTGATGGCATAGCAGGGGGGTGGAATACTTAGATTGTGCTAAGGATTTTTAGACTGTGCCACATAGGAGACTTATGTGTAATCAAAGGCCTGTTGGCCTTGAAAAAAACATTTGTACATGGATAGAGAATTAGTTGATAGGTCGCATACAAAGAGTGGTTGTCATAGAGCATCGTCTTTGTTCATAAAATTTGTAGTAATGTGCCTTGGGGTTCTGTATTGTGCCATAACTATTCAATCGTTTCTAAATTGTATAAATGACTGAAGTGGGTACTAAGAGTAAGGCCTCTGTGTTTGCTAATTCAAATTATTTTAATATTGTCCTACTTCCAAGCCTGGGAACCTATTATGTGTGATTATTGTATACAATTATTGCTTCAAATAATTATTTTTATCTGGTGCACTTATTAAATCCTTCGGGTAAGTTCTTTTGGATTAAATAAATTGGGTGGCTCTTTTGTATATACAATTTTTGTCTTTTTAAACCGAGTCATTGGATTTTAGAACCCTTAAATGTTTAAAATCATAGATTGGATATTTCATTTTTTTAAATTATTCACTTTATTATAGATAATGAAATCAGCTAGAAATAAAATGGGGGTCTTTACCACCAGATAAGTAGATCGCAGAATAAAAGTAAAACTGAATCTGCATAGAGTGCTAAAATCATTGCAGTCTGTTTATGGCTTCAAATGAACATGACAGGGGTCAATTTAGGCTTTTACTGATTGGATAATAAAACTTTCTATGCTCACATTAGATAAACTCTGAACTTGACAGTAGTCCTTGAGGAAAGTGATACCTCCATAAGGCTTTTAACAGCATTGCCTAGCTAAGTGCAGATCCAGAGAGCTTTATTTATATCTATCAGTACAGCACGGGCCTCTTGTCTGCATAGTGAATCGCCATTTGATGGACCTCACCAATAATTAAGTTAGGGAGAGTTCTTTACTCATATGCAAATAAAAGAAAAAGAGTAATTTCCATGTTTTCATGGTAGCCCTGAACAAATTCAATAGTGTTAAAGGAGATTTTTTTTAAAGGTACTATAAACATTTTTTCTTTGACTTCAACAGCATAATATACAAAAATGTGTTTAAACATTAAAATAACATTTTAAAAATATATATGGATTTATGTTACAAACTGTCTCACTCCATGACATCACTAATTAAAAACATGAACCTCCGGGACCACGGTATTCTGTAATATAGATATTTATGCTGCCAGCCATTCCCCCGTAATGGAAGCTACCTGAACTAGCCCTCAAACTTTCTCCCCCACCGAATGGAACAGGCATTTGGATTTTTGTGTGGTGTATGTGAATGAAACTTCCAAGTACCATAATTCAATGCCCCTTCTTCTGCAGTTTCAGGTGTCATGATTGGCGTGAAAGTGATAACGTTAATAGATAGCAGAAAGGTTCAGGATGCAAGATTCCCTATGGTGTGTTAGCATATTAGGAATATATTGCATATGCAACAACCACTGTATGACTAGTATATTGCATGTCCTCTAGGTGGCAGTGTTATTTATATGTGAGTTCTTGTTTTATGCTGTGTCATTGAATGGAAATAAAGAGGTTCTGTGCTCTTCTGTTCCAAGCACAGTTTAGTTAAACTACAGAGACTTGTCTGCCTGTACTTTGTGTAGCCTCAGAAGTGATATCAACAGGTTATGGGCCCAGGTCACGCTGCCCAGGATACAGGATATAGTCAGATACAGAAGCTACAGCAATTGAGTGCAGGAGACAGCACCAGAAAGACAACAGCTGAAAAGGCTGCCAATCGCAAATCTATCAAATCAGAACTACCAGGCTGGGAAATTTAAGATGAAAATGCTGCTTATAAGAGAAGGTACGTGGAAATGTATAAATGAACCCAGACCTGCACAGCCCACAGAGGAGTGGTTAGATAGAGATCAGAAAGCTAGAGTTCAAACTCTCTATGCATAGATGATGATCAAATCATACATATATGTAACTGTAAGACTGCTAAAGATATGTGGGAAGAACTACAGAAAGTGCATGAGAGAGTTATTCTCAGCAATAAACTGTATTTAATCAGAAAGCTTTATCGACTAAGCTACAGAAAGATCAGGAAATGCAGACATATAGACAGACCTTAGAAGTGGAGGGAGAGACTGAGAGGGATTGGAGAGGACATGAAAGACTTCCATGTGGCAGCATTATTATTAGTGGACTTCCTGAAAGTTATGAGACACTTTTTACAGCGCTAGATGCACGTCCAGATGACGGACTACCACTGGAATATGTAAAAGGGAAGCTTGTGGATGAATACAAGGTAAAGCAGAAAGTATAAGTCATACAAGTGTGTGTTCAGAGACTGTTTTAAAGGCAAAGTACAAACATAATATGCAGCTAGAAAAACGGGAATGCTTTGTGTGCAAAAAGCCAGGACACCTAAAGGCAGATTGTAGAATTGGAAAGCTAGAATGCAAAAAAACAGAGTGAATTGCAACAAGCTAAGAATGTCATAGAAGCAAAGGAGTTGCATTTGGATCTAAAAATGTATCACCTCAGTGCAAGCATGGTGTGTGGACTCAGGCGCTACTAGTCATGACAAATGACAAACATTTCTTAACTCAGCTTGATGAAAGCAAAACAGAAAGGATAAACACAGCTAATGGACAATTCACGAATTCAGTAGGAATAGAGATGGCTTTCTATACTGTCCATATCTCTCCACATATCACTAGAAAGATCCATATGAGAAATGTTCTGTAGTGTGCCAGACCTGACAGCACAATCTTGTCAGTAAAAGACATCACTGACCAAGGCAATGTAGTCACATTTCAGGGTGGTGATAGTGTGTCATCACAAAAGGGGATGTTCTTGCTTGTAAAGGCTAAAAACACAAACGACTATATCAACTGAACTGCAGTGAAATGGTAAAAAACAGCCAAAGAAGATAAGCATTCAGACTGCATTCACATGTGGCACAGACGTCTGGACACAGAAGTCCGATACAATTAAGAAAATAGTTGAGAATAACTATGCAAGTGGTTAAGATCAATCCATGTGATCAAAAGGTGATTGCACCAGCTGTATTAAAGGAAAAATGCAAGAAAACCTTTTCCCAAGCAGACCAGCAGCAAAGCTCAGATAACTCTGGACTTGATTCATTCAGATCTCTGTGGTCCAATGAAAACTTTAACCCCAGGAAAGAAAAGATACTTCTTGACTTTCATCGATGATTACTCCAGATATACTACAGGTTTTACTTCACAATAAGGAGAAGTGCCAGGGAAACTAGAAGAGTATCTCGCTCAAGAAGTAATACATGTTGCAGGATGCCCAAAGTACTATGAACAGATAATGGCACAGAATATACAAGGGATAAAACACAAGCCATCCTCAGGAAACATGGAATTTTGTTCCAAACAACCGTTCCATATAATCCAGAGCAAATGGAGTTGCAGAGAGAATGAACCGCACATTGTGTGTGAGTGGGGGAGAGCATGCTCTTTGACGCTGATACGCCAACCACATACTGGGGAGAGGCTATCATGACGGCATGTTACCTTAAAACGTTCCAGGAAAACAACAAAAACTCCATATGAACTGTGGAATAAAAAGAAACCAGATTTAAGACATCTTTGGAAGTAAAGCCTATGTACACATTCCAAAGAAAAACGTACAAAATGGGATGCATGTGCAAGAGAAGGAATATTTGTGGGATTCAGTGAATCACAAAAAGGATACAGAATTTTACATCAAGAAACAAATAAGATAACGGTCAGCAGAAGTGTGATTATTCATGAGAGTTCTGTATGTTTAAAATTTGAATGGCCGACTCAAACTATTCAAATTGGGGAAGAATCAACATCTATATGACACAGAATCAACTAAGGAGAATGACACAGAAATAGAAATTATACAGAAAAAATCAATGACTGAACCAGAGATCCTTTGATTAGAAAATCAACCAGAACCAATAAAGGTGTTCCAGCTGAACGTCTATCCTATATAGCCCGGAGAGCCGCTCAAATTGAACCTGGTTCATGAAAGAGATGCAGGAATTGTCAATGCATGAGAAGCAAATGTGGAATAAAGCGCTGATGAGGTGATGATATCACTCAATGATTTCAGACATGGCTCTTTCAGAGCTACTCAAGCAAACATGCCATAGGATGTAAATGGGTTTTTAAACCAAATGTAATTCTGAAGGGAAAATCTGTGGTACAAAGCAAGGCTGGTTGCTAAAGGTTACTCACAGAAGTTCGGTGAGGACTATGATGCTACTTTTGCTCCAGTGTTAGACAAAGTATTTTCAGAACACTATGACAGTGGCTGACATGCGTAAAATGATTGTGAAACATCACGATATAAAGACAGCTTTTCTTTAATGGCGACATTTAAGAAGAAATTTACATGTCTCAGCCTGAAGGATATGTGAAAAAGGGTCAAGAAAACCTTGTCTGAAAGTTGACATTAGCGTGAGAAAGATGGAAGTTTTCTGTTAAAACCAGAGCGCAAAAATTGACTTTATTCTACAGCAATTCAACATGACAGAGGCCAAAGGAGCAAGCACGACTATGGATGTAGCCTATCCAAAGTTAGAAGGAGAAGATGATCTTCTCACATCTAAGAACAGTACAGACAAGCAGTGGGGGCACTTCTCTACATTGCAAACACTACACGTCCAGACATTGCGGCTGCCATGTCTCTTCTATGCCGACGATTGATAAACCGCGTGAAAGAGACTGGAATGCAATTTAAAGAGTTATGAGATATCTGAAACAGACAAAGGACTTAAGTTTGAAAACTGTCAGCGAGTGGTAATTTAACCTCATGGGATTGTGACTCTGATTGGGCAGGTGACCACAACACACGCAAGTCCACCAGCGGTTACTTATTGAAATTGGGAAACAGCTTATTCGTGGTCCAGGAGAAACAGATGTCAGTGGCATTGTCCTCTACACGAAGCTGATACATATGCAGCATATGCCAGTCAAGAAATTGTGTGGTTACAGCAATACTCAAGGATCTTGGAGAGGCAATATCAGAACCAACTGTGTTATTTGAGGATAATCAGGCTTGCATTAAGCTTGCATCAGTGAAAAGATTAGTGCCCGAACCAAGCACATCGACGTCAGACTCATTATATACATGACCTAATTGATCAAAAATTGATTGTATTATATACTGTGAATCAAAAAAAAAATGATTGCTGATGTTCTAAACAAAACCACTTGCTAAGATTAGATTAGATTTGTAGTATCTAGATCAAAAATGGGACTGACATAGATAGTAGTTGTTGAGTGGGGTGTGTAGACATATAGGAATATATTGCATATGCAACAACCACTGTAGACTAGTATATTGCATGTCCTCTAGGTGGATGTTATTTATTATGTGAGTTTTGTTTTATGCTGTGTCATTGAGATGGAAATAAAGAGGTTCTGTGCTTTCTGTTCCAAGCACAGTTTAGTTAAACTACAGAGACTTGTCTACCTGTCCTTTGTGTAGCCTCAGAAGTTATATCCAACATTGTGTAAGGCTGCATCATTTATTTGTTCACTTGATTAAATCTAGCATATCAAGAACATTTTGCAGGTTGTGAATTAGCAAAATACTAACACATTTTTTCATCGAGAAATAAGAAAACCTGTCAAGGATGTATTAGAAAATGGAGAAAATGACATTATAATCTTTATCACCAAAAACCAAAGTGAACTGATCTCCAGCGGATTGACTTGAACCCTAAAATAATTTAAGACCTTAAGTCTTTAAATATAATGTGTGCATTAAATAAAAATTATAGTTTCTACAAATATAGCAGATATACCATTAATAAGTCTATATATAATTATATTAAAAGGATAGATCTGTACAATTCTTACCACTCTTGAGGAACCCTGCAACCCTCATGGACCCTCCATGGACCCTCAAGCCTTAGTTGAAAAATACCATCTCTGGAATATTCTAAATAAATTACATAACGAATATGTTGAGAATAAATACATAGTCCTTAAATACAGCTAACTAATGTAATGGCTGCCACTTGGGTGCTTAGTAAAGCTGGGTACACGTGGGCATGTATATAACATTGCTTAAAGGATAAGGCACTGTAAAATCAAGTTATGTTCATTTGGAAGCTGCAGCTTAAAAATACTGTTGCCATATTTTTTTCCCCTATGCCCCTCCAGAGCCTAGCTTTGTGCCTTGAAGTTGCTGACATTAATGGTTTGCTGAATTTTAAAGGGCATGTCCACCCCCAAAACTATAATCCCCCCCAGTAATGGCCCCATCATGTAGTGTAATAAAATCCTTACCTCACATCCAGCCATATGGTTCTCCTGTAGTCCCCTCCCAAAGTCCCAAAAACGCTCACCAGGAGGATAGCAGAGTCCATATAGGACTCTGCCTCCTATCTGGCCTCTGGAGAAGTTGGCGCGTACTGCAGCCTTCTCCCCCTCCCTCCCCTCGCTCTCCCTACAGATTAGGATTCCCTCCACTAGCAAAAACCCTTTATAAAGCAATCAACAGGTAGTTAGTGTGGCTTCAGACTTTCAGTAGTATCAATCCCCACGTGTGTCCGCTCACACACCAAACAATCCAATAGGAACAATTTGTGACAGGGAGACACAGGCAGACCCAGGCTGCAATTCAAAAGTGAAATTCTTTAGCTGCTTCAACAGGATCACAACATGCCTCGAACGTGCATGCGTTCTTTCTCGAACGCATGCACGTTCGAGGCATGTTGTGATCCTGTTGAAGCAGCATTAAAGAAATTTCACTTTTGAATTGCAAGCCTTGGTCTGCCTGTGTCTCCCTGCCACGAATTTGTTCCCATAAAAACCTTTATATATAACATCTCCCTGTCCCCCCAGCCCCAACCGCTATATTTTTTATTTTAGAAAGTGCCCAAACATTACTTACCTTCCCTATTTCTCCGCCCCATGAACTCCCGGCAGCCGCGTCCGTGATTGGCTGTCGCTCAGTCAATCACAGAAGCGACTGCCGGTCCGCCCCTCTGCTTGCATTTTCTCGCAAGCAGAGGGCCTGGCAGTGCGGCGGAGGAAAGAGGAAGGTAAGTAAAGTTTGGGGCACTTTCTAATAATAAAATAATGCGGTTGGGCTGGGGGACAGGGGGAATGTTATATATAAAATGTTTTCAAGGGTGGACATACCCTTTAAGCTCCGCCCCTCTGAGATTTCCTCTGCTGTCTTGCTTGAGCCTCAATGGTAATGCATGTGAGTTCTAAAGATGCAGCTTCCAAATCAACATAACTGATATTACAGTGCACTTATCTTAAGATAAAAATGGATTTGCTCATACCAATACATCTACAGCGAGTAATTGTCGAACCCACAGCCAACAAACTATTACCGCCAAACACATAAAGGGTGCCAAAAGGGAGATCAAGTCAGAAATGTGTATTTGGGTGTGTAGCAGCATTTTAATGTAATTTGTCTGCATTTTCTACAAATGTGCAAAGCTTATAAATATATTACTCTGCTCCCAGTTTTTTAACTACAAGTGCTCAAGAATCTTTCATTAATGGCTGTAGTCATCATCACAGATACTGCTTGTTACCCTGCAGGTGATTTTCCAGCAACTCAAACTAACTGGTTAATAAACTGCATAGAGACAGGAATACTGGAGTCAGGGGGCGGGGTTCGTTGATGACTACATGGGCTATGAGTTGTACTGCCAGCAACATGGAAGCCTTCTTACTTACAGAATCTATCACTTGCTTTACAAATACAACTTACTAAAGAAGAATCAATTACAATGTATGGGTGTTGGGGAGAAAAGCTTTCACATTAGGATTTAAAAAAATTAAGTTTAGTTCTCCTTTAAGCAGTAAAATAGATTTTTTACTTTAAACAACAAGTTCTTTTAAATTCTTATTTCTAACAGTGAGGTAACATACCGATACACTGAGGGATATACAACCTCACAGTGATTAGATTCTAGCATTTGATCCTTCTAGGCTGGCATTTTGCATTGATATATTCAGTGGAAAGCTAAATAAATAAAAATACAATATTAAACCCTGTAGGACACCATTCACAGTCTGGAAAAATAGACAATTACAATGCAAACTGACATTTTCAATCATACTGGTGTGTTTCTAGACTTGCTGGCATATGTGGAAGAACATTTAAACAGCAAATACTTGCAGTAAGAAAAAACATAACTGAAAATCTCCGCAGTATTATTATTACCAATACTTTCTAGGGACCATTTAACTGCACTTTTTGCATTACTGGCTCTGGATCACCGAATTCGAATAATATGTCAGGACCTTATTGTCTTCATTACACAGAGAATGTAATGCCAGTAACGGGAAAATATACTGTATCTGGCCAAAAAGAATTAGGTTAATAAAACGAGAAAAAACAATATAAGCAGACTTGTAAGTAAAGTTTCCATGCACAATGGTGCAAAAGATCATACTTTTCAATCAAAAATCGATCAGGAAAAAGGCAATCATATACACACCTTACACCACCGACTTGAGCGTTACAGCTTGAAATCTGCTCAAGATTTTGTGGCTGCAGATAGGATCTATGTAAAATGCTCTACTGTTCCCATCACCTCTAAATCAATAAACTGCTCCAAATTAGAGATGTCCGAACTTCGCAAAATCCGGTCCACTCGAGGATCCGCAAATTTTCGAAAAAAATCGAAAATCCGCGAGCGGACCCGTTAAAATTAAAATACCTTGAAATAACAGAGATTTTTCGTATTTTCGAAAATTTTCGAAATTACGAGTTTTCACGTATTTTCGTGAATTCGAAATTACGAGTTTTCATATATTTTCGAAAATATGTATTTTCGAAAATACAAGTAATCTTGTAATTTCGATAATTTTCGAAAATAATATGTATGGAATTAACAAACAATTCGAAAATTTCGAAAATTTTCGAAAATACGTGAAAACTCGTAATTTTGAAAATTTTCAAAAATACGAAAAATCCGCAATTGGAAGTTCGGAAGGCGGAAAATCCGGAAAAATCCGCAGTTCGCGAACGGGTAAAAACCCGCGATGGACCCGGGTTCGGATCCGCGAACCGGCCATCCCTACTCCAAATCAGCGAGCAGTCTTTGATAAGAAGGGTAATAACAAAACAATTTTTGACCAATTCAAGTGATCGAAAAGATAAAATATATTGTTGAGTATCGCTAGGTTAAGGCAGATCTGTGTCAAAGGAATACAACATAAGGAGAAGGCTATAGGAATTGGGTGTTACAATTAGAAAACAATCTTGTCATGCTATTGCTGATTTGTTATTAAACAATGCTACAGTGTATTGCAAGTTACAGCAATTTCTATAAATGAAGCATCACCATGTTTGTTGATAGCAGATTTGAACTGCTACATTATCTTGAAGACCAGTAGATTTAACAGGGTTCCAGGGGGGCATATGCTTTTCAGTAAGAAACTAGGGATGGACTAGAACTTTATGAGTCGAACTTTATGAGTTCACACGGACTCGATGTCTTCGAACTATCCCAGACCCGTATTCTCGGACTTTTGATAGTAAATTCAATAATTACCTAGTTATATAATAACCTAGTAATATATAACCATAATAACCTAGCAATAAATAACCATAAGATAATATGCTTGTGAAGGTCTCATTATCCAGGTCATGGTATATCTGTTGTATTCAATTAGATCAACTGGACTTGAAGTTTAGTCCTTGAAGACGTTTCGCTAGTCATCCGACTGGCTTTCTCAATTCAGAATGACTGTACAAGAATCTGTGGCATTATGTACCCTGGAAAATCCCAATTAGATATCACAGCAAGTGTTAAGGGCGTGATTAGTAGTGGCTAAGAGGTGTTTAGGAACGCCCAGAGTAAGGTGTCAAAACAGCATTGTACATGGCAGACAGATGGTGTCGAACCCCCCCACCTCTATTTAGGCTTGTTGTCATGGTGAGAAAACGGCTAGGCCAAGACAGCACTCTCACCAGCAGAACTGATCTCAACCCAGAACAGGGTGTGCCTTAATGGCCTTGTGCTGAATACCACCTATTTCAAATACAGGGATAAGTTCTATAAGCAAAAACACGGATGTGCTATGGGATCTCCAGTTTCACCCATTGTGGCCAACCTTTACATGGAGGAGGTAGAAAAACTGGCGCTTAATACCTTAAGGGCATAGCACCCAGCCACTGGTTCAGATATGTGGATGACACCTGGGTAAAATCCACCAGAAGGAAGTACAAGCTATCACAGAACACATTAATGCGGTAGACCAGAACATCAAATTTACAAGGGAAGAGGTACAAAACAACAAACTGGCTTTCTTGGACTGCTTGGTAGAAGTCAGGGAGAATGGTAAACTGGAAGTAGAGGTTTACAGAAAACCAACACACACAGATCAGTATTTGATGTTTGACTCCCAACACCTTTAGATCACAAGCTTGGGTCATCAGAACCCTGCAACACAGAGCTGAGAACATCCCCACTAGCACAGAGGCGAAGGCTAAAGAAATGAAACACCTCAGAGGAGCCCTAAACTTGTGGAATTTTCGGTATTGGGTCTTTCGGATGTACCAATTGCTGCCTCAGCGTGTTGCTCGGTTTAAAGCAGACAGGGATACGGTGTTTTTTGAAAACTCTTCTTAGTTTCTCGGAGACCCCTGCTACATATGGGATGACCATGTTCTTTCTCCTGTCTTGCTTTTCCCCTTCACTGTTGGTATTCGTGTTCTTTTCTTTCCTTCTGCTTCTTTTGACAAAGGCCCAGTCTGGATATCCACAAGTTTTAAGGGCTCCTCTGAGATGTTTCATTTCTTTGGCCTTCGCCTCTGTGCTAGTGGGGATGTTCTCAGCTCTGTGTTGCAGGGTTCTGATGACCCCCAGCTTGTGATCTAAAGGGTGGTGGGAGTCAAACATCAAATACTGATCTGTGTGTGTTGGTTTTCTGTAAACCTCTACCAGTTTACCATTCTCCCTGACTTCTACCAAGCAGTCCAAGAAAGCCAGTTTGTTGTTTTGTACCTCTTCCCTTGTAAATTTGATGTTCTGGTCTACCGCATTAATGTGTTATGTGAAAGCTTGTACTTCCTTCTGGTGGATTTTAACCCAGGTGTATATCTGAACCAGGGCTGGGTGCTATGCCCTTAAAGGTATTAAGCGCCAGTTTTTCTACCTCCTCCATGTAAAGGTTGGCCACAATGGGTGAAACTGGAGATCCCATAGCACATCCGTGTTTTTGCTTATAGAACTTATCCCTGTATTTGAAATAGGTGGTATTCAGGCACAAGGCCAGTAAGGCACACACCTGTTCTGGGTTGAGATCAGTTCTGCTGGTGAGAGTGCTGTCTTGGCCTAGCCGTTTTCTCACCATGACAACAAGCCTAAATAGAGGTGGGGGGGTTCGACACCATCTGTCTGCCATGTACAATGCTGTTTTGACACCTTACTCTGGGCGTTCCTATAACACCTCTTAGCCACTATCTAATCACGCCCTTAACACTTGGCTGTGATATGCTAATTGGGATTTTCCAGGGTACATAATTGCCACAGATTCTTGTACAAGTCATTCTGAATTGAGAAAGCCAGTCGGATGACTAGCGAAACGTCTTCAAGGACTAAACTTCAAGTCCAGTTGATCTAATTGAATACAACAGATATACCATGACCTGGATGAATGAGAACCTTCACAAGCATATTATCTTATGGTTATTATATTGCTAGGTTATTATATGGTTATTATATTACTAGGTTATTATATAACTAGGTAATTATCGAATTTACTATCAAAAGTCCGAGAAATACGGGTCTGGGATAGTTCGAGAAGTCCGAGTCCGTGTGAACTCATAAAGTTCGACTCATAAAGTTCTAGTCCATCCCTAGTTTCTACTGAAAAGCATATGCCCCCCTGGAACCCTGTTAAATCTACTGGTCTTCAAGATAATGTAGCAGTTCAAATCTGCTATCAACAAACATGGTGATGCTTCATTTATAGAAATTGCTGTAACTTGCAATACACTGTAGCATTGTTTAATAACAAATCAGCAATAGCATGACAAGATTGTTTTCTAATTGTAACACCCAATTCCTATAGCCTTCTCCTTATGTGTATTCCTTTGACACAGATCTGCCTTAACCTAGCGATACTCAACAATATATTTTATCTTTTCGATCACTTGAATTGGTCAAAAATTGTTTTGTTATTACCCTTCTTATCTAAAGACTGCTCGCTGATTTGGAGTAGGGATGGCCGGTTCGCGGATCCGAACCCGGGTCCATCGCGGGTTTTATCCCGTTCGCGAACTGCGGATTTTTCCGGATTTTCCGCCTTCCGAACTTCCAATTTGCGGATTTTTCGTATTTTTGAAAATTTTCAAAATTACGAGTTTTCACGTATTTTCGAAAATTTTCGAAATTTTCGAATTGTTTGTTAATTCCATACATACGTATTTTCGAAAATATTCGAAATTACAAGGATTACTTGTATTTTCGAAAATACATATTTTCGAAAATATATGAAAACTCGTAATTTCGAAAATTCACGAAAATACGTGAAAACTCGTAATTTCGAAAATTTTCGAAAATACGAAAAATCTCGTTATTTCAAGGGTATTTTTAATTTTAACGGGTCCGCTCGCGGATTTTCGATTTTTTTCGAAAATTTGCGGATCCTCGAGTGGACCGGATTTTGCGAAGTTCGGACATCTCTAATTTGGAGCAGTTTATTGATTTAGAGGTGATTGGGAACAGTAGAGCATTTTACATAGATCCTATCTGCAGCCACAAAATCTTGAGCAGATTTCAAGCTGTAACCTGCTCAAAGTCGGTGGTGTAAGGTGGTATATTGATTGCCTTTTTCCTGATCGATTTTTGATTGAAAAGTATGATCTTTTGCACCATTGTGCATGGAAACTTTACTTACAAGTCTGCTATATATTGTTTTTTCTCGTTTTATTAACCTAATTCTTTTTGGCCAGATACAGTATATTTTCCCGTTACTGGCATTACATTGCCTCTGTGTAATGAAGACATAAAGGTCCTGACATATTATTACGAATTCGGTGATCCAGAGCCAGTAATGCAAAAAAGTGCAGTTAAATGGTCCCTAGAAAGTATTGGTAATAATAATACTGCAGGAGATTTTCAGTTATGTTTTTTCTTACTGCAAGTATTTGCTGTTTAAATGTTCTTCACAATATGCCAGCAAGTCTAGAAAACACACCATGTATGATTGAAAAATGTCAGTTTGCATTGTAATTTGTCTATTTTTCCAGACTGTGAATGGTGTCCTACAGGGTTTAATATTGTATTTTTATTTATTTAGCTTATCCACTGAATATATCAATGCAAAATGCCAGCCTAGAAGGATCAAATGCTAGAATCTAATCACTGTGAGGTGTATTATCCCTCAGTGTATCGGTATGTTACCTCACTGTTAGAAATAAGAATTTAAAGAACTTGTTGTTAAAGTAAAAAATCTATTTTACTGCTTAAAGGAGAACTAAACTTAATTTTTTTAAATCCTAATGTGAAAGCTTTTCTCCCCAGAACACCCATACATTGTAATTGATTCTTCTTTAGTAAGTTGTATTTGTAAAGCAAGTGATAGATTCTGTAAGTAAGAAGGCTTCCATGTTGCTGGCAGTACAACTCATAGCCCATGTAGTCATCAACGAACCCCGCCCCCTGACTCCAGTATTCACTGTCTCTATGCAGTTTATTAACCAGTTAGTTTGAGTTGCTGGAAAATCAACTGCAGGGTAACAAGCAGTATCTGTGATGATGACTACAGCCATTAAATGAAAAGATTCTTGAGCACTTGTAGTTAAAAACTGGGAGCAGAGTAATATATTTATAAGCTTTGCACATTTGTAGAAAATGCCAGACAAATTACATTAAAATGCTGCTACACACCTGCAAATACACATTTCTGACTTGATCTCCCCTTTTGGCACCCTTTTATGTGTTTGGCGGTAATAGTTTGTTGGCTGTGGGATTCGACAATTACTCGCTGTAGATGTATCTGGTAATGAGCAAATCCATTTTTATCTTAAAGGATAAGTGCACTGTAATATCAAGTTATGTTGATTTGGAAGCTGCATCTTTAGAACTCACATGCATTACCATTGAGGCTCAAGCAAGAGACAGCAGAGGAAATCTCAGAGGGGCGGAGCTTAAAGGGTATGTCCACCCTTGAAAACATTTTTATATATAACATTCCCCCTGTCCCCCCAGCCCCAACCGCATTATTTTTATTATTAGAAAGTGCCCCAAACTTTACTTACCTTCCCTCTTTCCTCCGCCGCACTGCCAGGCCCTCTGCTTGCGAGAAAATGCAAGCAGAGGGGCGGGACCGGCAGTCGCATCTGTGATTGACTGAGCGACAGCCAATCACGGACGCGGCTGCCGGGAGTTCAGTGGGGCGGAGGAAATAGGGAAGGTAAGTAATGTTTGGGGCACTTTCTAAAATAAAAAATATAGCGGTTGGGGCTGGGGGGACAGGGAGAATGTTATATATAAAGGGTTTTATGGGAACAAATTCGTGGCAGGGAGACACAGGCAGACCAAGGCTTGCAATTCAAAAGTGAAATTTCTTTAATGCTGCTTCAACAGGATCACAACATGCCTCGAACGTGCATGCGTTCGAGAAAGAACGCATGCACGTTCCATGTTGTGATCCTGTTGAAGCAGCATTAAAGAAATTTCACTTTTGAATTGCAAGCCTTGGTCTGCCTGTGTCTCCCTGTCACAAATTTGTTCCTATTGGATTGTTTGGTGTGTGAGCGGACACACCGTGGGGATTGATACTACTGAAAGTCTGAAGCCACACTTAACTACCTGTTGATTGCTTTATAAAGGGTTTTATGCTAGGTGGAGGGAATCCTAATCTGTAGGGAGAGCGAGGGGGAGGGAGGGGGAGAAGGGCTGCAGTACGCATGCCAAACTTCTCCCAGAGGCCAGATAGGAGGCAGAGTCCTATATGGACTCTGCTATCCTCCTGGTGAGCAGTTTTTGGGACTTTGGGAGGGGACTACAGGAGAACCATATGGAGCTGGGATGTGAGGTAAGGATTTTATTACACTACATGATGGGGCCATTACTGGGGGGGATTATAGTTTTGGGGGTGGACATGCCCTTTAAAATTCAGCAAACCAGTTAGATGTCAGCAACTTCCAAGGCACAAAGCTAGGCTCTGGAGGGGCATAGGGGAAAAAAATATGGCAACAGTATTTTTAAAGCTGCAGCTTCCAAATGAACATAACTTGATTTTACAGTGCCTTATCCTTTAAGCAATGTATATAACATTGCCCACGTGTACCCAGCTTTACTAAGCACCCAAGTGGCAGCCATTAACATTAGTTAGCTGTATTTAAGGACTATGTATTTATTCTCAACAATATTCGTTATGTAATTTATTTAGAATATTCCAGAGATTGGTATTTTTCAACTAGAGGCTTGAGGGTCCATGAGAGGGTCCATGAGAGGTTGCTAGGGGTTCCTCAAGAGATAGTGGTAAGAATTGTACAGATCTATCCTTTTAATATAATTATATATATAGACTTATTAATTGGTATATCTGCTATATTTGTAGAAACTATAAATTTTTATTTAATGCACACATTATATTTAAAGACTTAAGGTCTTAAATTATTTTAGGGTTCAAGTCAATCCGCTGGAGATCAGTTCACTTTGGTTTTTGGTGATAAAGATTATAATGTCATTTTCTCCATGTTCTAATACATCCTTGACAGGTTTTCTTTATTCTCGATGAAAAATGTGTTAAGTATTTTGCTAATTCAAGCAACCTGCAAAATGTTCTTGATATGCTAGATTTAATCAAGTGAACAAATAAATGATGCAGCCTTACACAATGTTGGATATAACTTCTGAGGCTACACAAAGGACAGGTAGACAAGTCTCTGTAGTTTAACTAAACTGTGCTTGGAACAGAAGAGCACAGAACCTCTTTATTTCCATCTCAATGACACAGCATAAAACAAGAACTCACATAATAAATAACACTTCCACCTAGAGGACATGCAATATACTAGTCATACAGTGGTTGTTGCATATGCAATATATTCCTAATATGCTAACACCCCCACTCAACAACTACTATCTATGTCAGTCCCATTTTTGATCTAAGATACTCAAATCTAATCTTAGCAAGTGGTTTTGTTAGAACATCAGCAATCATTTTTTTTTTGATTCACAGTATATAAGTACAATCAATTTTTGATCAATTAGGTCATGTATATAATGATGTCTGACGTCGATGTGCTTGGTTCGGGCACTAATCTTTTCACTTGATGCAAGCTTAATGCAAGCCTGATTATCCTCAAATAACACAGTTGGTTCTGATATTGCCTCTCCAAGATCCTTGAGTGATTGCTGTAACCACACAATTTCTTGACTGGCATATGCTGCATATGTATTCAGCTTCTGTAGAGGACAATGCCACTGACATCTGTTTCTTACTGGACCACGATATAAGACTGTTTCCCAATTTCAATAAGTAACCGCTGGTGGACTTGCGTGTGTTGTGGTCACCTGCCCAATCAGAGTCAACATATCCCATGAGGTGTAAATTACCACTCGCTGACAGTTTCAAACTTAAGTCATTTGTCTGTTTCAGATATCTCATAACTCTTTAAATTGCATTCCAGTCTCTTTCACGCGGTTTATCAACTCGTCGGCATAGAAGAGACATGGCAGCCGCAATGTCTGGACGTGTAGTGGTTGCAATGTAGAGAAGTGCCCCCACTGCTTGTCTGTACTGTTCATTAGATGTGAGAAGATCATCTTCTCCTTCTAACTTTGGATAGGCTACATCCATAGTCGTGCTTGCTCCTTTGGCCTCTGTCATGTTGAATTGCTGAAGAATAAAGTCAATTTTTGCGCTCTGGTTTAACAGAAAACTTCCATCTTTCTCACGCTGAATGTCAACTTTCAGACAAGGTTTTCTTGACCCTTTTTCACATATCCTTCAGGCTGAGACATGTAAATTTCTTCTTAAATGTCGCCATTAAGAAAAGCTGTCTTTATATCGTGATGTTTCACAATCATTTTACGCATGTCAGCCACTGTCATAAGTGTTCTGAAAGTACTTTGTCTAACAACTGGAGCAAAAGTAGCATCATAGTCCTCACCGAACTTCTGTGAGTAACCTTTAGCAACCAGCCTTGCTTTGTACCGACAGATTTTCCCTTCAGAATTACATTTGGTTTTAAAAACCCATTTACATCCTATGGCATGTTTGCCTTGAGGTAGCTCTGAAAGAGTCCATGTCTGAAGATCATTGAGTGATATCATCACCTCATCAGCGGCTTTATTCCACATTTGCTTCTCATGCATTGACAATTCCTGCATCTCTTTCCATGAACCAGGTTCAATTTGAGCGGCTCTCCGGGCTATATAGGATAGACGTTCAGCTGGAACACCTTTATTGGTTCTGGTTGATTTTCTAATCAAAGGAATCTCTGGTTCAGTCATTGATTTTTCTGTAATAATTTCTATTTCTGTGTCATTCTCCTTATGTTGATTCTGTGTCATATAGATGTTGATTCTTCCCCAATTTGAATAGTTTGAGTCGGCCATTCAAATTTTAAACATACAGAACTCTCATGAATAATCACACTTCTGCTGACCGTTATCTTATTTGTGTCTTGATGTAAAATTCTGTATCCTTTTTGTGATTCACTGAATCCCACAAATATTCCTTCTCTTGCACATGCATCCCATTTTGTACGTTTTTCTTTTGGAATGTGTACATAGGCTTTACTTCCAAAGATGTCTTAAATCTGGTTTCTTTTTATTCCACAGTTCATATGGAGTTTTTGTTGTTTTTCCTGGCAAACGATTTTTAAGGTAACATGCCGTCATGATAGCCTCTCCCCAGTATGTGGTTGGCGTATCAGCGTCAAAGAGCATGCTCCTCCCACTCACACACAATGTGCGGTTCATTCTCTCTGCAACTCCATTTTGCTCTGGATTATATGGAACAGTTGTTTGGAACAAAATTCCATGTTTCCTGAGGATGGCTTGTGTTTTATCCCTTGTATATTCTGTGCCATTATCTGTTCATAGTACTTTGGGCATCCTGCCAAATGTATTACTTACTTGAGCGAGATACTCTTCTAGTTTCCCTGGCACTTCATCCTTATTGTGAAGTAGAAACACTGTAGTATATCTGGAGTAATCATCGATGAAAGTCAAGAAGTATCTTTTCTTTCCTGGGGTTAAAGTTTTCATTGGACCACAGAGATCTGAATGAATCAAGTCCAGAGTTATCTGAGCTTTGCTGCTGGTCTGCTTGGGAAAAGGTTTTCTTGTCATTTTTCCTTTAATACAGCTGGTGCAGATCACCGTTTGATCACATGGATTGATCTTAATACCACTTGCATAGTTATTCTCAACTATTTTCTTAATTGTATCAGGACTTCTGTGTCCAAGACGTCTGTGCCACATGTGAATGCAGTCTGAATGCTTATCTTCTTTGGCTGTTTTTACCATTTCACTGCAGTTCAGTTGATATAGTTTGTTTGTGTTTTTAGCCTTTACAAGCAAGCAATCCCCTTTTGTGATGACACAACTATCACCCTGAAATGTGACTACATTGCCTTGGTCAGTGAGCTTCTTTACTGACAAAAGATTGCTGTCAAGGTCTGGCACATACAGAACATTTCTCATATGGATCTTTCTAGTGATATGTGGAGAGATAGGACAGTATAGAAAGCCATCTCCTATTCCTACTGAATTCGTGAATTGTCCATTAGCTGTAGTTATCCTTTCTGTTTTGCTTTCATCAAGCTGAGTTAAGAAATGTTTGTCATTTGTCATGTGACTAGTAGCGCCTGAGTCCACACACCATGCTTGCACTGAGGTGATACCATTTTTAGATCCAAATGCAAACTCCTTTGCTTCTATGACATTCTTAGCTTGTTGCAATTCACTCTGTTTTTGCATTCTAGCTTTCCAGATTCTACAATCTGCCTTTAGGTGTCCTGGCTTTTTGCACACAAAGCATTCCCGTTTTTCTAGCTGCATATTATGTTTGTACTTTGCCTTTAAAACAGTCTCTGAACACACACTTGTATGACTTATACTTTCTGCTTTACGCTTGTATTCATCCACAAGCTTCCCTTTTACATATTCCAGTGGTAGTCCGTCATCTGGACGTGCATCTAGCGCTGTAAAAAGTGTCTCATAACTTTCAGGAAGTCCACTTAATAATAATGCTGCCACATGGAAGTCTTTCATGTCCTCTCCAATCCCTCTCAGTCTCTCCACCATTTCTAAGGTCTGTCTTATATAGTCCTGCATTTCCTGATCTTTCTGTAGCTTAGTCTGATAAAGCTTTCTGATTAAATACAGTTTATTGCTGAGAATAACTCTCTCATGCACTTTCTGTAGTTCTTCCCACATATCTTTAGCAGTCTTACAGTTACATATATGTATGATTTGATCATCATCTATGCATAGAGAGTTTGAACTCTGAGCTTTCTGATCTCTATCTAACCACTCCTCTGTGGGCTGTGCAGGTCTGGGTTCATTTATACATTTCCACGTACCTTCTCTTATAAGCAGCATTTTCATCTTAAATTTCCAGGACTGGTAGTTCTGATTTGATAGATTTGCGATTGGCAGCCATTTCAGCTGTTGTCTTTCTGGTGCTGTCTCCTGCACTCAATTGCTGTAGCTTGCTGTATCTGACTATATCCTGTATCCTGGGCAGCGTGACCTGGGCCCATAACCTGTTGGATATCACTTCTGAGGCTACACAAAGTACAGGCAGACAAGTCTCTGTAGTTTAACTAAACTGTGCTTGGAACAGAAGAGCACAGAACCTCTTTATTTCCATCTCAATGACACAGCATAAAACAAGAACTCACATAATAAATAACACTGCCACCTAGAGGACATGCAATATACTAGTCATACAGTGGTTGTTGCATATGCAATATATTCCTAATATGCTAACACACAACATAGGGAATCTTGCATCCTGAACCTTTCTGCTATCTATTAACGTTATCACTTTCACGCCAATTCATGAACACCTGAAACTGCAGAAGAGAGGGCATTGAATTATGGTACTTGGAAGTTTCATTCACATACCATCACAAAAATCCAAATGCCTGTTCCATTCGGTGGGGGAGAAAAGTTTGGAGGGCTAGTTCAGGTAGCTTCCATTACGGGGGAATGGCTGGCAGCATAAATATCTATATTACAGAAATACCGTGGTCCCAGGAGGTTCATGTTTTTAATTAGTGATGTCATGGAGTGAGACATGTTGTAACATAAATCCATATATATTTTTAAAATGTTATTTTTAATGTTTAAACACATTTTTGTATATTATGCTGTTAAGTCAAAGAAATAAATGTTTATAGTACCTTTAAAAAAAAATCTCCTTTAACACTATTGAATTTGTTCAAGGGCTACCATGAAAACATGGAAATTACTCTTTTTCTTTTATTTGCATATGAGTAAAGAACTCTCCCTAACTTAATTATTTGGTGAGGTCCATCAAATGGCGATTCACTATGCAGACAAGAGGCCCGTGCTGTACTGATGATAGTAAAATAAAGCTCTCTGGATCTGCACTTAGCTAGTGCAATGCTGTTAAAAGCCTTATGGAAGGTATCACATTTCCTCAAGGACTACTGTCAAGTTCAGAGTTTATCTAATGTGAGCATAGAAAGTTTTATTACCAATCAGTAAAAAGCCTAAATTGACCCCTTGTCATGTTCATTTGAAGCCATAAACAGACTGCAATGATTTAAATAGCACTCTATGCAGATTCAGTTTTACTTTTTATTCTGCGATCTACTGTATCTGGTGGTAAAGACCCCCATTTTATTTCTAGCTGTATTTCATTATCTATAATAAAGTGAATAATTTAAAAAAATGAAATATCCAATCTATGATTTTAAACATTTAAGGGTTCTAAAATCCAAATGACTCGGTTTAAAAAGGACCAAAAATTGTATATACAAAAGAGCCACCCAATTTATTTAATCCAAAAAGAACTTTACCCAGAAGGATTTAATAAAGTGCACCAGATAAAAATAATTATTTGAAGCAATAATTGTATACAATAATCACACATAATAGGTTCCCAGGCTTGGAAGTAGGACAATATTAAAATAATTTGAATTAGCAAACACAGAGGCCTTACTCTTAGTACCCACTTCTAAGTCATTTATACAATTTAGAAACAGATTGAATAGTTATGGCACAATACAGAACCCCAAGGCACATTACTTACAAATTTTAATGAACAAAGACGATGCTCTATTGACAACCACTCTTTGTATGCGACCTATCAACTAATTCTCTATCCATGTACAAATGTTTTTTTCAAGGCCAACAGGCCTTTGATGACACATAAGTCTCCTATGTGGCACAGTCTTAAAATCCTTAGCACAATCTAAGTATTCCACCCCCACTGCTATGCCATCACTTATTTCTCACATCTTTTATAAAAAACAGACGCAATAAACCAAATGTAGAGGCTGTGTGACCTGGATAAATGACCCAAGTGTCTCGATAAAAAGAACTTTATAAACAAAGAAAGTTACACGACTAGACAAACATCAAAATGGTCATGCCTGACGTATTTCGTGTTGGATACACTTCATCAGGTATGGGATGCCTTTGATGAAGTGTGTCCAACACAAAATGCATCAGGCGTGACCGTTTTGATGTTTGTCTAGTCATGTAACTTTTTTTTTCGAGACACTTGGGTTTTTCCAGGTCACACAGCTTCTACATTCGGTTTATTGAGTCTTGACTTTGGCCTTGCGAAGGTCCCGAGGCTTGGAGGCACCTGGGCTACCGTTATACTGGGGTGAGTACCTCAGAAAACAACCTTACATTGTTAGTTAGTTTCTTTACCCGTACAGAATTTTGATAACACTTTACATCTAAGGTCGGGGGTTGACATACCCGACCCTCCTTCACATGCAAGTGAGTTTTCTCCCAGCACACTATTACAGTGGTGTCCAAGATTACCTTCATTATATTGCCAGTTGTAATAAAAACCAAGCAAGTTAGTTTGACAAGACCTATCTCTCCTAAATCCATGCTGATTACTACTTATAAGGTCAGTCCTTATAAGTTGTAACTTACAGGTCTATAGTTACCAGTCTGTGAACAACTACCCTTTTTCAATATTGGTATTACTTTAGCTTTTTTTCCAATCCAGAGTCACATCTCCAGACAAAAGTGAATGTGAAAATATAAGGACCAATATTCTAGCTAAAACTGAACTTAGATTTTTTTGGAACCGTGGATGTATTTCATCTGGTCGAGGAGCTTTATTGATATTAACTTTGTCCAATTGATACTGTACCTTAGACAGTCAGACAGAATATTCTTCTTTTATACCATTCTTATTATTACAGTCTCTACTTTTAGGACTAGGTTGCTCTATAGTGTATACAGAGGGGGAAATGGTTTAATATATTAGCATTCTCTGCATCCTCATTAATTCATAATTTTCCAGGTGCATTTTTTGAAACTTTCTGGAGGAAATAATTTTTGGATTAAATATGTTGAGTTGTTCTTTTATTTATTTTACTTAGGGTCCAGGATAAGTTAAACGGTCCAATAACGATTGTTTCATGCCGCTATGTAACAATAGGATATTGGTGATGTTAGTGATCATTTATCAATAAGCCTTATACAGTATAGTGTAGTTCTTCTTGATCCAGGGATCTTTCCAATTGCCATTTGGAGTCAGGAAGTATATTTTCCCCTTTTTAGCTGTTTTTCCCCCCTTCCTCTGAATCAACTGTTAGGTAGGGTTAAAGAGGAGGGTATAAAGGTTGGACTAGAGAGACGTTCAACCCCAATTACTGTGTTACTATGTAATTGATAAAGTCACCCTGTCTCTGTTTACACGGGCCAAATTCTTAGATGGTCTATAGTCCATTAAAATATTCAGCTACCTGAATTCAATAAATTACTATTTCCACACTGCACAGGTCTGTGAAATGCTTTTCTTCATATCTAGGATGTTACGTTTCATGTGCCTGAAGTAGTGTTTTTTTAATGCAATTTACATTGAAATTAAATAGTCCTATGTGAGATGGTGGTATTTCAAGTGTGAAAATTCATGCTGCATTTGTTTGAATCAGATCATTGTCTCCTAGATAATTTATGTTTTGTAGTGCTTGTATTCTTGGTAAAATGATTTTGCTGTAAAATAAGAAAATAGAGGTTCAGTTTAATTTTTTATTAAGACTGACTTGCTGTCTCCTCTATTTTTAACACATTGAAAATATTGCTGTAAAATATAATGAAACATTAATCATTTAACCCTACAATGAATTTATGGGCTTTAAAACATAGGGTCAAGCAACTAAGGTTATTATGGATCATATGAGAATATGCTGGTCAATAAAGTCTGGAAGACACACAGTAAGTACGCACGTAAAGATCAGATTAAACCATACAGTATAACAAAACTGTCAGTGTAGGAAACCTTGTATTACCACATATTTCCCATGGGGATCTTGTATATTGTTTTTACAATAGGCTCCAGTGGAGTTGAACAGTAAAGCAACAGTAAAGCAGAATTCTGATCTAACAATGCTTCGCATAGAAGATTTCTGGAGGTCTAAAAAGTGTAGAGACTCTCCATGGAGCAAAATAATAAGGGTGAGGTCAAATTATCAATAATCCTTTTCTGCAAATATTCAGCATATAATAATAAATATACCTACTACCTTCCCTACTGTGACACTGAAACACGCATAGAGGAAAATAACTGCAGATATGCAAAGATAATGGGATACAATTTGAAACATATTCATACTCTGAAAGCTTATCTGTTGAACAAGGCTATTACAAAGTATTCAAACTCGTTGCAGTTTTGCTTCAGAGTTTACATTTTAAAGTGGGCCAGCTCATTATGTCGGTTTAAGAATTATATTAATGGAGCCTGAAAGACTAAAAATTAACACTATAATTGTTTATATGTCATTGCCTTGGAATGGAAATGACAATATGCAGTCATTTTGTGGAAAACTATTTTTCCCTCATATTAGTCTACTTTAGAAGGTAGAGAGAGCTATTTTTCAATAAAATAGATTTATTCCAGGATCATTTTCAGCTATGAAAAGCAGCATGAATATAAGTTAACAAAACGATTGTTAAGAGTTATCATTACATTTAAAGGAACATTCTCAGGAAATATGGTTTAAGGATTAAAATGCCATTTTAAAAGCTCTAAACCTCTAACTCATGAACAGAGTCAAATTTATTAAAGGCCAACAATAACAATGTAACCCTATTTTGGCACTAATTTCCTAGGGCCACACTGGAACACGAACAGAAGATCCCAAGCCTCCGCTAAGAGGGAGATATGCGGGGTTTGGATTTAGTAAGTGCCTCCACCCATGGCTAGAAACAAGAATCTGGCGGGCATATAACTCCCTGGGGCCTGCAAGAGCAGGGATATCAATACCCAATATGCAGTCAACAATAATCCACACACAATATTTATGCAGTAAATATATAGATATATTAGAAATGAAGTGGGTCACAGTCCCATAAATCAACATTGTAAAAACTGATTCCTCACAGCTCCTTCCTGGTCCTACCTCTGGATCAAACTCCACCCCTTTCAGCAGCTTTTAGAGCCAAAATGTAACTAACTAAATTAATTAAATCAACAGCTACAGTAATGCAGTAAAATTTAAAAAAAACAGTTGAGTATTACTTTATTACAACCCCAAAAAACAACATCTCCCCCATTACATGTCCACACTTGCAGCAGCTGAAATCGCTTACTCTCATTTACAACCGTGCTGCCTTCCCTTAGATATCACATAGCAAAGATAAGTGCTAAAAGCCCACCTCCTAGAGGCCCAGGGCCATGATTAACATATCACTTGTCATTGGCTTGTGCAAATGTCTGTTACAACCTCTCTCTCCTCCTCCTCTGCCAGTCAAACAAACTTGAACTGTTCGGTTGCTAGGATACAGCCTACATAATCAAGCTGATCAAGGATGGGTGGAGGAGTGTTTTCTCACTGCTAGTTTTGAGTGACAGTTACAGGCAGACAGAATTGTTACGCCCCCTTCACAGTGTGGCTAATTGAAGGCAGAGAGAAGCTCGAAATCATTGAGGCAATACAGTTATCCTTTAAAAGTTTGGCTCAGTGGCATCTGTAAACTGGGATCTCAGACAAACCCTCAGTAAACATGGTGTACAAAAACATTAAAAGAGAAGTCTGGTGTAAAATGTAGGTTATGTTTTCACTGGAAAAAAATGATTTGCAAGGCGATATAAACCTCCTACAAATCTATTGAAAAGCAGAAAAACTTTTTTTCACACTAGGGTGAACAAAAGGCAAAAGGTCACCCCTTTAGACTTAAGGAAAGGTCTTTTTTAAGATTTATATTAGTGGTGTTGGGTTTTGAATGAATAGGTTGAACCCTATTGACTTTTCTCAACCAATAATAACAATATAATGATATATGCGCATTACTAAGCAGTTTGGCCATTCACATCAGACCCTCAGGCCTTTCAGATCAGAGCTCAGAATCCACGTCCCTACTAAACACACTCAAAACTTCTTTAGGATTGTGGGATTAAATTCAAATGAATAAAATTAGACTCAAATACAATAAATGAATAAAAGACAATTAAGTGTGTAAGATAATATAGGAGACTGTTAATTATGTTTACAATCATTGTTTGCTGTAGCTGATTTTAGCTTTGTTGACTTCCAAGATTTCCCAAGACTCCTGTTAAATGTCAGAATAATTAATTTTTTAAAGGAACAACAATGACAATATGATGTGCAAAGATTGGGAACATATTTATGGATAAGTTGTATGGATATATACATAAATATGATTGGATGTATATTTTAAACTCCTTTTCTATGAAATAATAATTATTTTTTTTGTGACAATAATTATTTTTAAATAAAGTCAAAATAAACATCCTAAGTCCCCTGGAGGTAAGTTCCAATTCTAGTACAGTAATCAATCATGGATAAAGATCCCCTGGTAGTAATTAGAGAAAAGCATTACTATTCATAGCTAATTGTATGTTTAAGTCAATATTTTGTCGATACACAAATCTGATTCTCCTATGAAACTGTGTTATTGTATATGTTTTGTGGATGCTTGTTGTGGATTAATGTGTGTACCTTATAACATGCAAGTGGAACCAACTGTCTGACATGTACAATGCTGTTTTGACACCTTACCCTGGGTTTCCTATAACACCTCTAAGCCACAATCCAATCGCGCCTTGCATTCAGACGGTCCCTAACAACTGACTGTAATGCTAATTGGGACTTTCCAGGGTACATAATTTCCAACAGATTCTTGTACAAGTCATTCTGAATTGAGAAAGCCAGTCGGATGACTAGGGAAACGTCTTCAAGAACTAAACTTTAAGTCCAGTTGATCTAACTGAATAGAACAGATAAACCTAAGGTAAAGTTACTAATCTAAATAGTTTTTAAAAAGGTGTAGGCTTAACTAAGTTAAAAATAAAAAAGAACTGGTGAGGTAATTTATCTTTTAATTAAGTCACAAAATGTGGTCATAGTTTTTAAACCTTTGTTTTGAAGCTTACTGAAACTAAAGCTTGTTTAACCAATATTGGTAATACATTGTAAAAATGCCTAAAGTTCCTGTACCATTTAAAAAGATGCTTGTGGCTCTCTTTAAAAAAGAAATGCTGCTAATGATGCTCAAATTTTACTGATGCCCACTGATTTCTCCGTATGCCTCTGCTCTCTGTCTCTCTCTCACACTCTCACATACACACAAATCAACTCATACATTTACATACATTCAGTCTCTCTCACTCGCACACATCCATTTTAGTCAGCCTATCAGTGCATCTCTCTTATCCTGCTTTGTTCGGTTAGCCAGGGTAAAGAGTCCAGCCAGCATATCTGTGCTAGTAAACTGGGGTAATATGGCAATCTAGCCCATGAGCCAACAAGTAGACACCCCCTGTCTTCTTGACACCCTAGCAATTTGCCTTGGTTGCCTTTGCTTAGAAACAGCCTTTTTTAAACAAACTAGGTCAAATCAAATCTCTAGTAATCAAACAGTACAAAACTTTACTTATACAAAGAGTAATGAAGTCACTTGAAGGTAACCAAGCAATAGTAATTATAATTAAGCCTTCAGATAAAAGGGGTGCAGTTGTCATTATAAATAACTCTGACTATTTTCAGGAGGCCCACAGAAAACTACCCAACACCATATATTGCAGCAAACTGGAGGAGGATCACACAGAAGCTTGTGTAAAAGTAATAAGAATGTTACTTATTCACATGGAGAAGCAAATACATCCCCTTATCAGCAAACCCAGTTAAGCCCAGTTAAGCACTTCATTCTTAATTAATTATTTTGTTTTTAAAGAGGACTTTTAATTAAAGAAAACGGGGACTGCCCTGGGAACTCAATCTGCCATTCAGTACTAAAACCTCTTGGCAAAATTGAAAGAAGCAAAATTACAAGAAACTTGTCCTGGTGGGCCTCTGGTCTCTGATTTCCTGGTGGGCTCCAACATCCCAGTCCAACATTGACTATAGGACTTCATGTAGGGAAAACAGCACAATCACTTGGTGAGCGGATAATTTCCCACAGTTGGGAAGGAAAAATGGGTACACCTCCAAGTGCCAGAACATTTCTGCAGACTCAACCACAACATCTGAGACCTTTTAAGGGCATGCTCACCCTTAAAACAAAAAACTGGTCACAGGTCTGTTACCTGCCCCCAACCCCATCTAATACATTCAGTACATTTTAGATTATTGAACAGATATTTAAAGGGCATGTCCACCCTTCTTAATAACTTTTAACATAATGTTCTGCTTCCTCCCCCAGCCCCGCTATATTTGTTTTGAGAAAAAGTGCCCGGATAGTAACTTACCTTCCCTCTTTCCCCCGCCGCACAGCAAGTCCCTCTGCTTGCGCGAAAATGCTGATACTATAGTCAGGACTATCAGCAGCCGTGCCGTGATTGGCTGCCTCTCAGCCAATCACAGTCGCGGCTGCTGGTCCAGCCCCCTGCTTGCATTTTCGCGCAAGCAGAGGGCCTGGCAGTGCGGCGGAGGAAAGAGGGAAGGTAAGTTACTATCAGGGCACTTTCTTTCAATACAAATATAGGGGTTGGGGCTGGGGGAGGAAGCAGAACATTATGTTAAAAGTTTTTTGAGCTAGGCTGTGGTGGACCAAATCAGGAGGGAGAGGGTGGGAGAGGGAGGGGGGAGATGGCTGCAGTGCGCATGCCAAACTTCTCCCGGAGGAGAGACAGGAGGCAGAGTCCTATATGGACTCTGCTATCCTCAGGACTCTGCTATCCTCCTGGTGGCCACTTTTTTAGACTTGGGGGGGTGGGATTACAGGATAACCATATGGAGCTGGGATGTAAGGTAAGGATTTTATTACACTACAGAGTGGGGCCAGTAGTGGGGGAAGTTCTAGTTTTGGGGGTGGACATGCCCTTTAAGAATGCTTATTTCCTCAATTCTGGTGAAGACTGCAGCTAAAAGCATGGAATTATTTTAAGTTAGGAGTGTGTTCTTTTTAATAAAAGGGTGTTTATATAAAGATCACAGTTCCCCTTTAAACCTTTGGGTATTTAATACTTAATTTAACTTAATTAATTTAATTGTTATATCATTGATTCAAATTATTGACTGATACATTAATTTTCTAACACAGAGATAGGCAGTGGTTTGAAAATAACAACTCACAGCATGTCCCTACCAGCACACTGCAGCCAGGTAATGTTGGGAGCTGTAATTTTCAAACATCTAGAAGGCATCAGGTTGCCTGTCTCTGCTTAAACATTTCCTATATTGTTTTAAATTATAGATGTTCTACATTGTAGAAATGTTACAGTTGTCTTGACAAAGATTTCTAGTGGATGGAAGAAAATAGTTGTCATATTAGAATTTGTTAGCCATAACTACTGTAGTTTTCCACAATTACCATAATTCTGGTTACTACTCAACTGATTATTTTATCACTTAACAGATCGTACTACGATCAGTGTCAAGATTTTTTTATAGTATTATTTACATACATAATCATTTTGTAGTTGTGTAATAAGTTATACTTGATGCTTAGCTTTTTCATTAGTGCCACATGAATCATTAAGGCAAACTATTTAAGGATATTAAAACTAACCTCAGAGTTCCATCACCTGTATAAAATATCTAATCCTCATATGTTTATATAATTATGGAAGCCAAGGTGACTTTCATTATCTTGTGTTACAGCAGGGAGTGCATTATTCACTATATATTACATATACAAATAGAAAGGGAAAGTTTACGTATAAACTTTGAAAGGCCAAAAAAAAACTGCTTTAAAACTAAAACATTTAAAGCATTTTAGCATGTTTCCCATGGAAATAGAAGGGTGGAGTGGTGCACCAGTATGGCGTCATATTTAGAAGTATATTTTTGCATTTATGAATGTAAAACTATTTTGTATTATTATTTAGAAATGGTTGCCATGAAAACAAATTGGTAGTGCGGGTGTAGAGGTGCATTAGCAGATGTGTGTACCTGTGTATGTGCCAGGTTGAGAAGTATGGTTTTATGTTCATGACCATAAAATTAAATTTTTTGTGATTTAGGTATGGTTGCCATGAAAACAGATGAATGGGGTGGGTTAGGGTAGCGCTACAGTGTGTACCTGTTTCTGTGTGGGATCTATGACCATAAAACTAATGAATGATTTTTGAATGATTTAGGTATGTTGCCATGGAATTTTATTTTAGCTCTTAGAGTATGTATAAATTATTTTTGCCTGGTTTCTGCTTGCTCAAGTAGTTCTTATATTTGAAATTAAGCTTCTGCTGTCAGATATAACCTTCATATAGACAATGATCTATTACTATTCCAAACCTCATTTTCTATTCAGTTGAATCCTTTTATTGAAGCCTCAATAAAACATTTTGTTAATATTAATACCCATAATAAATAAATCTTCAATTTTCTAGAATCATAGGACATGCCAGTATATGGCTTATAATATATTCTTTTGTTTGTCTAATGCAATACATTTCTCTTGAAATTTTCACATGTATTCTGTATTTTATAGGGCTAATATCTCACTAAATTGCTTCTTAATGGGCAAGACAGCCAAGCAGTGTTAATTTACAACAATGGTCCTAGCCATCTAATGTTTAACGTTCTCTACAAAATTAAATTAGCTAGCGAGCTTTTATGGCTATGACCCTATGATTGTGTCAATCAGTGTTTTTAATTGTATTTATTTATTTTGCGTTTGTGTGCCCACTCACTCACCTAAGATATTCTTATATATGTTATATTGTTTTGGCCAACTCATTGAACTAATTGCTTTTATTTATCCAAGGTTTATGGCAGGCTCTTTGAAGCAGCAACCATATGGAGATATAGCCAATATGCAATTAGAATTGTTTGTGCACTAGAATTCTATTGTTTGTATATATCATTTATTTTTTACCTTGGTCTCTTTTTTGTTTACCCAGTCTTTATCCCCACATTTACTGTACAAATCAGTATTTTATGTTAGCTTGTTAAAGGCCATGTCCACCCCCAAAACTAAAATTTGCCCCAGTACTGGCCCCACTGGATTCATCTTGGCTGCCTCACCCCCTAGCTATAAAAGCTTTTTCTGTAGTGTAGCCCACCCCTGTCCCCCCCCAACAGCCAAGCTTGTTTTGCAAAAAAAGCTGCAGAAATGTACTTACACTCCTTCGTTCCCCTGGCTCTCCGCATTGCCAGCCAATCACAGACATGGCTACCGGTCTGGCCCCTGCTTGCAACTTCTGGCAAGCAGAGGGCCTAGATCAGAGTGAACATTTGGCAGTTGGATGTGGGCAGGGGTGGGCTACACTACAGCAAAAGTTTGTTTTCTAGTTGGAGATACCCTTTAACATAATTGATTTCCATTTTTTTTTTAAATACTGTATTAACTTTCGTATTTGTGATTATTACATTCCTTAAACTACAAAATACTGTCAGTTTTATGCTTGTGAAGGTTCTCATTCATCCAGGTCATGGTATATCTGTTGTATTCAATTAGATCAACTGGACTTGAAATGTAGTTCATTACAATCTTCAAAGGTATGTCCTTTATCCTTAAGATGCAGATACTACAACAGCTTCAAAAGGATAAAGCCATTGACCGAGCAATGTATCATCGCCTCTACCCTGGTGAGGCACATCCATGCATATATGGACTCACAAAGATACATAAGGAAGGGGCCCCACTAAGACCTATAGTCAGCAGCATCAACTCGGTAACATACAAGGTGGCAAAATATCTAGCTAACATCTTAGGACCTTTGGTGGGAAGTTCTAAGCATCACATCCAGAACTCTCAGGATTTCACCAACAAGATTGAAGATATAGTACTCGGTGTAGAAGAAACTATGGTGTCCTATGATGTGACATCTCTCTTCACTTGTATACCCACCAAGGAGGCTGTTGACATGGTGAGAAAACGGCTGGGCCAAGACAGCACTCTTACCAGCAGAACTGATCTCAACCCAGAACAGGTGTGTTCCTTGTTGGACTTGTGCCTGAATACCACCTATTTCAAATACAGGGATAAGTTCTATAAGCAAAAACATGGATGTGCTATGGGATCTCCAGTTTCACCTATTGTGGCCAACCTTTACACGGAGGAGGTAGAAACACAGGCGCTTAATACCTTTAAGGGCATAGCACCCAGCCACTGGTTCAGATATGTTGATGACACCTGGGTTAAAATCCACCAGAAGGAAGTACAAGCTTTCACAGAACACATTAATGCGGTGGACCAAAACATTAAATTCACAAGGGAAGAGGTACAAAACAACAAACTGGCTTTCTTGGACTGCTTGGTAGAAGTTAAGGAAAATGGTAAACTGGAAGTAGAGGTTTACAGAAAACCAACACACACAGATCAGTATTTGATGTTTGACTCCCACCACCCTTTAGATCACAAGCTGGGGGTCATCAGAACCCTGCAACACAGAGCCGAGAACATCCCCACTAGCACAGAGGCGAAGGCTAAAGAAATGAAACATCTCAGAGGAGCCCTTAAAACTTGTGGATATCCAGACTGGGCCTTTGTCAAAAGAAGAACTACATTTCAAGTCCAGTTGATCTAATTGAATACAACAGATATACTGTCAGTTTTAATTTGTGAGGAAAGTAAATATTTCACTTATCATTAAGTCCTGAAGTTACCTCCTTAACCCCTCCTTCTCAAACTCCCCCTAATTCTTATAGGAACACTTGCAAAAAGGTATTTTGTGGGATCAACCTATTAGCAAAACATATGTATGTTAAAACACAGTCATTAAAGGAAAACTAAAGGCACAGAACAAAACTGAACCAGAAGTCAGGACACCTTGATATAAAACCAGTAATCTGCGTCTTACCTCTCATTTTGATACGGGCGCTGGGAAATTTACCTAAATAACATATGGTTTGTGCTTTACTTCTCAGCATTCTAGTATCAGACAGTTTGGTTAACGACCATTATGTTGTGCACATGCTCAGTCCTTAGCTATGGCACAAACTTGTTACAGTTGGTCACACCCATTAATAATATATGGCCAATCATTTTACAGGACAGATAAAGCAAGGAAGCATGTGACTGAGGTCAGGAGGTGTGGTCTGACACTGGACATACACACAGATACTTCATTCAGTTCTTAACAGGTTTTGATTTACTTTAACAGAGTTTACTAAAGTGCCATTTTATAGTTTATTCGTGTTTTTAGGGGGGTTGTTTTCAGATTCTGGAGTATAAAAAATTGGATTTAGTTCTCCTTTAACTGAAACATTTCATACAACATGGCATGACTGAGCACAGAAACAAGATAGTATGTAGTAATACTACATCAGCAAACTCTCTGACAAATATTTTAAAGCAGGCTGAGGTTTCAAGATGTGCTGCTTAAGTGCTTTTAACGAATCAAAGCCCAAGGGAACCAGATATACCTATCATGGAAGGATCTAAACCAGAAAGCCATACCTTCAATATGAAAACAAGGCTAACTGACTCAACTCTGCATTAAAACATAAAAACTGGGTTGCAGAAAAAATAGCAGTAGGTGCTCTGGACACATGAGTGTTCCTTGTCATTTCTAAAATGTCTTGCATTGTTAGTGTATTTGAGTCATGCAGGGTAGGATTGATTCTAGACAGTGAATTTGACTGCTGTTTTATTCCATACTCACTCAACTAAGTAAAGAGAAACAAGAGTCAACCGTTACTTTAAGGTATGAAGGAATATGGAAAATGGAACATTTTAAGAACTTTGAATGTCTGCTCAAGTGCCATCATTAAAACTATCAAATGCTATGCCGAAATTGTTTCTCATGAGGACCACGGCAGAAGGCAAATAGCAAAAGTTTTTTCTGCTGCCACGGAAAAGTTAATTTGTGGTTTCTAAAGCTGGTAAATCTAATGAACATCTCAGATCAGTGCACACATAAATCATTCAAATCGCTTAAGTAGCATTCACATATCAACATCAACTGTTCAAAGGAGATTCTCTAAAATGTGTAAATGGCCAAATTGGCCAAAAATTGCTACTGAGGGAGAACAAGAGGAAGAAAAGTTATTTTGTGCAAGAAACACAAGGAGTGGCCATCAGACCAACCAAAAACACTACTTTTGTCTAATTAGTCTAAATATTACATTTTTGGTTCCACCCAGAATATTTTTGTGAGACACAGAAAAGGTGAATGAATATCTGGTTACCACCATAAAGCATGGAGATGGAGGTTTGATGGGGTGGGGATGATTTCCTAGTAATATTATTGGTGGGTTTATTTTCAAAATACACATTTAAAAACCATGGCTACAGCAGCATTCTGCAACAACATGCCATCCCATGTGGGTTGCACTTAATAGGATCAACAAAGATTAACCACAAAGTAAAAGCCAAGGGCCAAGGGCTCTGCACCTCTTAGAACTCCTCTAAGACTTTTGGAAAACCATTCTAGGTGACTACCTCATTAAGCTGATTGAGAGAGTGCCAAGAGTTTTCAAAGCTGCCATTAAATCAAGTTTGCTAATTTAAAGAAGCTAAAACTTAAAACATATTTTGGTTCATTATTATTTTTGTTGAATAATTCTATATGTGTTCCTTCAAAGTTTTCAGGTCTTCAATACTCATGTTCAATGTAGAAACCAAAGAAATAGCACTGAACTTGGTAGGTTCTATATATACTGCTTGTTTGGAATATTTTAAATAACATCATAATTTATATGTGAACGTTTCTTGATTATTATTATTTTTGTAATTGGCAAAACAGAAAGATTAAACTGTGATTAAATACATTAAGTTTGCCAAATGAGACGATTCAAGTGCACTTTGAAATAATTTTCGTAAGATACTAATTACTTTTAGATGGTAAGATGAGCCCTGTTAATCGGAATATATTTCAGTGCTTTCTTGTCACCTGTGAAGTATGACAGTGCCAACTCCTCTGACACCCTGCATATCACAGTAATAGCAGAGATCATTCCACTTAGCATTAACATTCCATGCACTTAACATTTCATTTGAAGAGGTATAGAAGGGAAATGGATCTGTGAAAATGTCCTTATTGCAACACTCCATTAGTTATTAAAAGCACAGCATTGTCTTGCAATTTCAGATGTTATTTTAGCAAGATAGCAAAATAATATCACTTTTAACCAAAAGTAAAGTCCTTTAACATCATTACTGCATAGCCCCCAATAAAAAAACATGTGTGCCAAGTGTCAAAATGTAAATATCCCATTACATAAGTTACTTAAAGATTGGCAGATCTTAACCAGCAATGTTTTCCTCATTCTCAAGTTTGCAAGTTATTTCTTGCAACACGTCTTTGGGGCCGGTTTGCCTGTATATGTGCATGTGCAGTTCTCCCTTCATTTACCATCAAGCTTTAAATGGAGAGTGAAAAAATGCCTACATTTTACAATGTATGTGTGCATGTGTGCAACAATCCCATTGGTTACTACTAGAGACGGACACAAAACTGAAACCCGAGTTCGAGCCGAACTTAATGAGTTCAGACGAACTTAATGAGTTCATTTTTCCGGACTCATGGCTGTATTTTCAATAATTATCGTAAAATGACAATGATCAAATTTACTGTTCGCTAACCCTAGAATGTATCGTTCGCTAACCCTCGAATGTAGCCTTCAATTTTCATTAACCCTCGAAAGTATTGTTTGTTTTCGGTAACCCTCGAATGTATGGATCGTTTTCGCTAACCCTAGAATGTATAGTTCACTAATAGGGATGGCCGGTTAGCGGATCCAAACCCAGATCCGCCGCGGATCTATCCCGTTCGCGAACGGCGGATTTTTCCGAATTTTCCGCCTTCCGAACCGGGGATTTCTCGTATTTTCGAAAATTTTCGAAATTACGAGATTTCTCGTATTTTCGGGAATTTTCGAAAATACGTATTTTTGAAAATTTTCAAAAATACGAGGATTTCTCTTATTTTCGTAAATATGTATTTTCGAAAATTTTCGAAATTACGAGGATTACTCGAATTTTTGAAAATTTCCGAAATTACGAGAAACCTCGTAATTTCGAGGATGTTTTTCATTTTAATGGGTCCAAAAAAATTTGAAAATCCGCGGATCCTCGAGCGGACCGGATTTTGCGAAGTTCGGACATCTCTATTCACTAACCCTCAAAAGTATCGTTCGATTTCGGTAACCCTTGAATTTATGGTTCTATTTTCGGTAACCCTCAAAAGTATCATTTGGTAACCCTCAAATTCGCCATAACTCTCGAATGTAGCTTGCGCAAGCCCCGACAAATGCCGCTCGTGTTTAAGAAGTGTTTTAACAAGTTTTGGTAATAGTGCCATGTTCCCCAGACCATTTCCCAGGTGTCACAGCCATTTCAAGTAAGTTACCATTGTTAGTTTAGCTGTATATCATCAGAACTTTCCCATTGACTTTAATGGCTCCAAATTCGAACATTCGAACTTTATGAATTTCTAGTTACTACACAGTGTGTAATAAAGGGGGAGAAACAGATTTACATTATATGAGCAAGAAGGAGATTAAAATTGCATTGTATGGAAGAATAAATTGTCTTGATACCATGCAATTTTGCATAGCACCGGCCGGCATAGGCGCCTGTGCACCTGACCTTGAGGGATTGCATCTCCTTTTCCGGACCTGCTCCGGTTGGCTGGCACCTTCCGGGTCTCACAGTGATTTTCTGGCACTATAATAAAGGGCATGTTTACCCCAACCCCCAATATATAAACAATGATATATTAACCACATTATTAGATGTGTCAATAACCAGATATCTAAGTATAATTTAAATCCATTCTGGCAGAGTAAGCTGGCTCCTCTCTCCATGCAGTCAATCAATGATGTATCTGCTGAAATTACATTCAATGATTGGCTGCTGTTTTCCCTGCTGCCTCCACTGCACACGCTCAAGCTTTTAAAAGTTCATTGAGCAGAGGGAGGAGGCTGAATATATCATTTGATATCTGGTTACAAATGCATGTAATAAACTGGCACACATAGCAGTTCAGGGAAAATTAACTGACAAATCACCATTTTTTAAATTTAAGGGTGGGCATGCCCTTTAAATTAATGTTATAGTTACATTAACCTTAGCTAAGATAAATCCATAACTCTAGTAGCTGTTGCAATTTGCTTTTTCCTTCAGCTCCATAGTTTATCCAGCCTCTTGTCAACTTGCAGTGCTCTCAGTTTGCCCCCAACAGAGTTTAATGGTGTGTAAGTCTTGTGCATACACCATATTTCATGGGGGTTAGTGCACACAGGCATAATGTAAGGAAGTGGAAGAGAGCAGAGTGGGAAGACTGAAAACAGAGACTGCTACTAGAAGTTGACAAGAGGATTTCTGGATTTAGGGGCCACAGGTAATGCCAAGCTCATCCAGAATGAAAGATTGTATTCCACTATTAAAGTCCTTAAATAGAACTTTAGTCAGTGTAAAGAATAATGTATTGAATCTAGTTAAGCCTTAAATTCAAAAGGAAAAAAACCTAAAACAAAACATGCCTATAGGAAAGTTTAGAAGAAATGGGAGCTCACAGAGTTAATGGAATCTGGTTATTTCACATGTATGGCTTTCTTAGTAGTAGAAACCCAAATTAGGAATTTATACAGTGTAATCATGTTAAAATTACAGCGAGCCACAGGTAGTATCTTATCCATCACTCCAAATTGTTTTTATAGCGGGCAATAAAAAGCAGCAGGGATTTAACACAATTATGTGAATCCTTATAAACGGCATAGGATTGCTGAAAGTGTGCTAGGTGTTTAATTTGTCCATATATTGGATATTGATGGCTTTTCTATAAATCTTTTTTATAATGATTGCCTTATATAAAGAAATAAGGCTAATAACATAATAATGCGAGGCACTGTGTAATTTGTACAAATTAAATTGTAAGATTGAATTGTACAAAGGCAATTGTACTGGGCAGCACGGACAACATGTATGTGTAGATGTGTATAGATATAGGTAGATATATATATATATATATATATATATATATATATATATATATATATATTGTTTCCTTTGACAATCTCCTCTGTCCAAATGTAATCTGTTAATGTTATTTAAAGAAGCTTCAGGGTGTAATTCATTAATATTTAATGTTTCCATTTTTTATACACAAACAATTACTGCAGGCAAAGTGAAAAACTTACTGGCATAGTCTACACTGAACCAAATATGAACCAAAGTGTTTTACATCAAGCAGATGATGTTAAGAACACAGACATGCTGTACTTTTCACTCACATTCTCTTCTAAACCAGTGGTTCTCAAACTTCTTTAGATCGCTGCGCATTTTGGAATGCAAATTTGTTTAAGTTGTAATTACCCATATTTTATGCACTTGACGGTGTATATTGTATTCAAATCAATGAAGTGTAAAGTAACGCTACATTGGCTCTGTTGAAATTTTATCACAATATATAATTTTAGAGTAAAAAAAGAACAAAAATGTAAGTTAAATTGGTCAAAATGTTTCCACTAAGAAAACTCTGCGGCACACCTCTGGCTATTTGAAGTGACACCAGTGTGCCACGACACACCCTTCAAGAAACCCTGTTCTAAATAGGGATGGCTCGAACCTGAGTTCGGGCCGAACAAGTTTGGCCGAGCTCGAACTGTTTGAACTAGTTTGGGCTAGAACTAGTTTGTTTTCTGAACTCATGGCTGGTAATTTTATCCTGATCATGTGGTCTTCAATAGACTGTGTGTCTACAGTGGCACAGAAATAGCAGTACAGCTTTAATTCAAATCAGAGGGCCCATCTTTAAGAGGTAAGTTAATGTTTTAAACTAACTTGGTTTCAATTCAGAACTGACAATTTTTCAGATTTTTCAGAATTTCGAAAGTAAGAAAATGTTAAATTTGTTGTTTAACATTTGAAAATCGCAGTTGAAATCCAAAATCACTATTAAAAAAATTTAAAAACGCAGTGAAAAATTTTAATTGGAAAGTTGAAAAAAAATGGTAATTGCCCTTAAAGGGAAAGTATCATTATTTTTTAAATTCTTAGTTTATATTACACATACCTAGTTATTCTACATATTCTCTTGCATTTTGAAAAATCAGTTTTTATACCCCTTGCTATTCTCTGCTGTTGACATTAGTGATTTTACATTTCATGTTCTGTAACAATCCTTCTCCTTCCCAGAATGCACACTAACGTGGAATGTTCCTAACAGTAATTTCTACTGATTTAATGGGTCAGACATGCTCAGATCTCTACTGAACAACTGAATCAACCCAGGCAGTGGGTCAAGGGCAAGACCATAACGGTCTCTACTAGGGGTCCTGCAAAGAGGTAGTCAGTATTTCGGAAGCATTTATTTATACACAGACAAAATGCTGAATGGCAAGGTTAAGGTCATTAGGATGAAATAATACTGTTATTTTTCCTTAAAAGTATATGTATTTGCAGTAAACTTCTACTTTAATCCCGAGAGAGAGGAAAATACATTGCGGTCTCTAGAAATTTTGTCACCTGAAAAAAATTCCAAATGCTGCCCCCTCTGCCACCATGCCACATCACCAAAAGGTGTGTGGTTTTAGAATTGAAAGTGTATGGTGCATTGTAGAGAAGTGGGAGGGGCTTTATTCACATTGATTTAACCGGTGTCATTATCATTGTATGTACATATCAATCTTCCATTTATTTACAATACATAAAAGGACCCAACCTCTAGAACAGTATCCCCAGCCCAGACCCACCATACTTCCTTTTTGGTCAAAAGATTTGTATGCCTGCCACCACATCAAGGTAGACACTTTCAAACAGCAGGGCCCTAACTAACCTAACTAATCCAACCTAACAAACTCTCTCTAAAGCTAGCGTTGGAAATGTCTTTTAGTATTTACTATTTGAATTAATTTGTATACTGGTGGTGCCAGGGGATATGTGCTCTCTGTGCCAACTATAGGTGTGCCACACAGTTATAGTTGGCACAGTACATACCCCCCTGGCCATACCAGCATACAAATACCTCCCAGGCTCCCCCCATGGCACAGTTACTTAGAATTGGTTTAGCTGTGGCACAGCTGTGCTGTGACAGGGGGGAAGGGGGTATGTGCTGACTGTGCCTTTTATAACTGTGCCAATGTGCCATGGGGGTAGTGGCATTTGTATGCTGGTGGTGCCAGGGGGTATGTGCTCTCTGTGCCAACTATAACTGTGCCACACAGCTATAGTTTGCACAGCACATACCCCCCCCCCCCCTCTCTGGGCCTGGCACCACCAGCACACAAATGCATCCCAGGCTCGCTCCCCCATGGCACTGTTGGCAAAGTGCCATTGGGCAGCCCTTTCCCCCATTCACAGGTATAAGGACGGGGATCACGGATGCCGCACGCTCGTTCGGGAAACAAAGGTACACACATAACGATCGGGGCTTTATCGTTACTGTGTATACCCAGCTTTTGTCTCTGAGGAAGCGTCTGTGTCATTTGAAACGAGTGAAACCCCAATGATTCTGTTTATATGTGTCATGTGATGATTTGTTATTAATAAAGTTTTATTGTACCCCTGTTATCTACCCTTGATCTACCTCTATGTAGATCGAGGTACTCTCTCAAATTAAATTAGAGACATCCCATTTTTTAAGTGAATTGCCAGTCCAACCCTGTCAGTTGCGGGCCCCAAAGTCACAATTGTTCAGTTGCGACTGTAACCTTTGCGACCCTGTTTCCTACGCCAGTGAAACTATATTAATTTATTTTATCTCTACTAACCACTCTGTCTTGATGTAATTTGCTTATATGGAGTCAGAATATTTTCTCTTTCTCTGTCCTGACACATTCTAATATTCCTGACATATATAACGGAAATACAAAATAGCAGCTTTTGTGTTTTTTTTCTTGATCTGCCTTGTAATTTATCATGCCATTTGCATTGTTGTTTTTGAAATCACATTCTTAATAAAAGATGAGATCCAAGGGACATAAAGAAGTGTATTTATTATTAGATTTCACAGATTTGTTTGATAGAGAATATTTGCTTATCTTAAACCCCTCTCATAAAAGTAGAAAAGGAGAAAAATGACTCCAATTAAATCAAATTGGAATGTCAATTGGAAGTCATGCAATTTATTTTTTAAAAAATGCAGAAGCAATGAATGCATGTACACAATGTGCGGGAAATATATATATCAGAATAACTAATAATCTTCAAAGATTTGACTTATTATTGCTAATACAATTCATGCAGTAACATATGGACCAGTCTGGATTTGACCAGTTTACACATCCGCAATCTCACTGAAATCAATACCATTGCATTGTGTGCACCAGATTATAAGATCTAAAAGGGCATGTCCACCCTTTGAAATTTTTTCTGTTATATTGTAGGGCTTCCTCCTCCAGCCCCAACCGCCATAATAGAATTATCAGAAAGTCCCCCGATCTTTACTTACCTTCCCTCTATCCTCTGCCGCACTGCCCGGCCTTCTGCTTGCATGAAACTGCAAGCAGGGGGCCCGACCTTCAGCCACGTCCCTGATTGGCTGAGGAGCAGCCAATCACGGACGCAGCTGCCGGTTGCTTAGAACGCCGGGGGAAAGAAGTAAGGTAAGTAGAGTTCAGGGGGACTTTCTGATAAATCTATTATAGCGGTTGGGGCTGGGGGAGGAAGCAGTACTATATGGCCAAGGGGATTGTAGCTATGGAGAGGGAAAGGAAAACAGGAGGGAGAGGGAGGGAGAAGGAGGGGGGGGGAGGGCTGAACTGCACATTGCAAAATTCTCCCGGAGGAGAGACAGTCCTATATGGACTCTGCTAAGCTCCTGGTGTCCAGTTTTCTGGACTTTGGAGGGGCATAGCAGGGCAGCCATTTGGAGCTGGGATGTAAGGTAAGGATTTTATTACACTACAGAGTGGGGCCAGTAGTGGGTTAAATTATAGTTTTGGGGGTGGACATGCCCTTTAATTTATATAATATATGTTTCTTACAACTGGATTCTAATACCCTAACTTGTACACAATATATATAGATATATAAAGATATAAATATAAATGGTTTTAATACAAACTCATGCACATATACATTTGAATCTGACACCTGTCGAGAATATTAAACAGTTTAAAGTACCACCTAGTATTTAACATTGTCTCTGATTTACAATGACAATATTCTTTTTGATTTTTATTGACAACAGGAGGCATTTAGCTTTCTGGGAATGTGGTTACGCAGATTATACTGAAAAAAAACCAACACCTTGCATTCAGAAAGTCCCTAACACCTGGCTGTGATATGCTAATTGGGACTTTCCAGGGTACGTAATTGCCAACAGATTCATTCTGAATTGAGAAAGCCAGTCAGATGACTAGCGAAACGTCTTCAAGAACTAAACTTTAAGTCCAGTTGATCTAACTGAATACAACAGATATACAAACACACACACAATTTCAAAATAAATGCCCTAAAATGTATAAAATAACCATTAAATTTTCCTGTTATTTTTGTAGCAGGGATGTCCATCCTGTGGTCCTCCAAGTGTTTGCAGTCGATAATTCACAGCATTCCCTGCTGCCCTGCTATTGTTGAATACTCAGAATTGTAGCTTTCAAGCATCTGCAGGGGACCTCAAAAGCCAACCTACACTTTCATGTCCATGGCAACAATACCTAAACCATGATCCCCTAACACCACACAGATAACGATACACACAGCTACTGATACACCCACACAACGCAACCTACCTTCCGTTTACATGACAACCATACCAAAACCATCAAAAAAGATAGTTTTACAGTCATAAACACAAAAAACCTGCAGCACAGACACACACGTTTCTTTTCCAAAATGCAGCATTTCCAGCCAAATTTAGAGTTTATGGTTATAACTTGTAATCCTTTTCATTGCCTCCTATCCCCATGCAGAATAAGTTCCTGTTTGGTATATTGTTACAGTATAGGCTGGGCTGTGGAGTGTTCATTTATTTTTGACATCAATAAGCTATGTTAATTGTTGGATCAACTTTCCAAGCTGATTAAAAGATTAGTTATTGGCACTTAAGTAGACCAGTTGACCAGCATAATATTGTGTTGTTTTGCCTCCCTTTAAATCCTCCCTGGATTAGGTAGGAATCAGGAATAAAATTTTAAAACGTATTGGACTATAGTTACGGTTGGTAAGATTTAATGTAGACGTATTTTAAAGGTTCAAGTTGATCCAGAGATTATCCCCAATGCCATTTCATTAACCTGAAAGTTTTTTTCACTAGCCGGTCAACCGGTGGTTCAGAGATTTATATAAAACAGAGAGTGTCTATGCGAATGTTAATTCAGTGGTATAACTAGCAATAACTGCCCCCACTGCAAAAGTATGATGGGGCCCCTATCAGTGCTTCATTCACTGTATTTTTGTGGGAGGAGGCTATATCTGTCATAGGAAAAATAAGAAGACTGGGCCTCCTTGGCTCCTGGGTCCCCTGCAGTTGCTCCCCCGGGTAGTCACACCCCTGTGTTAGAGTGTCTATGTACATGTGTGCTTATTTCAATGTCCTTTAAAGTGCTAAATGTTTTCACTAGCTTGAAAGTCTTTAACCCCCAACTAGGTTTAATATATGTTGAAATGTGTTAAATTTAATGTGTGAATGCAAATATAGAACTTTCAATTTCGATATCGCAGGTTATTAAATACAGACCATTGCCTATCAGTATCTAGGTTAACTTTATTTAAGTTATAAGAAAATCCAAAAACACAAGAAACACTCTAAACCAACCAGGGTGCAGATGCCTCCAGGTTCCTCCCTTGGAAACAAGTCCAGAGAAACAAAACAAACGAGGGTTGCCTTCCAATAAAACGGGATTCATTATTTGTGAACAAACATCCACAACGTTTTGGGGGGTTGTTTGCACCCTTCTTCAGGTGATCACCTGAAAAAGGGGGCAAACAACCCCCCCCCAAAGGTTGTAAGTGGATGTGTGGTCACAAGTAAAGAATCACGTTTAATTGGAGTGCGACCCTCGTTTGTTTTGTTTCTATAAGAAAAATGATACCTGTTCAATAAACAGTTTACAGACACTGATATGTATTATTAAAAATAGCATGTCCACGGTCAAATCAATATAAAAAGTCACTTGTCAGTTACCTGCCCCCAACCTCAAATGTATTCAACACAGTATTAGATGGATTACTAAACAGATATTTAAGTTTAATTATTGCCTCCATTTTGTCTGAGTAAGCTGTGGCTCCATGCTCCATGCAGTCAATCAAGGCTGTCACATCTGACATCACAGCCAATGACTGCTGCCTCCTCTGCACATGCTCAAATTTAATAAACTCGTAAAAATAACAGTTGAGGTTGTGACAGATAACTGACAAGTTACCAATTTTTGTTTAAAGGGCATTTATACTGAAAAAAAGTTTTTTTTAAATTGACCATAACTGGAAACTATAATTCTGCCCAACCACCACTGTATCATTTTTTTTTAACTGCCCCCTATTTTTTAGATATCCAATAAGCTGTCAATCAAGTGCCTTGCTTTCAAAAACTATTCTTCTGCGAGCAGTTTTGCTGTAGCTGGAATGGTGACAGAGTTTTGACAGTTGGAATGCTGTATGCTGTGTGCCTGGCTTGACAGTTGGTTTGTGGGGAAAAAATCAGGTCGGATGGAAGTTGGAGCGGTTAAAAGAGGGAGGGGTATTCTCCTAAACAAAATGTGTGCTGGATTGAAGGCATGCAGCAACACACACATATCAGAGTAAGTGCTACTTACATGTATTCACTTATAGATTAAGATGAGGCATTAGATAAGATACGTCATTTTTTCTAGTATAGTGTCCCTTTAAGGGTAGCCCTTTAAGCAGCCCCCCAATCCCTATTTTTGTTATACATACCAATTCCAAAGATGCCCCTGAAAGGACTCACAGATCTCAGGGGCATACTTATTAACCCACAGTATCGGAAACGTCCAATACCGTGGGTTAGCATAAAAACCACAGCCATACATTTCTGACCATTCGGCCATACAATACCAGGCGGTGGTAGACAACAGCAATGGTATTGTATGGCCGGTTGTAAAATTAAGATTTCACAACCACGATCATAGTTTTACAACTGCGATCAGAATTGTTTGATCACTGATGTGAAAATAACCTCTGTTAAAGGCGTGGTATCACAAAATAGCTATGCCTTTGTAAATATGCCCCCCAATCCGTTGCCAGCTGTGCCTATTAGTAATCAACTCATAACAGAAACAGAGGAGGCTTTAGTTTATAGGCAAACCTATGTCAGCATTGATTAATATAGTAAAATAAATGAATAAATTATAATAAATTTTAAACTTTGAGGAAGATACTTGAATTAAAGGGGAACTGTGATCCAAAAATTACTTTAGGTAAATTGATAGGAATTGCTCTCTCTGTGTGTGATATGGCAACAGCATCACCAGGTCCCCTGCACTTCCTCCTTCTTGCTTCCAGCTCTGAAACCATGTCAGTCAATCTGCCCTGTGTCTCCTGCTCCCCTTTGCAGTCCCCCTGGTCCCTCCCACTCATGGACCCCATGGTCCTTCCAGTTGCAGGCCCCCTTGGCCCCGCCTACTTGCAAGTGCATAAGTCCCACCCACTCACAGGTGCATAAGCCCCACCCACTCACAGGTGCATAAGCCCCACCCACTCACGGGTGCATAAGCCAGCCCACTCACGGGTGCCGTGGACCATACACACACACCCCTTTAAAAAAAACTCTGTGGAAACAGCCTTTTCAGGCAGAGTGAGAACTCTGAAAAGCTGTTTTCACATAGGGGGAGAGAAGGGCTGTAGATTCCCTTACCTACTCTGTCAGGACTTCACACAGCATAGAGGAGGAGGGACTCCCTCACTGAGGTAGTCTGAGGCTGTGCTCGCCGTCGGCACTGTGCAGGAGAAGCCTTAGGAATGTCACATGTCAGCCTCCCACCCATTAACTTTCTGGTCAGACATTTCTTTATATCTTGGGCTGTGGAGCACGTAGAGAGGTGGTTGATGGCTCGTGTTTAAGGTAGGGAACGGGCCTTTAATTTAAACTCATTTAAACTTGTTTGGAGACCACAGTTCCCCTTTAATATCTTTAATACATGCTTATACATATTGATTTGCAGCAGGAGACTAAAGGAAATTAATAATTGCTATTCGATGGTGCATTCAACATGGTCAGAGCAGATTGATAAGATTATTGAAAACTCGCTTGCAATGTAATATAAATGGAAAGCTTTGATGTGAATCTGCTTTTCCCCAATGCTTCTATTTATCCTAATCCACCAGAAAAATAACTAATCTGTTCTGTATAAACAACCAAAGAAGCAACTGTAAATACTGTAATCAACTAAAAATATCTTAGGAAATTTTTAATGTATTTGTGTATTTAGATTTTTTGCAGGAATAGTTTTGTAATTACAAAGAAAACACCATAATGAAGCTACGATTTGTTCCAGTCATATGTTCCTCACATAACCTAAAGTCAAGTTAAGTTGTGGTTAAGCTTCTTCAGTCCCCGTGTTATAACTCTTACTATGATATTTTAGGAAGCATAGGTACCAAAGAAAGGAATTTGGAAGTACAGATTTCCCATTGCTTTGGTTGGAAGGGAACAGGTAAGGTCATAAGACATGTTAGGATACTTAGGGGGAGATGCAGTAAATGGTGATATTCCCAGAATTACTGGAAAACCCTTACTTCCCTAAGGACCCGATGATGCATTGTATCTACTGTACTCCAAGAACTTTATTGAAATTAACCTTAAGTTTTTAAACCACAACTTAACCAAAGTGCATTTGCATCCTTTATACCATTATTGCTACTATACGCTATGCTATCTGCACTTGGATGTTCTATAGTGTATACAGAGAACAAAAACTTGCTTAAGACGCCAGTGAATACTTGGGCTAATGAGGACATGGGGCCTATGGAAATCTTCCAAAGCTGGGAAGTAAAATCAGTACCCCTTGTTAGTGCATATTGGTACTTTTCTTTGTCAAGGTATGTCCAGTTTAAAATGATCTTGGAAGTGGTAAATCAGGAGCCCTGTTGTTCTGTTGTGCAACTTGCCTTCTCAAGTTGTTCCTCAGGCCTGTTCCCATTTCGGTCGCAGCAAGGGATAATGAACTTTAAGTTCATGTAAAAAACAAATGATTCATCAAAATTTGATTTTTAGAATTTGTTTTAAGGAAATTGGAGAACCAGACCTTGATGATGGTTATAATAATAAATCATAATTACTTGTGCTTTTCTAAAATCTATAGATCTTATTCAATTATTATATATTCCACTTACACTTAACAGTTTCTGTGTCTTCTTTAACATAATGTGAATAGTTACACATTTATTTTTCCTGTCTGTGTTTTCTTTCAGGTACACAAAAATGAAGACTGCCACCAACATCTACATTTTTAACCTTGCTCTAGCCGATGCCCTAGCAACAAGTACTCTTCCATTTCAGTGTGTAAATTATCTGATGGGTACATGGCCATTTGGTAATATAGTGTGCAAAGTTGTTATATCAATAGATTATTATAACATGTTTACAAGTATTTTTACTTTGACCACTATGAGTGTTGACCGCTATATTGCTGTGTGCCACCCAGTGAAAGCTCTAGATTTCAGAACACCGAGAAATGCCAAAATAGTAAACGTCTGCAACTGGATACTTTCTTCTGCTATTGGCCTGCCTGTGATGTTCATGGCTACTACGAAATCTGACAGAGGTTAGTGTGCTAGTCTGGAAATATAAAGCTTTGATATGTCTTTGCTCTGTTTTATATTTTGTTGTTGGTGTATGTTTTATATTTTTATAATCATTTTATTATGATTAGTTATATTTATAAATGTTTATATACTTTGTAGACTTTTGTAAATATTGGGTATTACATAAAAAGCAAACACTTAGCACCTTCATCAGAAACACCCATAAAGATTCTATATATATATATATAGAATGATATACGATACCGCACTCCAAATATTTATTGCAGATTATTTATTCATGATTAAGCCAACTGCGCTTGGGCGATGTTTCGGGGGTATTATCTCCCCTTTATCAAGCCTACAGTATCACGCCCATCTCTCAAAAAGTTAAACAAAATTATTTCACACATATCACATGATGTTTTATCACACTCCATGAACCCGCCAACTACTACATACTAATTACCCACTCTGTTAAGTATCACAAATGTATGACAGTCCCCCCTGGTACTCAACATTTCTTGAATAGATTAGCTGGAGTGAAGGTGGCTGCTGGAGTAAAGGTGGCTTTCCGATATAGATATACACCAGTTGTCAAATATGAAAGCACTCAACGGGACTTATCCAAACTCTATCCAAACTTTTATTCAATAAGATCAACGCGTTTCCGCCATATTGTATGGCCGTCGTCAGGATAAATAAGATTTTCCACATCCCCATACAGGAAAGCGGATCCCGATTCGATACAGGTTGTCATGCACGAGCTCCTTTGTAATTTATTTTCTCACTTGCCCTTGTGGGCTGTACTATATAGGTAAAATGACGACGACATTTCGTGAGCGCATGGCAAACCATAGGAGTTCGATCCGGGGTGCACTTACAAGTGCCAATTTGGAAAAGAATACGGGTAAATTTGGTGACCTGGCAATGGCCAGGCACTTTAAGGGGGCTAGTCATAATCTTTCAGCTTTGAAATCGATGGTATTTGATCACATTCCGGATAATGGGAACAAACTGGAACGTGAAAAAAGGTTATTAAAACTGGAATCACGATGGATCCTTAGACTTCAGACTATGGCCCCGAAAGGGCTTAATGAAATGATTACGATGAGACTTTTTTGTGTAACTATTATGTTCTCTCTCCTGGTTGTAGGGGGTATTGTGATGCTTGGGCCCCTTCGTCTGAGTTGGTTTACTCCCTGATAGGGGGTATGGAGCTGGGCACATGATGATGGTACGAGTGCCGGGATTCTGAAAACGAAGTGGCTTATATGGATATGGTGTGGCCGTATATGAAGACTGGTACTCGGCTTATAACTGGTGCCTTATAGTGACGATGTGCAGGCATGTAACTAGCCTCCGGTTTTTTGTTATGATCGTTATCCGTGAGTACATTGCTCGTCCTACGGGCGATCGATTGTCCGATTGTTACCTTATACATATGTGCCTTGGCTAGATGCCCGCCCAGGTGAGCCGTGTGTTATTCTATTTATCTCTAGGTAGATTCAGTTTATTGGGGTATGCCCTATGGGTAACTGGGGAGTGCCGGGTGGAATAGTAATTACCTTTGTTTGAACCGTACTCAGCAGAAGGGGTTAAGCATCCTGACCATGTGTTTTTAATCGGTGCAGGTGATGGTAGGATTGGATTGGTGGAGGGTATTTAAGCTGCTACAGGCTATTGATTATTTATCCTGACGACGGCCATGCAATATGGCGGAAACGCGTTGATCTTATTGAATAAAAGTTTGGATAAATCCCGTTGAGTGCTTTCATATTTGACAACTGGTATATATATATATATATATATATATATATATATATATAATATCAGTATGTCTTTATGATTGTGGGGCAAACTGCAGTGCAAGGAGGAAACCCACTCTTGCAGATGTGGAATCGAACTCAGGACCTCAGCGCTGCAAGGCATCAGTGCTTAATGTAGTAAAATAGGTCTGCTCTAACTAGTTATTAATCTTTTTTTATGTCAGTTCAGATAGCATACCCAACAGTATAAGCCATACCTTAAAGGGTAGTGCCCTCGTCCGCGCTCTCTGACTTACAGGCACAGTATCATCATTCTGACGATTTTATTATCTATACTATGTATGTACAATTCCCAAAGGAAAGACTTTGTCAATAAATGGGGGAAAAAATCTGAGGTCAAACAAACCAATATTATCTATATAATATGTAAATGTGGCAAATCATACATTGGAAAAACAAAAAGGACATTGTCATTAAGAATTCAAGAACATATTAGAGCAATTATCAATAAGGATGAAAGAAGGAGTAGTGTTGCAAAGCATGTAATTCAGAAACATGGAGGGAACCCCTATGCTATAGAATTTGGAGGAATAGAGAAAGTGTCCCTAGGGATAAGAGGAGGAGACTTGGAAAAACTCCTACTCCAAAAAGAGTTGAGATGGATTTACCAAATGGGGACTTTGAGTCCAAATGGATTGAATGAGGATAACAGCTTTAAGTGTTTTCTATAAATTATAATCTATAACGAAAGAAAGGTTCATGTATCCACTAAAGATATGTAAAACGTAGTTAAAAAGTTTTGGTTAATACTGCCAAGAGGTTCTAGTAGTGTAGCACCTATACTTCTCGTCAAACTCAAAAGTGACAGGTGCCCCGCCCACTCTCCTCCCACTCTCCTCCCATTTCTCCTCCCACTCTCCTCCCATTCCCCGCCCCTCTTTCCTGTCCTTCTGAGGCCAAAACACGCCCTCTTTTTGCCCTCACTATGACACATCCTGTTTCCTGTTTCCTTGCCCACGTATGACAACATCCTTTTCTTGCCCATAGTATGACAACATCCTGTTTCCCTTGCCATTCTGAAGCCAAAACACACCCACTTTTCGCCCCAGATTGCCCTTTTTTCTGTCGAACTACTCAAGTTATTAACTCCGTTCCTTTTACAAAAACCCGAAGACCGGGTTAATCTTATAATTAATATTAATAACTATATAACGGTTCCTAACTGTATTATTTCTGTAATTAGACAGCATTTACAACAACACAATATATGTTTTATACAGCTTGTAATCGAACGTACCTGTAATATACAAACAACAAGATGCCGACTTTCTCCATCACAGTCCTTTCGTGTTTGCAATAAGCTGCCCCACCAGAAACATTTCTCCATCACAGTCCTTTCGTGTTTGCAATAAGCTGTGCCCCACCAGAAACATTTTCTCCATTACAGTCTTTTTCTTGTTTGCAATAAGCGGTCCCCACCAGAAACATTGTCTCCATTTTTGTGTTTGCAATATCGATCCCACCAGAAACATTGTCTCCATTTTTTGTGTTTGCAATAAGCTGCCCCACCAGAAACAATTCACTATGCCAGTCCTCTCGTGTTTGTAATAAGCTGTCCACCAGACACACTTCACTATGCCAAACAGTCCTTTCGTGTTTGTAATAAGCTGTCTATCAGAATATTTTCCACATTTCTCAAAGACATTCCTTAGCAACGTCCCTGGGGTAAAAGGTGTCACAAGATGTGTTTTACAGACAGGCATTCATCGGTCAAGCCTTATTGTCTTAGGACAAAGTCTTAATAAGTTCTTATCAGTCTTAATTCTTCTAGTAACTACAAGTGTACCCTGGGGGAGTAAGATGTCACAAGATGTGTTTAACAGCTAATTGTATTAGTTGTTTAGTAAAGATGTCACAAGATGTGTTTAAAAGCTATTGTTTTACAAAGACATTGTGTTTTGTGACTTAAACTTTATCTGAATTTGATTGTGATTCAAACTTTTGTAAATGTTAAATAAAAGTAAAAACCTACCACGCGTGAGACTCAGGCTTACGCTGTTTTCTTTCACGTCCGCATTGATGTATGAATACAGATTGTAACTAAATAAGTTTATAACTTAAATGTTACTAAAATGTTGGATTAGACGCGTACTTGCTTTTTACCAAGCGAATGCATAAAATATTACACATAAGTTCCAAACTAAGACCATTTTTGCGTCAACTGTATGCTATAAAAGTTTCACGCCGGTTCTGTTTATGTTTAAACTTATTGTTATTATTTGAGTACCGTACCGAAAATAAAATAAGATCTATAGAGCAATACTAGGCGGTCCTACCCAGAGGTGTCCAGGCGGGGTAGGGGATGACACAGAACAACCCTATATAAACAGCGGACAGCGTGTACAAAGACAACAACAACACGCTTCAATACAGAAGTACGGACATTTTCAACAGAGGGCCTTACACTTTGAATAAGGTACGATATAATTTATATATTGTTTCAAACTTACTTTCTGTTGTTTTGATTTAAGCTTTATTATTTCATTCTTTTTTAAAAATATATGTTTAGGCCTTTGTTCTGCTAAATTTTTTGTTTGTAATTATTGATTATGTGCATGTTTATATAAAGAGCGATCTATTTTATATATTGAACAGTTAGACCAAGCAATATATATATAATATTTTAACAGATGTCTTTTAACAACAATAATATGTGGGGCTGCTACGACGTCCCTGAAATGATCGCGATTCAGAAATTTGTTTGCTGAATACACTTGTCTCTCACACACCGGCAACAACGAATACAGTCACGCCGGCAACGAATACAGTATACTCAATGTTTCAGACGAGTCCGCAAATCACGCCTTTACAACACAAGTGAAACAGTAAGTACATCTTACATTTTAAAAATACTGTTAATAGGTATTATGTGGTTTATATATTTTTAATGTCTATTTTAGATGCTCAGGCTATGGAAAGCTCATATGAGACGCATACGCCTACAGCTACACCATTATCAACGGCGATCGGCACTACACCTACAACTATAGATGTCTGACAACTCCAAAGGCTACCACATCTACAACTTAGATCTGACAACTCCAAAGGCTACCACATCTACAACTATAGTCTGACACAACCAGACGGTCTGTGACAATTCAGAGGCCCAAACCAGCTAAAGCAAGTAAGTCTGAACTCAGCAGACAGCTGCATCTTTTAATGTAGTGCAGCAGTTTCAATTGGTGTTATAAATTTTATTTTAATCTTTTAAATACGCAGCAAAAAAAAGAAAACCTGCAATCTTACCCAATATTGCAAATCTAATACAAATACTCAGGCAACGCCGTCGGTCTTCGAATAAACAGGTCATTCAAGTACCCTAATGCACGTAAGTCAATAGACTGTCAATCTTTTATCGTAATGTTACAATTTAAATTTTTGCTATAAAAATAGATATGCGCCTTTTAAATCCGCAGCAAAAAAGAGAAACCACAGGCTCTGGAGAAAACGAGAGGGCTTACAAAAACGCCAATTTCAACCCCCCGCCGACCACGTAACGGATCAATAAGGACAGAGCAGTTGTCGCCGATTTTAGAAACTGTAGATGGGCACAATCTTATCAGGGTGGTGAGTCACCAAGTAAAACAACAATATGTCAGGTTTTGTCATCCCTGTTCTGATATTACATCCAGCCAGATGTGACATGCTTAGTTTAAAAGGCAGATCCTATTTGAGACATCAGGGCCCAGGACGGTGCAGCTGCCATCTACAGGTTGCATACACACACCTTTTATTAAGCAATGTACGTGTTTGGGTATGAATGTACGGACAACACATTGAGTAATCTTGGTCCGTAAGCGATCAAATGCTTCGGGTTGCAAATTTTTTAACATGTTGCGCGAGAGACGCAAGGAATTTAGCGTTTAATTCCCTAACCTATAATCGACGCTAATAAAGAAGCATTTAAAAAATACAGGAGGTTGAAAACCATCTAGTCGATAGAAGAGGAAATGAATAATAAGGCGTGACTAAAGATGTGTGGTGGGAGGTAGTCTTTGAAAAAAGAAAATTGGCTTTAGTGCGAGATCTAAAAAATTAAAACACGCTTAAAGCTGTTGTATGTGTCAAAACGTTCTTTAAAGCTGGAAGAAAAGAAGGGGTTGTTTGTAAAAAGCAGACACAACACGTAGTTCCACAGATGGATCAATCACCCACACACCACAACCTGAGCTTTTACCTACAGAACAGATAGACGACAATGATGACAATCCACAATCTCAAATCACCTCTAGCGGTTCAAAACGTTACAAATGGGTCGGTCAACGACTTCTGTTTATTTTAGAGCGCATACTGCACAACAGCGTGACTGGTAAATTTTAACGGTACCATGTACAAGAACATTTCAGATTTGTTAATCTTGATAGTGTTCACTCTTTTGTTGGGGCTGTTGATGCGGTCATGCCTCTACAACATTATAGATAGGATTTTACCGGACATAGCCCAGGGGACTTTGTACAGTTTGAGACTTGACGGTGTTGAAACATTTGATTCAGTTTTTTCATCCAAGCAGTCTGAGAAGATTTTAATGCCGAGAATTTTTATAATATTGCAAATGCTTTACAGAGCAATGTGGAATGTATAGACGGGCAATTCTCTCAAACTTGTTGTTTATTGTTATCAGAAACCGGCACGGCGTGTTTCAAAGGCGATTGAATCCGTTGCTTATGCCAGATTATAAAGCATAAAAAGAACCATTTGTACGACTTTACAATTACAACAACACCCTGTGCCTTGCGGCAGCGTGTACGCTGTTTTGGACGCTATTGTTATTGATTCGTTTTTGTTAGAGAGGGCCCAGAAGTTAACACGTGATTTCACATACCCGATGACCAATTGATTTCTTTCAGTGATATTGTAATGTTTGAAAATATTTAAACATTACAATTAAGTTTTTGTACCACAACCGGGGCAAATGGCAAAATTACCATCAGGAGCCCCTCTAAAGATAAGATTGTCTATATCTGTACCATGAACAATATACGGATTAAATAAAAACGTGAAAGTTTTATCGGCGGTTCTTATTTCTGTGAGAGATGCTGCTCTGTCTACAGTCAAATATAGGCCGGTTTGTCTTGAGTTTTGCAAAGCTTGTCACAGATCAGACTGTATAGAAACAGGTGGTGACAACCTAGGTGCCCGCAATGTCGTTTGTTTTGTCGCTCTGATCGGTGCCTCATTTTACATAGACAATTACAGAACATGATGAGGCATTTTGGTAAAAAAATTGTTTTGCAATTCGTGTTTTAGGTATGTAGGTCGTACAGATAAACACAAGTGTGACGGCCTGAATTGTAGCGTTTGTGGTGGCCGGTTGGACAAATTTGACACCACATATCTGTTACATGCACCGTACAAACCTAAACATTTGACTGAAAATACATTTTCTTGACTTTGAGTGCAGGCAGGAACAGGCCCACACATCCCCACTATATTTATGCTACAACTCTGTACGGGCCAGGTTCCTGGGAATTCAACGGAAAGACATGTGTGCAAGACTTTTGTCCGCTTTTTACCAGCGGTAAGTTTTCAGGGTCACCTTCGTTGCTCATAATGCGGTCGTATGATGCTTATTTTGTTGTACAGACTGTCAAGGAAAAATTAAAAATTAATATTGTAAATCAGGAGTCGGTTAATGTGTGTATCCCTTAACGATCTGAAAATTAGTTCATAGACTCTTTGATTTAATGCCTATGAAGCTCAGTAAAATGCCAGAAGCTATGGGCTTTTCTGGGGCTAAAGGTCATTTCCCCGCATTTCTTTAATACAGAAGTAAATCAAAACTATATAGGCCCATACCGCCCAGCATTATTATGGGGTTTGATTATATGCCTGCGAGAAAAAAGTTTTCACGGCGTGGTATGAAACACATAAGAACGATACTTTTTTTTCAGGAAGAGCTAAAAGCTTACTGTAAACAGGATGTGGAAGTTTTAAGGAGGCTTGTGAATGTTACAGAGACACGATTATGCTATGACTAAGAAAAAATGTCATCATACTGTAAGCGTGAAAAGAAATTAAAATAGTCACTAAATGTATTGACCCCTTTCAACTTATTACACTGGCCTCTGTCTGCATGGCATGTACAGTTTAAATTTCTACCTGCAGACACCATAGCGATTGTCCCCGCTGATATTATCACAAAACCCAGAAAGGTTTTCCCACACGGCTATACAGTGGCTTATTTATGTTGAAAGTACAGAAGGGTCAGTATACAACACGCCTTAAGGGTGGTGAAAAAAGTGGCAAGTACTTTTTGGATGGTTTAGCTTTTGTTAATGGTCCCACACATAGCCTTTGAATTTCAGGGTGTTTCTACCACGGTTGCCCTGTAGTTATAATGAGAACGACAGTATGACGTTACTAATTCAACATACGGACAACTATACCACGCATCTTATTTAGAAAAGTTACCTGCAGAGATCTGGATTTACAATCCGTATTATGTGGGAACATGAATGGAAAGAAATGTCTGAGAGAGATGATGGTATCAAAGACTTTCTTCTTAAAATGAAGTTTTCCATCACCGCTGGACACCCGTGATGCACTTTATGGCGGGAGAACCAACGCTATTAAACTGTATCATAAAATTCAGCCTGGTGAACCATACACTATTATGATTTTACAAGTCTTTACCCATTTGTTAATAAACTAAAAACATACCCCGTAGGGCACCCAAAATAATTTTCGATCATTTTGGACACATTAAAAATACTTTGCTTGCTAAAGTGAAAGTTTATCCGCCCAGAAATTTATTTTTTCCGGTCCTACCTGTAAAAACTTAATAAAAACTAATGTTCCCGCTTTGTTACACATGCGCCTTGAATTATCAGAAAGACAGCTGCAAACCACAGTGACGAAGAACGCTCTGACAGGTACGTGGGTGTACGATAGACTTATATTAGCGGTAGAAAAGGGCTACAGGCTGGGGTTGTTCTACGAGGTCTGGCATTTTCCAAATACCACAGATGAGCTCTTTGCACCTTACATTAAATTACACCTCAGGGATAACAGGAGGCCTCCGTTACCCAGCTGGTGTACAAATGAGCCAGAAAAAGGCATACATAGAGTCTTTTCTTGAAAAGAGGGTGTTCACCTGCGTGCTGATAAAATAGCTGTGAACCCTGCTAAAGGCAAATTTCTAACCTTTTCTAAATTCACTGTGGGGTAAGTTCGGTCAGCGGGGTAATCTACCGCGAACTAGTTATAGTCACCGACCCAGATGAACTTTTCAAACTAGCATTTGTACCCTACTATGAAGTCTCTGGGTTAATTTTATTAGCAGGAAACAGCCGTGGTCAATTGGAAATATGCAAAGAGCGTTATATAACAGTCAACAACAACACAAACATCTTTATAGCGTGTTTTAACCACCGCTTATGCCAGACTCGAGCTGTACATGGCTTCTAGACAACTGCATGAACGATGTCTCTACCATGACACAGATTCGGTCATATTTATAAGTAAGATGTTGATTGGAATCCAGATTTGGGTATTTTCTCGGTGAGCTAACTAGTGAAATACCCGATGGTTCCCTACATTACAGAGTTTGTATCCGCGGGCCCAAAGACAAACGCTACAAACTCACACCTGAGAAAACCGTACTGAAGGTTAAGGGTATAACACTTAATGCGGCTAACACCACACTTATTAATTTTGACAGTTTAAAAGACCTTGTGCTCGACTACCCCGCAATTCCGATCCTGAAACACAGAAAAAACAATAGGTTGAGAACAACCTGGTATTTTCAGAAATAGAAAGCGTTGGCACATAGAGACAAGACCATCTTCGCAAACGCAAAAGTGCGTCTTACAAAAAGACAGCTGGCGGTGGATTTTACTACTTTGGCCTTTTGGTTACTAAGTGCGGTGTCATGGATATCCGTTTTCCAACATCCCTTTTCTTGTATATTAGCAGGACCTTCCAACTCTGGAAAGAGTTATTTTGTAAAACAGCTTTTGATCCATGCTGATACAGTAATGTCTAAAAACCTGACAATGTGTTTGGTTTTATGCTGTTGGCAAAAATTGTACGTTGTCTCTCTCATTTATTTACTAATATTAGGTTTATTGAGGGTTTACCTCATAATTTTGCAGATGAAATGTGTTTCCCCCCCCTGATAAGGTAAATTTGGGCCATTGTTGATGACCTCATGGAGACGGCTTGTGAAAATGATGAAATACAAAAAGCATTCACCAAGTATGTCCATCACAGAAATCTGAGCATTATGTATCTCGTTCAAAATGTGTTCTGCCAGGGTAAGAACAGCAGGACCATAACCTTAAACACTAAGTATATGGTCCTTTTTAAAACCTCGTGATAAGTCACAATTATAACGTTGGCACGTCAAATGTATCCTGGAAAAACACAATTTTTTTTAGAGAGTTTTGAAGATGCGACAAAAGCTCCTTATGGTTATTACTTGTTGATTTACGGTCAGACACGCCGGAGGAATACCGTTTAAGACCGGCCTGTTCTCTCCAGACCTACCAGCTGTTTATAGTATAAAAAAACTTGGATAAAAAATATATAATTTACTTTTATAAAAATATGTCAATAAAAATATTACATTTACTTTCTATGAAAAAATGCCAATAAAAATATTAATTTACAACAGTCGTTCATTCTTAGTAGTGTGTGACTCCTGTTAGGATGTCTAGACTACGGCGTACTTGGGAGCTTTTAAAAACACTGGTTAAAGCTAAGCCATCAGTAAGAAAGAAATTTACGCAATGCACATAAATTGTTTGATTTCGACTATTGGAGAGATAGCTCTCACATCCTAAAAGGCAAGATCCCTCTGAGAGAACGGCAAAAAAAATATTTAAAAAAATGGCGAAAAGCTTATAAAGAAATTGAGCGAAAGGTGCCTATCAGAAGTAAGAAACGCATTGTGAACCAGTCTGGCGGCTTTATAGGAAACAATCCTCGGGATTGCACTCCCTTTAATAACAAGTTTGATAGCTAGTAAAGTGGGTGGTTCATAATGGAGCACGTAGAAAAAATGTTCTTGTTTTCCAAACACGAGCTTGACAAAGTGAAGAATGCAGTTCCAAGTGTCCCCGATATACGGCAGGCGGTTTCCCATCGTTTTAGATGGTGAAATTAGTGAAATATTACATAAGAAAGACCTGTCGGATGATGAAAAATTAAGAGATACCCAAATGTGCACAGAGATACTTGGTATTTGCCCCGACAGAGTGATAAAAACAAACACTCTAACTTTAATCACACAGCCCACACCAGCAACAACAATGACAAATGTAACGGGTGATAAAGAATGGTTCATGAAGAATACTTAATAACGTTAATGTACGCTTTAAAAAAAATGCTGAAATGCTGTTAATAAACTGCACCAGTCTGGTGATGCCGCACCTGGAATAAAGGGGTGAATTCATTTACAATGGTCAAACCATTCCGGGTCCACATGGTAGACTTGGTGCGCAGCGCCACGCAAAGCCACGGCCGCGCTCAAGGTAAAGCGCCTCACGGTTGGAAACCTATTCATGGAGCCAATGGCTCTTTAAATGTGCCTTCTTCGGCTATTGGAAATAAAAAATGCGAGAAAGTCTTGAAATCTTAAAAAAGCAAACCCATGGATCGTCTGATGAGATATTCGTGAATCTTTTATAGACAGGCGATCACAGATTCATCCCCAGACTAACTCAGGTTCTTTACTTCCTAGAAAAGAATGCTTCCTTTGTTGCAGACAACTGGCTCGCCTTATAATTATTTTAACTATTACAATTTCTGTAATTTTTATGTGTTAATTATATATAGTTTTACGTAATCTGTTACTTGCTTTGTTATTTGGTTAGCTGTAATTGTGATTATATTTTTGTTTGCGTGGATCTTTTCAATAAAATTCTATATAAACTTAATACACAGACATTATTTTATTTCATAGCGATCTAAACAGGGGTAGCAATAAAGCAACAACTTTAAAACACAAAATGCATTCACTATAGACACGACCCACAAGAAAACATCTAACAAATGGAGGGATACAAAATGAAATATTGAGAAAACATTACTATAATCCAAAAGCCGCCGATCTTACGGCGGCGTGGGTGCCTTGTTCAGGGAAGTACAAAAGTTTTGGTATCAAAAACTAATGTAAAAAACTGGTTAACAACGAGGACACCTATACGTTTTCAAACCTATAAAAAAAGTCTTTTAAAAGAATAAGTGTGTGGTGTCAGACATAGACGCGCAGTGGCAGGCTGATCTTTGTTCTATGATTGATTTTTCAAAAGAAAATGATGGTGTAAAATATATATTAACGGTCATAGTATCCTTTCAAAATTTGCCTGGGTGGTGGGGATTTCAAATAAAACAGGATCAACTGTTTGCCGCTGCTTGTTGAACAAATATTTTATCAACAGCGGGCCGCGTCCCAAAAACTTCACAGAATCGTGGCCGAGAGTTTATAAATAATCTTATGAGGAAACTGTGCACAGCGTATAAAATACATCATTTTTTCACAATCAAACACAGTCAAAGCATCGTTAGTGGAACGTTTTCAACAGAACCTTGAAAACCAGAATGTGGCGTTACCTGAGGGAGAACAACATTACTTTCTTGATACGTTACAAGACCTGGTGTGCGGTTACAATCACACCTACCACAGGGGCATAAGGTGTAGACCCGTCGATGTAACAAAACAAAACTCATTATTAATCTGGAAAAATATATCACATCATTATATGTCTATGCCTAAAGCTAAACCGTTATTAAAATAGGTGATCATGTAAGGATTGTACGTTATAAAGGTATATTTACAAAAGGTTATGAAACAAACTTATACTGATAGATATTTACGATTTCGCTGTTAAACACTAAAGGACTGAAACCGCTTTATAAACTGAAAGATCTGGCTGGTGAAATCATTGACGATCATTCTATGATGAGGAAGTCAAAAAGTTGATCTTGACCAAACCCGCTTTATCGTATTGAAAAAATTATAAAAAGAAAAGATTCGGGGAGAAAATTATATATTTTGTAAAGTGGACGGGATACCTGAAAAGTTTAATTCTTGGGTCAAAGAAAAACAAATTGTTGACGTGATTATGGAGGTGGATCGTTTTATATAACGTTGCCCTGCAACCTTCTGCCAAACTTTATCCCGAAAACACCAATCCGCTGATTATACCACTAAATTAGCAAAGCTGTTCATCTTCGTGGACCTTACGAAGTGCTTTAGTAGAGATTCATACCCTCATACATGGAATACTTTTGAGGCCGGAGATGGTGTTTTTTTACATCGCTAAAATCGGCGAGCCGTTTAGAGAACATTTTGTTAATCGGGTTATTACGTTAATATGCATGAACTGGTCAAAGGCATTAATCACAAACTTGAATTTTTAAAAAATTCCAACCGAACACTTACACTAATACGACGAGGTTGAAGAGACGTTCTTGTAATAAATCGGACTTATACACATTTGCTCGCCGGTAAAAGTTAGCAAACATATTGGGGTTGCCGGGGGTTTACGCCCGATGGGTCGAAAAAACAATGTAGAAGAGGCGGCAAAGCGTTTTACGCTACAACGAATATAGTTTGCCTGTTTTGGACATTTCACGTTTTTTTAATGGATGATAAATAGCAATAACAAAAGAGAACAGTGTTTTATCTAAAAAGAACAAAATTTACCCCGATATTAAAGCCGATTTCATACCAGTTTTTGTTTATCCGATATAATTCAACACCAACTTGTTGCGATAGTTTGTTCACTTTTAAGAACTGTGAACTAAATGGTAAAAATGGTGAAATAGTCACAAAAAAGTATAGCAGGGCCTGACTATATACCCGCTCTGTAAACACACTTTGACACCATTACAATTCGATCTCACGGACCCAAGCTAACTGTTAAATTCAAAACGGTAAAAGTATTGCGCGATACACTTTAGACCTCGCAAGGAGACGTATTAAAATGATGTCCCAGAGAGTGTACGGGGACCCCATTACCTATTCACATTATTATATCAACCAGCAGGGCATGGCTTGGAGGGTTTCCACGGCTCTGAATTTATGCACGCTCGGTCTTGCGGGGCTCTTTCGAGGCCTCTTCCGCAGGGTAGTACCTTTGTTTAGAAAAGCGTTTGAACTTGTTAAACCCACGTAAAAACGCTGCTAGAAACATAGCCAAGATGCTGTTGCTAGCGTATCATCAGCAGTTATGAATAAAATAAATCGAACAAATCAAGACCAGGAAGGTTTCTGGCGTTGTACATATTCGGAAAACACAACGTAAAAGAAAACGCAAACTTGTGGTGTAGTCCTCCCCTTTCAGTAACAACATAAGCACGCGTAAGAGACGCCGACGACAGAGAACACAACAGTCGTTCTCTAGGTGACATCTTCTAATTAAAACGCTATGGCTTTCGTACACGATTCCTCGTGGGAATGTGCAAATCCGAGTTGGACATATTTCAAATACCAGCCTACCAGACAAGTATTGAAAAACACTTTATGTGTGAGTTCAACCTGTTGCGGCGTTAGCGGACGGTGCCCCTTGGAATTTTTATCTCAGGAGCGGCGATTATTATTACGACTTAAACAACACGCAGTTTAACGTCGTTTGCCGAACGTAAAACCCGACAATACAGAACTACCAGATGGAGCTCCGTCAGCCTATTAACTACCCTATAGCCACCCTTTTAATCACTGGACATTACGCTGGTTGATACGTTGATTTCGCGAAGTGACAACCTATACGCTTATAGAGCTTATATAGAGATCTTTTAAATTATAATTCACAAACCTTAGCATCACAATTTACTGCCGGATTATTTTACAAAGAACTGCGGTCACCATAATGATCGCGCGCTCGACAGGGGCAATGATGGCTTTATCAACACGAGCACAGTTTACAGCCCGCTCTAGAAGCGTTGAATTAATAGGGCCAATTTTTGCAGATATATTTAACCAACCAAATTAATACTGAATGGCTTGGATCTGAAGATTAAATTAACTGAAATAGAGACTCTTCTGTCTTATTTCGGCGATCCTGAGCATTTAAAGTACAAATACAGCACGCGTCGTTGTACATCAAAAGAGTTTCAGGTCTCACCCGCCGTGGAAATAGGCCACAGCCGCGCTCTGCTAACTGCTATGCAAAGTATGCGATCGATCGCGCCTGTCTTAAGGTCTACAGTATACCACAGGTTCACGTATATCGACCACGAAAATCTCTTTCTGGGTAACATTCCAAAGACCGTGAACTCGCTTTTGTGGACAACAATCATTTTCTGGGAATTATCAGAGAACCCGCTGAGTTTCAATCATTACAATGTAAATTATAGCCGCCTTATATTAGATGGGCAGCAGGTTCCAGCAAGGCCTTTCAGCCCGATTTTGAAACAAATTCAGCATTCGTGAATACCTGTCTCTCGTCCATATTTCAGGCAAGCAGAAGCCGACAATGCCTTATCGGTCGATCGGCTTGAATTTTAATGGCTATACCATGTTCGCTTTTGACTTATCGCCTGATCAAGAACAAGGGGGTCATTTCTCTCTTGTTAGAACGGGAATCTAAGAGTCTAATACGCTTTGCTGAACCCACACATCTACTATTAACTGATTGTGTATTCCATTACTGAAAATATTATTGAGATAAATACAGACCGCGAGGTATTATACGCTACCATTAAAGATGAACAACTATGAAATTCCAGATAGTGAAATCGGACTTTACGCCGCGGCGAATATTTCAGGGTGTGTTCCCATGCGATCTTCTACCCACGACCAGATCGTTCAAAGACCAGGGCTTATATTGTGAATACGGACGATTCACGACAGCCGGGGCAACACTGGATATTGATTATTTTATGCAAAAAAACATTTCAATATTTTTTGATAGTTACGGGTTTTCCCCAAAAACGAATCTTTCCTCGTAACTTCATGAGATTTTAACGAATTCTACAGTTTACAATACCAAAATAGACAAATACAAACGCTGCGAGTTCTGTTGCGGACTTACTGTATCTATATGTTACATTATATAGCTACAGGAATGTCCTTTCAAATGTATTAACAATATTCACAAATCATTTTAGAAAATGACAGTATTGTAATGTGAATTTGTACAACAACACGTAAAACATTATGCCTGCGTTGTTCTCATTACAAGCAAAGATGCGTGCCCTATTGTCGTATAATAAACATGTACCGTAACGTATTCTATTAACGCATAAAATATATAAATATATCACATGTTTTGCCTGTTTGTTTGCTAAAATGTTTTTTATTCATTTTATTTTAAATATTGGACAATTCATCATTTCACACTATAGACTTTCTGTGTGTGTGTGTGTGTTTTTATTTTATAGTACAATAAGATGATTTGCTGTTACTTTCTTAAACTCAATGTTTAATATTTTACTAACACTAATACATTAGCTGTTAACACATCTTGTGACATCTTACTCCCCCAGGGTAACCTTGTAGTTACTAGAAGAATAAAGACTTGATAGAACTTATTAGACTTTGTCCTAAGACAATAAAGGCTTGACCGATGATGCCTGTCTGTTAAAACACATCTTGTGACACCTTTTACCCAGGGACGTTGCTAAAGGATGTCTTTTGAGAATGTGGAAAAATATCTGATAGGACAGCTTATTCAAACACGAAAGGCTGTTTGGCATAGTGAAGTGTTTCTGGTGGGACAGCTTATTACAAACACGAGAGGACTGGCATAGTGAATTGTTTCTGGTGGGGCAGCTTATTGCAACACAAAAATGGAGACAATGTTTCTGGTGGGATCGCTTATTGCAAACACAAAAATGGAGAACATTTTTCTGGTGGGACCGCTTATTGCAAACAAAAAAGACTGTAATGGAGAAATGTTTCTGGTGGGGCAGCTTATTGCAAACACAAAGGACTGTGATGGAGAAAATGTTCTGGTGGGGGCAGCTTATTGCAAACACGAAAGGACTGTGATGGAGAAAGTCGGCATCTTGTTGTTTGTATATTACAGGTACGTTCGTTACAAGCTGTAAACATATATTGTTGTTGTAAATGCTGTCTAATTACAAGAAATAATCATGTTTAGGAACCGTTATATAGTTATTAATATTAATTATAAGATAACCCGGCTTCGGGTGTAAAAGGACGGAGTTAATAACTTGAGTAGTTCGACAGAAAAATGGCAATCTGGGGCGAAAAGTGGGTGTGTTTTGGTCAGAATGGCAGGGAAACAGGATGTTTCATACTATGGGCAAGAAAAGGATGTTGTCATACTGTGGGCAAGGAAACAGAAACAGGATTTGTCATGTGAGGGCAAAAAGAGGGCGTGTTTTGGCCTCAGAAGGGACAGGAAGAGGGGCGGGGAATGGGAGGAGAGTGGAGGAAAATGGGAGAGAGTGGGAGGAGAGTGGGGGGCACCTGTCACTTTTGAGTTTGACGAGAAGTATAGGTGCTACACTACGTTCGATGTTTATCGGTATGTAAAAGACTTTAGATATATATTTTAAAATCCATTTACACAATATACAAATTAATTAAGGAAGAAAAGCAAATAATTGTGAATAATCAAGTGGTACAATGTGGAAATGAGATGGTCTCCTCTATTATAGTATATACAGTAATGCACAGCTACCACACTAATCATGGTATACTTAGAAAGTTATAGGTGGAGTCTTGTTAAGCACGAGTTAAAAGGAGGTGTGTACAGAGCATATGACGCCCTGACGAAGTCACGTGTTAGTGACGAAACGTACGTCGGTTGTTTCAGTGGAGGAGGTCTGGGGATGCATGATCACGTCTGAGGACGCGAGCGCCATTTCCAAATGGAATGACTACATGAGTCCAGATACATACGGATACAGAAGGATAAGTGTTTGAAATTTTTTGCATAATAATGGATGATTCTAGTAGAGCGGGGGGAGCTATCAGCATAGAAAGTTAGAGTGTCGCGGCATTAGAGTCCGCTAATCCAGTGATATTGAAGGTTCGTTTACGTGACCTAACAATATTGGACAAAACGAGATAACCATCATAGGCGGTCATATATCTAAAGCTCTAATGTAGCCAGCTTTGGACACTATTGGATTTTCCATACCGTTGATAGAGTGCAATCTTAATCCACACTTTAGACATACGAGGTGTAAGCGAAAGCATAACTTATCCTTTGAATATATGTATCATTGTGGGTGTTTACATTATGCACATAATAATATTGGATATGAGTGAGAGATGTATGCATCATATGATCATCCTCCATCACTAATGTTTGTTGGTGTGTTTTAGGTGTTTTTAAGGTTTTTTTTTATATTATACTTAGAGTTGAGACATCCTACACGAAATGCTTTTTCACTAATGGTAAGAGAACTTTTGTGGGCATATTGATTGTATGGCCATGCCTGGATGATACTGAAGGCGTTATGTATAGATAATAAAATCGTCAGAATGATGATACTGTGCCTGTAAGTCACTGAGATTAAAAAGATTAATAACTAGTTAGAGCAGACCTATTTTACTACATTAAGCACAGTAGCATGTTAAGCTACCATTTTTCTTGTGTTATAAGTCATCAGTGCTTACCACTGAGCCAACATGCTGCAGGACAAGTTAGGGCTGTTTTTATTGGAGAAGCAGGCATACGATCACTTTATTAAAATATATCAATGGGCCATATAAGAACTCATTGTTCACTAATAGGTCATTTCAGAGGACTCGTGGACATCCTCTAAGACTAGAAGAAAAGAAGTTTCACCTTCAGTTTAGGAAAGGTTTCTTTTCAGTGAGAACGGTGAAATTGTGGAACTGTCTTCCAGCAGATGTGGTAATGGCAAGTTCATTGAATAGCTTTAAAAATGGGCTAGATAAGTTCCGAAAACTAAATAATACTGAGAATAACGGGTATTAATACATATACTGTGGATTCAGGAAGAATTCCCCCTTTTTATTTTTTTTGCTTTTCTCTTTATCAACTGTTAGGGTTAAAGAGTAGGGTGTAAAGGTTGGACTAGATGGACGTATATATCTTTATTCAACCTTAATTACTATGTTACTATGATAGATAGGTAATTTGAAATTAGAGTTAAAGGGCATGTCCACCCTTCTAATAAACTTTTTGTATAATGTACTGCTCCTTCTCCTAGCCCCAACCGCATTACTATTATTCACAGAAAGTGCCCCGATCTTTACTTACCATGCCTCTATCCTTCGCCGCACAGCCCCGGCACTCTGCTTGCACAGAAATGCAAGCAGGGGGCGGGACTGGCAGCCGCGTCTGTGATTGGCTGAGAGGCAGCCAATCATGGACGTGGCTGCTGGGAGTTCAGACCGGGGAAAGAGAGAGGCATGATAAGTAAAGATCGGGGCACTTTATGTGAATAATAGTAATGTGGTTGGGGCTGGGGGAGGGAGCATCACATTATATAAAAAAGGCTTTATGGAGGACAAAATCGGGAGGGAGAGGGAGGAGGAGGGAGGGGGAGAATGGCTGCAGTGTAGAGTAAGGTAAGTAGAGTTCGGGGGACTTTCTGATAAATCTATTATAGCGGTTGGGGCTGGGGGAGGAAGCAGTACTATATGGCCAAGGGGATTGTAGCTATGGAGAGGGAAAGGAAAACAGGAGGGAGAGGGAGGGAGAAGGAGGGGGGGGGGGGGCTGAACTGCACATTGCAAAATTCTCCCGGAGGAGAGACAGTCCTATATGGACTCTGCTATCCTCCTGCTGGGACTTTGGGGGGGGGCTACAGGAGAACCATTTGGAGCTGGGATGTGAGGTAAGGATTTTTACACACTACATAGTGGGGCCAGTAGTGGGTAAAAATATAGTTTGGGGGGTGGACATGGCCTTTAAAATAAACACGGTCATTTCAGTGGTTAATGCAGATTTTCACCACATCTTCTAATCTCCATTAGATGGCACGTTGTCTTGTGAGTAAGCTTTGTTGAATTTCTGTTTATTATAAAGCATTGACAATGCTAGCAAAACAACCCACACTCCAAATGATAATCTTTAGCAAAATATTGCTGTCTGCTGATTGTTTGCCATAGCTGCAATGGAACAATAATAGCAATAAACACTGACTCATGCCTGTTTTGCAGTGGATAAAAAGCAGTTTAATTAAATGGGATATTTCAGTGCATCTAGTACACATTTCACTTGTATGTCTGAGAAAAGAAAATGACCTACAATAAAATTTTGTGTTTAATAACAAACTAGTATGAGGCTAGTGTGAGGTAGTGTTTGTTGTCTGTGCTGTAAAAATCTGAAGTTACATCTAACACAAGTTTGTGGTATAGCACAGTTATTATTCCTTAGCCAGATACAAAAATAGAACAGAATCAGGGAGATTCAATAAAAGTTCTTATTGTTTAAAATGGTGCAAATTTTGCCCCAACCAATCAGATGTTAGCTTTAAAATGTTAAATAAGATCTGATTGGTCAGGGCAAAATTAGCACCATTTTAAACGATAAGAACTTTTATTGAATAACCCTGAATGTGTCTATGTCTGTCTGTTTTATTAGGGTTCCTGCATTCAAGCCTGATGTGCACTTCATTTACTTCTCTTTATAACTCCTGATTATAGCGTTCACAGCTCTGTGTCAAAATGTACCTTCTATCTTTTTCTTCATTTTTGTAACAAGAGTACAATATCCTTTAGACTGATTGTATAGGTCTGTTAAGCTGGTCATACCCATAATCATGGATTGGATGACCATTGGCTTATTTTAGATTAGATTGTTTCCAATGAACTAGTCACTTAGTTAACTAAAAAAATAAATGAAATTTTCACACTATGATTAGAAGCTAAAGCCTTATAGCTGAACTGCCTACCCTATTGATCTATGTGAGAGGCATTCTTGGGGCCACATTTCTGAAGGCGAGTTGTTATACTGTGCCTTTAAAACCATTGTAAACTAATGATAAAGATCGATATAGGACCTCGGTTTGATAATTCTTGTTTGATCAAGTTACTTAATTGCACTTCTGACTAAAGTACAGATTAATTAATACATGCTTTATCAAGCAATATTTACTGATTTCAGCACTAATTGCTGAAATCAGTATTAGCATTTGGGCTAATATTTTCTGCATGCTTGAAAAATTAAACTTCATTTAGTTACTGTTTGCCCCCATAATCCCCTTTTAAGGAACTTTAATATTTGAGAATAATAATCACAAATACAATTGGTGTTTTTACTTGGAGCTAGAAATGACAGCTTTATTATCATAAAAAAGGATAGGGTAATGTTAAAAGTGCTTTTAAGTCCACAACGCTCTTCCAGTCTTTTAAAAGTCTAAAGATCGTCTTTAGTTTTCCTAGTCCACTACGGCAATGGTTGCTAATGGGATAAACCAAAAAACTAACAAAAGGAGTAGGTTGCCTAAAAACAAATTAATTAAGATTGCACGGTTTAAGGACCTTCTCTTTAAAAGGTGAAGATGCTAAATCACGTTAAGGGTGTTTGTGAAGATTTTCATTTATCAAGGTCAAGGTATATCTGGGATATTCAGTTAGATCAACTGAAGACATTTTGCTAGTCATCTGACTGCTTTCTCAATTCAGAAGTTGAATTAAGAAATCCAGCCAGATGACTAGAGAAACATCTTTAAAGGGCATGTCCACCCCCAAACCATAATTTAACCCACTACTGGTCCCACTATACAGTTTGAAAAAAACCTTACCTTACATCCATGCTCCATGCTACATGGTTGTCCTGCATTGCTTGTACAAAGTCCAGGAAACTGAAGGGTAGTGGCTGTCTTCCTGCTTAAATGTCACTGCCTCCTGTGTTGCCTCCTGGAGAATAATGACATGCGCTGTGGAGCCCTTTTCCCCCCTTTCTCTCCCACCATCCGGATCCATCCTTCTTGAGCTTTGCACCTGGCATTAAATCATATGATAGCTCCCCCCTGCCCAGCTCTAACTGCCATATTATTTCATTTAAAATGCATTTGGATCGGTACTTACAGCCCTTCGTTCCCACGCCACTTTCAGTGACGTCAGCCGCATCTGTGATTGGCTGCATATCAGCCAATTACAGATGCGGCTGATGGACTGGCCCCCTGCTTGCAAGTCCCGGCAAGCAGGGAGCCGGAACAAAGCGACGTGGGAGTGAAGGGCTGTAAGTATCAATCTGAATGCATTTTTATTGAAATAATATGGAGGTTGGGGGTGGGCAGAGGGGAACTTTCATATAATGAAAATTGATTTTTTTTTTAAGAACTAAACCAAGTTGTTGCTTATATATCATATATGAAAACTGTCATGCAGGATGCAGCCACTGGATTCATTGAGTGTGTTTTTATACCAGGAGGCATCATCTTGTAATGTAACTTTAGGTCTCTTTTATGCAAGAAATGAGAAGATTATTGGACTCTCTGAAATCCACTACATATGCACCTGAACATATACAAACCATGCAACCTTAAGCAAAAAGAAATAGAGAAACACTTATTCCTCATTCCCATAAAATTCCAAAATAGATTGTCTAATAGATGAAGGAAACAGCAAAAAGTGAGGGTAGCACTCCAAATAAAACTTTAATTATTGTAGACCACACAACATATCACAACGTTTCGGGGGAAAAACTTGCCCCTTTCCTCAGGTGATCTGAGAAAGGGGGCAAGTTTTCCCCCCGAAACGTTGTAATATGTTGTGTGGTCTACAATAATTAAAGTTTTATTTGGAGTGCTACCCTCGCTTTTTGCTGTTTCCTGTATCATATATCCATTTAAGGGTTGGATTACCAGGAGGAGCGAGCACCCATTTTTGGACGAGTGCAGAGGACCCTATTGTGAGTTTGTCTAATAGATGAAGTCTACAGATAATTATATATATACTCCAAAAGAAATGTTCTGAAGACGTTCTAATATATTTGGTAGATATAATTTCTAGGAAGGAAGACAGCTTTACTTTTAGTCAAAGATCATTCTAAGATAGGCTCAAAGTTTTGAGAACTAAACACAAGTTCCTAGGAGAAGATTTAGCCTTCAACAAACAGCTTCAAGGCTACTGTCTAACTTTTTAGCATGCGGCAAAGTAGTCATATTCCTTGTCTCCATAATTGTTTTGATAAGAGAATCTGAATGACCTAGTTGTTTTAATGACTCCTTCTAAGCGGCCAAGGTGTCAATGACAGCGCTGCAAGATCCGGGAAAATTACTTGTCCCTGGAGATGTGACTGAAGAGGAAAACAAATATGATTGTCGAGACTCTTCTCTCAGCAAAGGAAACAATGAACTTCTGGGCCACATAGGGAATACTGTGATGAATGTTGATTGGTCTTCAAAGATTTTCTGAAGAACCTTCTTTATTATAGTGAAGAGGGTGGAATACAGCAACTATTTTGAACTCCCGATTAAAGGAGAAGGTGTCCACTATTGATACATACTGACAAAGAAAGTTTGTGACTATAGCCTGTTGCTACAAATTTGTGAACACCTAATTTCTTCACCAATACTGTATATTGAAGATTCAATGCTCATTCTCCATAAAGAACTTTAAAAAAAAAAACTAGTTGACAAATACACTTGCACATTCTGAATATGTATAGGTATCATATCAAAGGGTGAATAAAGACTTGCACTTTTTCACAGATTTGAGAGTCCTTTTGAACTTTTTTATGATATATTCTTTAGACTGAAGAGCACTACAGTCTGTGGTGGGACAATCCCAGGAGGAGTGTAGTGTTCAACAACTGTAAGGGTTTATATATCCTGACGATGGCCACAAGATGGCTGAAATGTGTAGATGAAGCATGTATCGAAATGGACTAAAGCTTGTAAAAAAATTGGGCGAGTGCACAGTGTAATCCCTTTAGTTTGTGATTATCATGTACAGGAGCAACCGTTTATGAGCCTGTGTTTTAGCGTGAGTGCATAGTATAATAGTTTATATATACTTTATAAATATATATATATATATATAGCATAGAGAAAAATGGAGGCACTCACAGGACTTCACAAACAGCGTGGGTGTTTATTCAAACATGGTGGTTAACATGTTTCCGCCCCGTCAATGGGGCCGTCTTCAGAACATCTGAGGATCGTGCTGCAAAAGTTTAAATACCTTCAACATCCAATCCGTGAGAGTGCATGAACGGATTGGATGTTGAAGGTATTTAAACTTTTGTGAAGTCCCGCGAGTGCCTCCGTTTTTCTCTATGCTGTCTTCGTTTGGATTGTGCACCCAGGCTGCTGTTTTTATGGAGTGCCCGCTACCGACGGTTTCTACATATATATATATATATATATATATATATATATATATATATATTCCAGATGTGTATTTTGTATGTATTTTCTTGAAAAATTTTGATTTTAATGAGACATACATATGTTTCAGGACCAGGAAAAAAAATATTTTACTACTATTTTACTAAAAAAAAAAAAAAATAGTAGTAAAAAATATTTTACTACTATTTTACTACTTTTACAAACCACTGCTATGATGGAACTTTAACTATCAACCTCAGACCAAACAGAGCTTTCCAAGCTCACCTGGCCAAAACCTTAAGGGCTGCTGCACTTACATACACCAATTACCGGGTATATAAACTTCTGCTACCACCCACTCACTAACGACCGTGGGTACTGTTACCAGCCTTAATGGCTATAAATCTGATATAATACTGAATAACTGTATCAGTCACTGCCACACTCAGGCAGTAATAATAAGAGACAATACAACAAACACTAAATGCAATGACTATAATATGTACAGTAGCATCTCAGAGGACAGAATTCCTCTCTACAATTAGAGCACTAGGAGAATCAACTGAACAATTATTAGGAATGCCATTTATTAAAAGAAAGACAAGTCCAACCTATTCACCCTCCTTTTTTAACGCTTCCTAACAGTTGATCCAGAGAAAGGGGAAAAAAAACAGCAAAAAGGGGGGGGGAAATTCCTTCCTGACTCCAAACGGCAATCGGAAAGTATCCCTGGATCAACCAGATCTATATGCATTAATACCAGTAATTCTCAATATTATTTAGTTTTGGAAACTTATCCAGGCCTTTTTTTAAAGCTATTTAATGAACTTGCCATTACCACATCTGCTGGAAGACAGTTCCACATAAATAATTGTGAGGTTATGATATTATTCAGGGGCTCCTTTCAATGGCTGCTTATTTACCCCCAGGCAATCACCAACAGGTGTAGGCGGAACTGAATTTGTGTCAGATATTTGATTATCTTTGGAAGAGCAGGTCTAAGGTTCTACCAACTGGAAATCACTAAATGAGTTATTGCCATGAATTTACCAGTTGATAGACACCAAACATGACAGGTATGGAACATACAGTTAACCAGAACGGCTCAATGTAGGTTTCCAAACTTTACTAAGACCTGCACAAATGATGTTAGGGTTGTACTGTATGGTCTCACCAACCTGGAACCATATTTCATATCAGCCTGTCATTTTCTATTACATAGGCGAGTTATGAATGTGTGCCTTAAAACATAGTTTAAACAAAGGTTACATTACCACATTCTGTTTGACCTCTTGCTGATCTTAGAAGACTCAGGTCTACTGTATCCTAAAAATCCTTGGCTCCCTACTGGACCAACTGATACGCCATTTTTCAGACAGGAAATAAAAAAAAACACATATATGAACAATATAATTAACAAACCCTGCTCCTTGGAATATATTATTAATAAAACGCAAGTGTTACTCTGGTCAGGGATTTAATGGGTTCCATAGCATGACAACCTCCTTATTTTCTACCACTTTGAAGTTACTTGGGGAAGAGATCTGACATCTGTTCTGCCATCTGTTGGTAAATCGATTGATAACATAAATTAATTGGGGATGAAGTCTGCGTATCCACCGCCACTTCCAGGACATGGCCTGCAGTACTGAACCGCTCTCATGCCGGTACACCTAAATCATGAAACAGGGCCAGCAACCTGCTACTTCTCCTTTGCGTATAAATAGGATGGAAAGTGACTGCTCCGTACTTACAGGGATACTAGAAACATCTTTATTAAACAATCAAAAATCAGGCTACATATGTAAAAGAGCAAATGTGGGTCTGACGCATTTTTCACGGCATCACAGCTGCTTCCTCACAGACACAGAAAAAAGAGGGATCCATTGTCTCCTCCCTTCTTTATATGCATCACAAAAGGAGCCCTAACATCAGTATAATTAAAAACAATTAAAATATCTAACAATGAATGGTTTTAATTGTTTTTAATTATACTGATGTTCCTCTGAGGAAGCATTTATGATGCCAAGAAACACATCAGACCCCCATGTGCCCTTTTACATATGTAGTCTGATTTTTGATTGGCTAATAAAGATGTTTCTAGTATCCCTATAAGTACCGAGCGGTCGCCTGACCTTTGTGCTGTGATCTATGGGTGGATTGAATGATCTCCCCTCTTAGAAATGACTGAGTCCAAAAAGATTTTGATAGGAAGAAGGGGAAACTCTGGGTACTCTAGTGAAAAATATAGAACTTTTATATCATTGAGACTCACAGGAGAATAGACTAAGATAGAAGACATTGATGTTTTTCCTTGTGCCTCCCATTCAATTGATATAATGTAATAAATAGCTGGTGTATTGTCTGAGAGATGGTTAGGACCACTTTCTTGGTAAAAATTTTTGGACTTGTTGAATGGCCTTTAAGTTCCTTGAAATTAATAGTCTGTAAATCAGGAAAGCTAGAAAAGTGTCCAGAACCTTCATAAAACTCCTTGGAACCATTGCCAAGGGAACTTTGGAAACTTCCAAAGTGTAGGACAGTAAATCATAAAGGTTTGATTAAAACATCATAACGTCATGAAGTCCTTTTTCACCCCCCAGTCCAATTGGAAATGTAACTTTTCTGTCTTATAAGTGTTACGCTATAGTGTTAAGTTTTTGTGGTCAAAATTGGCCTTAAAGTTTCCTGACAAAAACAAATCCTGAATAGAGCATTTTTGACCTGCTGGAACTGACTTTCTAAAACTGACTTTCTTTCTAAATCCTGCAAAACAGTGTGAAGGGTTAAAGATGCTTGAACTTTATTAGAAAGACAGGACATGTTCATGGGAATCATTTTAAACTCTGGATGACATACCAAGAGAATGTTTTTTCTGACCCAATAGTTTTAATGTTATTTTTGAAAGCTAGAAAGTTTTCCTCTAATTAATTACAGAACCTACTTAATGGCTTCTTGATCTAAGGCCTTTGAGCAAATTCTTTTCCTAGAATGAGGTACTGTAGGAAAGTTCCCTTGTCTTTATTTATTGTAAACAAAAGATTAGCCTGTAATGGAAAGTAAGTAGACTCATTCTTGAAACCCTTTTTTATTGCCATTACCACAGCTATGAAGTTCACTTGGCGTATGCCATGAAATGAACAGCACATTTTCGATTATCCAAGGCAGCTTAAGTGGAAATGTCAGCTAAGCAATTATCTTTTAAAAAAATATTTTTTTGAGAGATGTTCCAGCAACAATATTTGTCCTTTTGAGAAGGCCGTCTTGCTTCAGATCCACTAAAACTTTCATAGTAACACCTTTCTCTGCAGGTAATAATCTGGTCTAGCCTGGAAACAGCTGTTTCTAATCTTGGTGCATTATCACAAAATGTAATAGCTTCTTCTTCCATTAGATATTTGGAACATTACTGTCCATGCAATCTTCACACAACTTTTTATTATGAACTGCAAGATTACTGCAGGCTGTGTATAGCCTCCATGATTTTCACAGTGCCTTCCCTGGTTGCTATGGCAAGACAAATCTCTGAAAGGAAAACAAAAACTGTTAGAATGATCCACAAAAATGTTGTAAAGAAAAAACAGCACTAAGCTTTTAGATACGCAACCACTAGACCTAGACCTTGAATCCTTCACTCTGGAGCTCATAGACAGTCTAAAATATAATAACAAATTCACTGTAAATCTGATGAAAAACAAATCAATTATATTCAATACCCAGGGCAGTATTTCAACTCCAAAAATCTAAACCCAACAACAGGAACAGATGACTGTAATGGACTAAACAGGCCAGTGGCAACTGGGCATGTAGACAACCTGTTCTATTTCTAATAGATAGAGCTGAACAAGCAACAAAGGACTGTGTAGGAATCTAAGATACAGTAGGACTGAGGCAAAATGACAGCTAGGGAAGAGGGTCACCACAGGGGACATAAGTTAGAAAGGGGTCAGTAAGGTCCACTAGTCCATGCAAGGTACAAGAAAATGACAGACAGCGTGGGTGGAACTTCATAAATTTTGTTTTTGCTCCATGCCGGGATGAATTGTGTTACTTATTTCTGCTTCAGGCCTGGGAGAATAGTGTTAACACATTAATTCTAGTGTATATTGTAAAGACATTGTGGGTTTAGTTACATGGTTATGATCATAAAACTATGAAGGACAACAGATAAAATTTAAGTAACCCTAATATGGATGTTCCAAACAAATAACCTTGGGTAATTTCTCTGGGCTGATAACCTGTTTGATTGCTTTTCTTTTTTTTGAAAAGATTTCACCCTGGCTTTGCATTTTCAGCGACTGCCTGCCCATTGGCTTTTATAAGAATGAAACAGGCCTCAAACCCAGTGCTAGGTGTGAAAGCACAAACATTTCTGGAGGGCAGGATTAGGGATGCTACTTCCACATGGATAGTGTGTCTTAGACAGACTATCGTGTTTTAGTTTGCCATGGAAACTTTAACAACAAATTTACATTTTTTTCTCAGATTACATGTAAAAAGAATAAATAAATAGTCACTATCCTCTGAGTTTAGAAATAACTTTCAAATAGATTTTTAGAAATAAGTATTTTGTAACAGTAATAAATACAGTACAGTTTAAAATTCAAAGTTTTCATCATTTGGCTTTTTAAATGGTTGAATGGGTGCAGTACTTTATGCATCAAAAATAATCTTCTGAATGGCATCTTTAGCAACATTAAAGGATAACAATATAAAAAAAATAACATCACCCCCATTACATGTCCACACTTCCAGCAGCTGAAATCGCTTACACACATTTACAACCATGCTTCCCTCCCTTAGATATCACACAGCAAAGATGAGTGCTAAAAGCCCGCCACCTAGATGGCCCAGGGCCATGGCTTACATAACACTTGTCATTGGCTGGTGGGAATGTCTGTTACAACCTCTCTCCTCCTCTGCCAGTCAAAAAAACTTGAAATGTTCTGTTGCTAGTATACAGCCTACATAATCAAGCTGATCAAGGGTGGGTGGAGGAGTGTTTTCTCACATGCTAGCTTTGAGTGACAGTTAGAGGCAGACAAAATTGTTACGCCCCCTTCCCAGCATGGCTAATTGAAGGCAGAGAGAGGCTCTAAATCAAGAAAAAAATGTATGGGGAGGGCTGCATACCTTTACTCTTTATAAAGCATTTTTTTAAAAAAATGCATTGAGGCAATACAGTAATCCTTTAAGAATTCCATTACAGATGCCTGTTCTTCAAAATACATAGTAAATTTGCTTTTGTTGGAACATTGTTTCCTCCTTAAAGAAATCTAATTACAGTAATCAGACAAAGCATCAATAGTAAATGTAAAATATGTGTGGACTGAGACTGAAGGATGTACTACAAAAAAAATTGTATCTTTCTTTTTGGCCTGTGCTTAAAAAATGTATATATATGCCAAAATAAAATGATTTATGCCTCCTTTTTTTGTAATTTATTTAGGTTCAATCGACTGTGCTCTTCTCTTTCCACATCCTTCATGGTACTGGGACAACCTTTTGAAAATATGTGTTTTCATTTTTGCCTTTATAATGCCAGTCTTAATTATAACAGTTTGCTATGGAATGATGATCTTGCGACTCAAAAGTGTTCGCATGCTGTCTGGATCAAAAGAAAAAGACAGAAATCTAAGAAGAATCACCAGGATGGTTCTTGTAGTGGTGGCTGTTTTCATTGTCTGCTGGACTCCTATCCACATTTATGTTATTATTAAAGCATTGATCAATATCCCTCCTTCTCTTTTTCAGACTGTCACTTGGCATGTTTGCATCGCTTTAGGTTACACAAACAGCTGTCTGAATCCAGTACTTTATGCTTTTCTTGATGAAAATTTCAAAAGGTGTTTCAGAGAATTTTGCATTCCTACATCTTCAACCATCGAGCAACAAAACTCTAATCGTATGCGCCACAATACACGTGATCACGCATCCACTGCCAATACTGTGGACAGGACTAATCATCAGGTATGACTAGCAGTGGAAATGTCATCCCTGGAAACTGGTGTTCCTGCAAGAGATGACATGACTTCAGAAATTACTCAAATAACTACAGGTCTTTAATGGTTTGCTGGCAGTAGACCAACGGAGCAACACAGTTTTGTGCTTAATACTTTCTAAGCACCAAAGAACGAAATCGGTGTGCTGAGTAGGCAGTCACTGTCTCAGCGATGTTTAAGAAGGCATTTTACTGATTACTTGCAGAGTTAAAGGATATAGGAAAAGCCATATGGCAATGTATTTAAAGACACATCTGTATATTTGTTAATTATTTGGGTATATTGAAAAAATAACCAACATGTATAAATAACTTTGTTTATTGGAGATAAATAGTTTATTAATATAAATTCCTATAAAGGGCACACATATTCTTACCCATGATCCTTCACTAGCCATCATTACTTGAGCATAAAATAGCACAACTTTTTTTAATCAACTGATCCTGTATTTTTCTAAGCTCATTGAGTATGCTGCTCATTTTGTTGCAAAATTATAAAAAAAAAAGGCTTAGCAGGTTAATATAAAATAATGCGCAAAACAGGACAACAAACAAAACACAAGCACCAGCAGGATGTGTGCCACAGTTTGAGCAGATTTGATATGCTGTACACAGTATGTGGAGTAGGAAATATGGATGAAATTTCGTGTTAAGTTATTGGTGCATTTTTCTGCTTTACTATAGAAACAGTAGTAAAACTGTTTAATAATAAGTGTAAATTTGGTTATGGGAGGATGTTTCCACATTGTATTAAATATTCCTAAAGAAAATCTGCTCATCTACCATAACTATCCTTTATGCTATTAAAGGGCATTTCAACCCCCCACGAAAATCTATACTTACCTTAAAAAAAAAAAAATTTCTTGACTATCGCCAGCAGCTTCTGTTTTTGTCCTGGTCCTTCTGGGTCACAGCTGTTTGTGATGACATTACCAATCACTAACATCCACCTCCTTAGCAGCTTGTAAAGTTTGTACAGTTTTAAAAGAGGAATAAAGGAGTCAAGAAGGATTCCTCTTTTCAGAGACATCAGAGGGATGGGTAAAGGCTAGTGCAATAAGGAGAAAGATCAGAGTAATTGGGTATTTGGGAGTTTTTACTATCTGTATGGGTTGAAAAGTTTTTAAGTGTCAGTCTCTGGTTACTAAGTATAACAAGAAAATACACAATTTAATATTTGATGTCAGTTATGTTTATTGAAAGATTCAACCTACTAAAATACTCGGAAAAACTGCCATATTCTGTAAATCATCACACTTTTAGTGTCTTGTAATTTATGTGCATTAATTATATGCCAAATAACGTTACAACTAGAGATAATCTTCTTTAAGACATTTTGACATTTTAAGTAATACGAAGGTGTCAGGAAGTGATAAGAGCCTGGTTGCGTAATGATATAGGTAAAAAGAAAAGTCACAATCCTTAGCCAACCTAAGGCTGACAATCATTTAGCTTGTTTAATTACTTCAAGTGCTTTAGAAAATTAGTAGAATACCCTTTCTATAATATAATTGCCTATTGAAAAAGAATAAATAAAATTAAGCCTGAGAATCAATACTGCCTTTTATGTGGCTTTTCCTTTAGAGCAATCATCTGTAAAATGCCGCATACTCCTTGTCAGTTATAGTTAGTCTGGTGTTTTGCCAAATCAGAGTAAATAACATTTGTTGAATTCTTTCGATTTTATTGAACTTACTTTAAAAGAATGTTGTTATTTTAAATGTGCTTAAAGACACATAGGTGTATCATTATCTCTCTCTCTTTCCTTAAATGGGGGAGGGGGCATACAAAAGCCTATTAATACTGCTGGTCAATTATTTTACTGCACTGTTAAGCCTTCTGATTGATTTCTCCATTCAAATCTCCTTTGCCGGTACACCTCTGATTTATGAATCACAAAGACCACCAGGATGTAACTATACATGTACCCAGTCCAGGCAGAATAGTATAAACTAGAACAGTACCTTTTCCTCTGTCGCTGTGTCAGCAAGAGAAAAAAATATATATTGTATTTTTCATTTACAGAATTGTATTGTGTTGTAGGTCACAGGTGGGCCTGAATCTGTGGATAGTTTGTCTGAAAGCCCCATTGTTGCTGAATTAGAAAGAACTGGAATATAAGCTGCAGTCTAGAAGGCTGGCAACTACAAGTTTATAGTTCATGGGTTATTTAATAGATTGTCTGTGCTGTGCACTGTTCAAACATTCAGTATATCGTTGTTGTTGTTTTTTTTACCCATTGTAGGTACTGGGTTGCACATCAAATAACTGTTTAAAGGATAGTACAGTCAACCTTTGCTTCATAGAGTATTATCTTCTGTAGCTAAGTGTCCAAAAATAGTAAGTCATTACCTCATTACTACTAATAGATTTATAGGGAATGCACCTATAGGAGGCCATTTTATATTCACAAATTCATGTGACAAAAAGGGGTTTTGCAATAATTCCATTTTTATTTTGCAGAGTTTGCATACATGCATAAGAGCACTTTACCTTATTGATACTGAAAACGGTGAATGTAATAATTTAAGACTAATGTCTCTTTTGTCTGAATGTCTCATAAGTGGTGAAAATTCAATAACAACAAGCATATTTTCCCATTTATGAAAATATTTAATGTATACCAAGGTTTTTGCACAAGGACTGTGCAGGATAATTCCATGTGGTGGGAGACATTCTAAAAGAATATTAGCATTCACTATTTTCTTCAATTCATTGTGTTTATTGTTTTAATTATGTATATTGTTGGCTTTGTTTATTTGTATTGGTAATTTTTATTGCTAAAAAAGCAAGATTAAGAATCTGCATGCCTTTTTATATCGTTTACTGGGAAATAATCTTTCAAATAATTATCACCACAAATATTGTGTGTCTTAATTACTGTGAAAAAAGAGACAAGCTGATATTTTATATTTTGTTGTGTTCTAACAGTGTTATGCATATTCAAACAGTCAATGATCTGGAGCTTTAATTGTATTAATGTCATTTATGTAATAGTAGAATTTCATCTTTTACTTTTCAAAATACATTCTTGCACAAAAATTATTTATGTATAAAAATCAAAAATGTTACTGTATGGATTTCGATTTTAGGTTTGTTACATTTAGGGACAGTTTCACCTATTGTATGCAGCATGTCTGTCTGTGTGTGCATATAAAACATTGACGGGCGGCCATGCTGAATACGGGTGGGTGGGCATGTTGATTGGCTCAGCACCAGCAGCATATCGTCATAGCAAAGCTAGAACCCTCTGAAGCATGAAAAATCACTGGCACAACTTCAAGCACCGTATATTTGCTTGTTGTAGCAAATGACATCGGCTTTATATGAACCACAGTTTATATTTGCAAGTTTTTATTTTTTTAATGATAAATGCTTGTGCATGCGTTATCATGGAGTATATAGCCAAATGGAACCTTGAGCACCATCAAAACTACTGTGTAATGCTTTGGATATGTTTATGATACTGTGATATACAATATAATGAACTGCTAATGATTTGCTTTGCTTTTTGAACCTGTATTGCGGTATCATTAAATGGTAAATGGTTTGAGAATGACAAAAAGGGTATTAACAGATTTTTCTCTTAGTGGAATTTTTAATGGAATAATAAATCAGTTGAAAGTTACAAATATATAACTTTATGCAGAGTTAATGCCTTTTCAACCAAATTAATTATAGTTTTCTCATACTATTTTACTTCTGTTTCTCCGACTGTCACATTGTCATAATCATAAAATCAAATCAATATCAAGAATTTGCACATCTATCTATGAGGATAACAGATCACGATTGAGAGTAAAAAAACGACAGGACTTAAAATGGTTAAGAATGCAATAATGTAAAAGCTAAAGTACAGTTTTGCAGGTTTTCCACTTATAGGCGCTATACCTGAGCAGCACTATACAAATAAAAATATACCTACACATTAGTCTATTTAACAACTGATTAAAATGCAAAGAGTTTGGATAGACCTGGTAGTTTTAACCCAAACCTGGTTTCAGGGCAAAACTACCAGAAGCAATGTTGAAGATTCCAAAAATTTCCAATTAAAAATATTTCAGGAGATTCAAACTTCTGCAATCTAACAGTGAAGAAAGGAAAGTCTCACTACTTATTTGGTGAAAAGGAGCCAGCGAGCAGTACCACAGCACCATATGGCAGATTCAGGCCCCTGGTGGGGAGGGATAATGGCTTGAGAGAAAACAGACAGCAACAAAATGTAGAATATTGGGGATGGATGAGTATTGGGGGGTGTCACACACTCATCCCAAAATCCATACTGGGCCCATAGTGAAATTACCAATGCAAAAGAGTTTGTCAGGGGCATACCTGCAGGGGCCTAGGGGAAGACCCCTGACCCCCTCCTCCCTCTATGATCTCTTCCGTGATCAGCAGTTTTAAACAGCTGATCGCGAGTATGAATGAAACATACGCACGATCAGCTGTTTAAAAGACCGGACCAGAACTTCCAGTTCAGTTCCAGAAGTTTGGGCCCGGTCTTTTAAACAGCTAATCATGTATATGTTTTATTCATACACGTGATCAGCTCTTTAAAATGGCTGATCGCGGAAGTGATCTTGGGCTTGTGGCAGGTCCTACTACCTTCCGGGCCCCCATGCGGTTGTGGGGTGGCAGGGGCGGTAGTTACACCACTGGTTTATGTTAACCACATACAATCCTGTTGTTATTAGCAAGCTGTGAGTTTAAAACTAAAGCTGGCAAAAAAAACCCTTTCTATTTCCCCCCCCCCACCTTATTGCTTAAATCTTACTGGCTTCCTCCTCCTGGATAATGGCATTTGGAGCTCCACCACGACAAGATCTCATGGCTCCTCCTGCTCCCTGGGGGCCCCCCAAATGAATGTTGTGGTCGCACCACTTGTGTGCGTGACATCAGTGCGCACACATCATGACGTAAATGTGCATGTGCATCAGCGAGAATGTGCGCACGTGTGTGATGTCATTGCAAACATGCCGTGATTATGTCACCCACGCGCACGTCATGCCGATGCGAACACTCATTGACGTCATGTCGCGCACACACTGACGTCACACACGCACACACAGTGAGGTTGCGCACATGTGGTGCGACCACCACTTACATTTGGGTCCCAAGGATGCTGGCGGAGCCAGGAGATCTCGTCAGGGCGGAGCTCCACATCCCGTTATCCAGGATGAGGAAGCCAGCAAGATTAAAGCAATAAAGGTAGGCTCTGTTTGACCCATCCAAGAGCCAATCAGTAGAAATTACTGTTAGGAACATTCCAAGTCAGTGTGCATTCTGGGAAGAAGAAGGATTGTTACAGTACCTGAAATGTCAGCTCACTAATGTCAACAACAAGGAATAGCAAGGGGTATAAATTCAACTGATTTTTCAAATTGGAAGATAATATGTAGAATAACTAGGTATGTAAAATACAAACTAAACATTTTGAAAATAATGATATTTTCCACTGAACTTTTCCTTTAATTCTTTCCCAAAGCATATTCATAAAGTTTGCCACTATTTAGCTATGCTATTATTATGGTAATTTTAATCAGGGTTGCCCAATATGGCCCAGGCTGGGGGTCACACCCACCGGATGGACTGAAGAGCCTTCATTTTCTCTGATCTGGCCACAGGCCATGGACTGGGCATCATTGTTTTAAATAAATACACATTAATGTAGTCAATCAAAGTAGTATAAAAGTTTATCCCAAAATGATTTTTGTGCATCCACATTGAAGTGATAACATCAATAAACCAATCACATTAAATAAATCCTTGATATATTTCTTTATGAACTTTTTCTAACGTGTTTAGTAGCAGTCTACAAAGTGTATAAATTGCACAATATAAGACCTTTGTAATGTACCTGCTTTTTCTTCAGACCTTACCCGTTTGATACAGTATATTAACTGAAAAATATTTCTTTTGACATTTAAATAACAAAAAAAGTCTGTATATAACTTTTCATAACAATGTATAAAGTTGCAGTGTATAAAGTTAGATGCACTACTGTAGAAATTAAATATCTAAAAACTATATTATTGCTGTCTTGAAAAGCACCATGCTAAAATGTATTACGTATATGACGTCCATCATTTTGTTTATACAGTAACATGCTAATTGATATTCATCATCCCATAGAAGAAAAACATTTGTAGATTGCAAAGGGTTAAAAAAAAATCTTGCCTGCGACAGAGAATCTGTTAGCTGTTTGCGCATTGTAGATATTGTCTACCAAAGATTATTTTATGAATCATAAACAAACCGCACTACATAAGGCATAATGATGCTACGTGATGCATAAATCCAAATGGCAACACTGTTTTGAAGCAGGCGATTTTAACTGGCTGTTTCAGTTGTTATTTCTGAAACTCGGGATTGCAGGCACAATACAGTCAGTTTTAGGAACAGGGTGTCCTTAACATTCTTACTTTATGAATGCTCTGATTTGTGGGCTAAGATTTAGCTTAAGAAAGAAAGATTGTATTTTATGACTCAGCAGCTGTGATTGGAGACGGAAGGTCATACTTACCCCATGCTGTTAATAAAAATTTGATTCTATGTCTTGTGCATGTTTGTGTTTTTTATGGTTATTTTAAGATTGATCATTCTGTTTCTGTACGGGTGCATTTTGCTTTTATTCAGTGAGTTTAAAATTTCTATTTAAAAAGTCACAGAATCTCATTTTACTGGAAGCCAACGGTGAGGGTTTATTTAACAATTATAAATGTATTTTATATATAAAGGATTAGCCTAAAAATAAGTTTATGCAACAATCAGTTTATTGATTTGCCCTATGCACGGGTTATGCAATGATAGGTTATGTGTGTGATTAGTGATTAGATTTAAAGGGTATATCCACCCCCCAAAAAAACTTTGGTAACCCCCCAAAACCTCGACCTAGTGAGGTTCATAAAATCCAAAGATGCTTCTAACAGTACTTACCCAGCCTTCTTTCCCCCAAAGCACTTCTGCTTGTTTCAGTGCCTTTTCCTTGCATGGAAGCAAGTAAAAGGGGCTGGACCGGCAGCATCTCCTGTGATTGGTTGAGATGCGATTTAAGTTTTCAGGGCTTGACCTGATGTGCTGTGGAATATGAAGCACTATATAAAAAAATAAATACATCCATACATATGGACAGACATTCTTTTGCTCAACCAATGTTGTTGTTTGGAAGTTTAAGCCCCGTTGATGCTACAGTATTTTGGGCAGAATTATGACTTTGATTTACTAACTGCACCAGTCACTGTACCAGTCAATGTACCAATCACTGGACAAGTCAATGTACCAATCAATGGACCAGTCAACGCACCAAGCACCAATTACTGGACCAGTCAATGCACCAATCACTGTACCATTCAGTGCTCCAATCACTGGACCAGTCACCCGGATAAAATGATTTTTCCTAAAGACCAGTCAGGAGTGATCAGTCACATTGATAATCACACACAATATTTTCTCACAAATGAATTATTAGTCAGAGTAATTGATTGGCCCAATATAATATTATATTATATTAAGTTGTTTGTGATGATGCAAAAAGTATTTATTTTCAGCATCCAAATAGATGTTAGATCTTTTTACTCGGTTACTACACTTAGATAACATCTGATCAGTTAATAGTACGGAGAAACTTGCACCTTTTACTGCCCCTCTGTCTTCATAATGCTGTATTGTAGTGAAAAAAACAGAAGAGGAAAACTGAAAATTGTATCATACTTACCGTAATTTTCATTTCCTGGACTGGTACATGGCAGTGGTCACTAATGGGTTAACCCCCCAGCCTCCAGGCACAGGACAGGAAGTACACAAGCTAATAAATTTAACCCCGCCCCCTCACCAACCAGTCCAAACTGTCCTGAGCATGGGCTGATATGAAGGGAGGGAGCTTAGTGACCACTGCCATGTATCAGTCCAGAAAATGAAAATTACGGTAAGTATGATACAATTTTCAGTTTTCCTGGTCCTTAAACATGGCAGTGGTCATTAATGGGATATACCAAAGCAGTAAGAAAACTAGAAGGGTGGGAACAAACTATACTATAACCCAGAATGAAGGAATTATAACCAACATATCTAACAGATATTTAATATGGCAAATGCTTAGTTAAGCAAATTATATTTGTGAATACAATGGCTAGGACCTGTTAGCATAATTAGCCTAAACTCTATTTACAGGACAGTAGACTAGGTGAATGGCAGTATGTAAAATGCCACTCCCTAGAACTGATAATCACCAGACTGAATATCTGGGGGGAAAAAGACAAGCAAAACCTTAAATACCATAAAAACCGAAAATTCTTAATAGAAAACTCCTGTAGACTATCCATTATACTAGCACCTACAAAGGTAAGGAATGACCAAGGGGCTCTGAAACTCACAACTGGCCATCTGAAGTGATGCAAGGATATCATATCACAATACTAATGGAATAAACTCAGACCTAAACGGACGTAAGAACCTTTTAAATCCTGATAAAGCTCCAGGATAAGATACAAGGGAATCTAAATATCCAAGGCCCGAAGGACTTGCTACCAAGTGGAACATAGTATCCATAAGCAGATAGATTGACAAGAAGGATTCAGGGATAGACAACAACAAAAAAATAATAAAAATCAGTACATTTTAAAATAGAACACTAGGATAAATCAGTTGAAATAAAGAGAGGGAAAAAAAATCTTATAATGAGATGCCCCAAATGGCTAGATTATCTCCACAGATATCCACAGATCCAAATGGCTACAGATATCCACAGATAGCATGATGGTAAGAAGATTAAGCACAAATAAATGCATCAGAATTAAAGAATCTGGTTCTCCAGGGTAGCCCTGATACTTTTAATAGAATATTATGGAAAAGAGACGACACTTATCCACGGACCTGTAGAGGGAACATAAGATAAATTGTTAGCTGTAAACCATTTGCTAAAGAAAAATAGCTTTAGACAGTAACCTGAAAACAAACAAGTTGTAATAAATGGTAAACCAAACAGTTGCTGAAAAGCTCTGGTTATATGCCTTAGGAATCCTGTAGGAAGATAACATTAAATTATGATTTTTGAGGAGCAGTCCTAACAGTATACTCCCAGGGGAAGCTCCCATCATGCACCTACAAATGGATAACAGGAATGTAAACTTCCTTTTCCTGATAGAAAAGGAAGTTAGAGATGAAACTGCAGTGCAGAAAACTGAATTTAACTGTAGAGAGATTTAAATTAAAACCTAGGAACTCTTAATTGTGACATGTTAACCATAAGATAAAAACTCACAAACCTCTGCTAAAGAAAAGGATATTACAGAGTGAGCAACTGAGGGTTCAGTATGCTTCTGAACTCTAGATATTTGACATTGAAGAGAAAGGATAAGAATTGTTAATAGACATATTCTTGAAACTATAAGAAACTAATCTGGAGATAAACTCTTCTCCCTGACTGAATCCTGGCAATACCAAACTGAAATTTATTTCAGGAAAAAATAAAATAAATAAGTTGATCTAATGAGAGAGGATGATCCAGAGATATTTACTCAAATCTGTATCCTTTCATCCCAGCTTGGAGAAACAATAAAGGACAATTTGTCAGAGAAGATACCTGAACAGTTGAATTAGCTGATCACTGAAGATCTATTCTTCCTGGAGACTGAATTCAAACTGGCACATGAGCAGCTAAATATATGCAAACTGGAGATACTTGATCTGTTTCTCTTACACTCTGAACCCTAGACCTTCAAGACTGGAGTAGAAGGGTCAGTAATACAACCTGGAAAACAGAATAACATCACAAATCAGTGGCTCCAGGGTGGCAGTAATTTTTCTCCACAAACAATACCCAACTGGGGCAGATTTGGTACCAGATAACTACAAGCTGTGCTTAACACCCCTATAGGAATGTATCAGCTTGGCTGAAGAAAAGGATTGCAGAGGTCTCCTTTGCTGCTTTATAGTGATGCAGCTCCAACTCTATCAAGTATATATTTAGACAGTAAAAGCAGAAACTTTCAGGCACTGCATGAACTACAGATTGCACATTTTAACTGCAGGTTGCACATTATGGCATAGCAGATTAACTGCTGATTACACGAAACTGCAGAATATAAATTGGGACATTATGTGTTATTTAATTGCAGGGAAAAGATTATGCATTATAGCATTGCAGGAAAACTTCAGATTAAAAGTTTTGGCATTGCAGGATAACTAGATTATATGTTATGTTATTGCAGGGAAACTGCAGATATATATGTTATGGCATTGCAGGGAAACTGCATATTAAACATTATGATATTGCAGCATATAAATGCTATGGCATTGCAGGGAAATTGCAGATAAATAGGTTATGGCATTGCAGGGAAACTGCAGATATATAGGTTATGGCATTGCGGGGAACTGTAGATTATTATAACATATAACAATGCAGGATAACTATAGATTATTATACCATATAGCAATGCAGGGTAACTGTAGGGTAAATATTGTTTATACCATACATATTCATTCAGGGTAACTAGATAATTATAACATATAGCAATGCAGGGTAACTGTAGATTATACAACATAACAATGCAGGGTAACTAGATTATACCAAATAGCAATACAGGCTAACTGTAAATTATACCATATAGCAATGTAGGCTAAGATTATACCAAATAGCAATGCAGGCTAACTGTAGATTATACAAATAGCAATGCAGACTAACTGTAGATTATACCAAATAGCAATGCAGGATAACTGTAGATGATACCATATAGCAATGCAGGATATCTGTAGATTATACCATATAGCAATGCAGGGTAACTGTAGATTATACCAAATAGGAATGCAGGGTAAATGTAGATTATACCATAAAGCAACGCAGGATATCTGTAGATTATACCATATAGCAATGCAGGGTAACTGTAGATTTTACCATATAGCAATTCAGGGTAACTGTAGATTATACCATATAGCAATACAGGGTAACTGTAGATTATATCATATAGCAATGCAGGATAACTGTAGATTATACCATATAGTAATGCAGGATATCTGTAGATTATACCATATAGCAATGCAGGGTAACTGTAGATTATACCAGGGAAAAGATTATGCATTATAGCATTGCAGGAAAACTTCAGATTAAAAGTTTTGGCATTGCAGGATAACTAGATTATATGTTATGTTATTGCAGGGAAACTGCAGATATATATGTTATGCATTGCAGGGAAACTGCATATTAAACATTATGATATTGCAGCATATAAATGCTATGGCATTGCAGGGAAATTGCAGATAAATAGGTTATGGCATTGCAGGGAAACTGCAGATATATAGGTTATGGCATTGCGGGGAACTGTAGATTATTATAACATAACAATGCAGGATAACTATAGATTATTATACCATATAGCAATGCAGGGTAACTGTAGGGTAAATATTGTTTATACCATACATATTCATTCAGGGTAACTAGATTAATAACATATAGCAATGCAGGGTAACTGTAGATTATACAACATAACAATGCAGGGTAACTAGATTATACCAAATAGCAATACAGGCTAACTGTAAATTATACCATATAGCAATGTAGGCTAAGATTATACCAAATAGCAATGCAGGCTAACTGTAGATTATACAAATAGCAATGCAGACTAACTGTAGATTATACCAAATAGCAATGCAGGATAACTGTAGATGATACCATATAGCAATGCAGGATATCTGTAGATTATACCATATAGCAATGCAGGGTAACTGTAGATTATACCAAATAGGAATGCAGGGTAAATGTAGATTATACCATAAAGCAACGCAGGATATCTGTAGATTATACCATATAGCAATGCAGGGTAACTGTAGATTTTACCATATAGCAATTCAGGGTAACTGTAGATTATACCATATAGCAATACAGGGTAACTGTAGATTATACCATATAGCAATGCAGGATATCTGTAGATTATATCATATAGCAATGCAGGATATCTGTAGATTATACCATATAGCAATGCAGGGTAACTGTAGATTATACCATATAGCAATGCAGGGTAACTGTAGATTATACCATATAGCAATGCAGGGTAACTGTAGATTATACCATATAGCAATGCAGAATATCTGTAGATTATACCATATAGCAATGCAGGATAACTGTAGATTATACCATATAGTAATGCAGGATTACTGTAGATTATACCATATAGCAATACAGGGTAACTGTAGATTATACCATATAGCAATGCAGGATAACTGTAGATTATACCATATAGCAATGCAGGATTACTGTAGATTATACCATATAGCAATGCAGGATATCTGTAGATTATACCATATAGCAATGCAGGATATCTGTAGATTATACCATATAGCAATGCAGGGTAACTGTAGATTATACCATATAGCAATGCAGGATAACTGTAGATTATACCATATAGCAATACAGGGTAACTGTAGATGCAGGATATCTGTAGATTATACCATATAGCAATGCAGGGTAACTGTAGATTATACCATATAGCAATGCAGGGTAACTGTAGATTATACCATATAGCAATGCAGGGTAACTGTAGATTATACCATATAGCAATGCAAAATATCTGTAGATTATACCATATAGCAAAGCAGGATAACTGTAGATTATACCATATAGTAATGCAGGATTACTGTAGATTATACCATATAGCAATACAGGATAACTGTGAATTATACCATATAGCAATGCAGAGGATTACTGTAGATTATACCATATAGCAATGCAGGGATTACTGTAGATTATACCATATTAGCAATGCAGGATATCTGTAGATTATACCATATAGCAATGCAGGATATCTGTAGAGATTATACCATATAGCAATAGCAGGGTAAACTGTAGATTTATAACCATATAGCAATGCAGGATAACTGTGTAGATTATACCATATACAATACATGGTACACTGTTAGATGATACATATAGCAATGCAGATATACTGTAGATTATACCATATAGCAATGCAGGATAACTGTAGGTATACCATATAGTAATGCAGGATTAACTGTAGATTATACCATATAGCAATACAGGGTAACTGTAGATTATCCATATAGCAGCAGGATAACTGTAGATTATACCATATAGCAATGCAGGATACTGTAGATTATACCATATAGCAATGCAGGATATCTGTAGATTATACCATATAGCAATGCAGGATATCTGTAGATTATACCATATAGCAATGCAGGGTAACTGTAGATTATACCATATAGCAATGCAGGATAACTGTAGATTATACCATATAGCAATACAGGGTAACTGTAGATGCAGGATATCTGTAGATATACCATATAGCAATGCAGGGTAACTGTGATTATACCATATAGCAATGCAGGGTAACGTAGATTATACCATATAGCAATGCAGGGTACTGTAGATTATACCATATAGCAATGCAAATATCTGTAGATTATACCATATAGCAAAGCAGGATAACTGTAGATTATACCATATAGCAATGCAGGATACTGTAGATTATACCATATAGCAATAAAGGATAAAGTAGATTATACATAAGCAATGCAGGATTACTGTAGAAAAAAAAATTCAAAATTATATTACACCATATAGCGATGCAGGGTAACAGTAGATTACACCATATAGCAATGCAGGGTATCTGTAGATTATACCATATAGCAATGCAGGGTATCTGTAGATTATACCATATAGCAATGCAGGGTAACTGTAGATTATACCATATAGCAATGCAGGGTAACAGTAGATTACACCATATAGCAATGCAGGGTAACAGTAGATTACACCATATAGCAATGCAGGGTAACAGTAGATTACACCATATAGGGCAATGCAGGGATATCTGTAGATTATCCATATAGCAATGCAGGGATCTCTGTAGATTTATACCATATAGCAATGCAGGGTAACTGTAGATTATACCAATAGCAATGCAGGATAACTGTAGATTATACCATATAGCAATGACAGGGTAAGTTTCTGTAAGATGCAGGATATCTGTAGATTATACCATATAGCAATGCAGGTATGTGATTACATATGCATCAGGTAACTGTATTATACCATATAGCATGCAGGGTAACTGTAGATTATACCAATAGCAATGCAGAAATAATCTGTAGATATACCATATACAAAGCGGATAACTGTAGATTATACCATATAGTAATGCAGATTACTGTAGATTATACCATATAGCAATACAGGGTAACTGTAATTATACCATATAGCAATGCAGGATAACTGTAGATTATACCATATAGCAATGCAGGATTACTGTAGATTATACCATATAGCAATGCAGGATATCTGTAGATTATCCATATGCATGCAGATATCTGTAGATTTACCATATAGCAATCAGGTAACTGTAGATTATACCATATAGCAATGCAGGATAACTGTAGAATTATCATATAGCAATACAGGGTAACTGTAGATTATACCATATACATACAGGGTACTGTAGATTATACCTATAGCAATGCAGGATAACTGTAGATTATACCATATAGAATGCAGGAAGATATCTGTAGATTATACCATATAGCAATGCAGGTACTGTAGATTTAACCATATAGCATGCAGGTACTGTAGATTATACCATATAGGTCAATGGGCAGGATAACTGTAGATTATACCATATAGTAATGCAGGATTACTGTAGATTATACCATATAGCAATACAGGGTAACTGTAGATTATACCATATAGCAATGCAGGATAACTGTAGATTATACCATATAGCAATGCAGGATAACTGTAGATTATACCATATAGCAATGCAGGATATCTGTAGATTATACCATATAGCAATGCAGGATATCTGTAGATTATACCATATAGCAATGCAGGGTAACTGTAGATTATACGATATATCATGCAGGATAACGTAGATTATACCATATAGCAATGCAGGATTACTGTAGATTATACCATATAGCAATGCAGGTAATCTGTAGATTATACCAATATAGCAATGCAGGATATCTGTAGATTATACCATATGCAATACGGTAACTGTAGATTATACCATATAGCAATGCAGTAACTGTAGATTATACCAATAGCAATACAGGATAACTGTAGATTATACCATATAGCAATACAGGGTAACTGTAGATTATATCATATAGCAATGCAGGATAACTGTAGATTATACCATATAATAATGCAGGGATATCTGTAGATTATACCATATAGCAATGCAGGTAACTGAGATTATACCATATAGCATGCAGGTACTGTAGATTATACCATATAGCAATGCAGGATACTGTAGATTATACCATATAGCATGCAGGATAACTGTAGATTATACCATATAGCAATACAGGGTAACTGTAGATTAATCCATATAGCAATGCAGGATAACTGTAGATTATACCACATATCAATGCAGGATATCTGTAGATTATACCATATAGCAATCAGGGTAACTGTAGATTATACCATATAGCAATCAGGTAACTGTAGATTATACCATATAGCAATGCAGGGTAACTGTAGATTATACCATATAGCAATGCAGGATAACTGTAGATTATACCATATAGCAATGCAGGATCAACTGTAGATTATACCATATAGCAATACAGGGTAACTGTAGATTATATCATATAGCAATGCAGGATAACTGTAGATTATACCACATAGCAATGCAGGATATCTGTAGATTATACCATATAGCAATGCAGGGTAACTGTAGATTATACCACATAGCAATGCAGAAGGTCTTACAGGGCTGGTAATACCAAGATGTTTTCTAGCCAACTGCTATAGGCTGAAGCCTACTTTAGAACCTATGCAATCTGGTGTATTGACAATGGAGTGATGATCTGAAAGGAAAAAAAAGGTTAGTAATTAATCTAAATAACAGTTGTATTCAATTAGATCAACTGGACTTGAAGTTTCTTGAAGACGTTTCGCTAGTCATCTGACTGGCTTTCTCAATTCAGCCAGGTGTAAGGGCGTGATTGGATAGTGGCATAAATGGCCTCCTTATCACCTCTCTTGAACCTGTCACGTTCCTTTGCCAATATGTTAACATTACAATCTTCAAAGGTATGTCCTTTATCCTTAAGATGCAGGTACACGGCTTAGTCCTGACCCGAGGAATTGGCTCTTCTGTGCTGGGCCATACGTTGATGCAGTTGCTGTTTGGTCTCACCCACATACAAATTAGAGCATTCTTCACTGCACTGCACTGCTTATATGATGTCGCTTTTCCTGTGTTTCGGTATTGGGTCTTTCGGATATACCAATTGCTGCCTCTGTGTTGTTCGGTTAAAGCAGACAGGGATACGGTATTTTTTTAAATTCTTCTTAATTTCTCAGAGACCCCTGCTACATATGGGATGACTGAGAATGCCAGTCGGATGACTAGCGAAACTTCTTCAAGAACTAAACTTCAATTCCAGTTGATCTAATTGAATACAACAGATATACCATGACCTGGATGAATGAGAACCATCACAAGCAATCTAAATAACAATTCTTACCTAAAAGAACAGCTCATCTCCTGGATGTAGATCTCGCTTAGAATGGTGCCCCCTGGAGCTAATTTCAGCCTGAACAAAAGGAACTTTATATATATATTCCAATTGTCATCCACAAGAAATATCGACTGACAATGATGTGGGGAAAATTAGTAGATTCCTGAAGATAAACCAGAGAGTGGTAACATACCATACCACATGGAAGCCAAAAAAAGACTGAGAAACTTGATGCACCATTGATTGCATCATCTCTGCCATGGATTCAAGGCTTTTTCTGGAGGAACATATAATTCACAATCTTCTTCCGCTTCACACCCTTGAGACTCCAAAATTGGAGCTGAAGGTATGGTCACTGACTCAGATATGGATGCCTGAGCAGGTAAGGATGTCTGAGGTGAGGATTACAGTGGATACAACACACCATGTGCTGGGCCTTAACTACTTCCAGAAAAGCACAGACATCATAGGAAACCAGTAAGATACTTCTTTCTTCTTCCGTAGCAGGAAACATTAAACGCAACTTGTTAGTTATAGATGATTTCTTCCTGCAAGGGCTCCCTAAAGATATCTGCGGTATCAGGTATCCCTAAAGATACCTGCGGTATCAGGTATCTACAAGCTGCGCATGACACAAAAAATGGAGCGTTGCAGCTAGGCCCAAAAGAGAAGGGGGCAACCATTCAGATCCAGGATAGAGCTTCACTTGTGCATCCTCCTATGCGAGGGACAGGAAAAGGACTGGTAGGTGAGGGGGCGGGGTTAAATTTATTAGCTTGTGTACTTCCTGTCCTGTGCCTGGAGGCTTTGGTCTTATCCCATTAGTGACCACTGCCATGTTTAAGGACCAGGAAAGTGATATTCCAATTAAATCAGCAGTTTTAGCCTATACTGTAAGTAAGTTAAAAATGTGGTTAACCTAAAGCTTTCCATTAAAGGGTATCTGTGGTCTCCATACAAGGCACATTTATTACAAAATAGCACACTCCTACCTTTAAAATTACCTCAGAATCATGCTTCTAGCTGCAATCTATCCAAAGTCACAGCAGTATAAAAGGTGGTAGCACTGTGAGCTGTGGCATCACCAGCATCAGTAAACAGCCCCCAATTGTCAAGTTTGTGCATGCCCACTTGTTATTAGCTGCATCATAAGCCCCGCTCTGAATTTCTAAATTATTTTTGAAGCTATCCACAAGCCTGAAAAGTTTTTTCTCTCCATTATGTGTTCATGGGTAGAGTATTGTACAGAGGATGATAGGAAGTCTGTAACTAGCTGCAGTAAAGATCGATTTTGGGGGGGTGGGGCAGACAGGACAGACAAGAAAGTGTTACTTTTCAAGCCTTAAGATCCAGAGGTGCTAGACACATCATCCTAGGCCTGTTAGAAATGTATGAGAGACAAGGACCAGTTACCCTTAAAAAAGGGGGAGAATGTAAAAAAATTGGCGTTCATCTCTGACATCGCGTACTGCCATTTTTGCCTGCTGGATTGAGAAGAAATATTTTATTTGTTGTCTTGTGCCATATATTTAGGGAGATTTACCCAGAGCCACAATCACACTGGTTAATTCTCCTGTCTGAGATTCAATATGCAATTTGAATCCATACAGTGCAACTTCAATGCCAGCTATAAGTAGTGCAAATTGCATATTGAATTCCTGTGCTGCTTGCGATTATTGTCCTTTAATAATTGCTATAAAGTTAATTGAAAGTAAAAATAAAAGAGGATTTTGAAGCAACATTTTCTGATTTTTGACATTTCCAATAGAACTTACTGACATTGGAGCACTGGTAAATATGGGGCAAAATTAGTCTTTCAGGGATAATTTAAACGCTACACTTCTAGATGTCTGATATGTAAAAATGTAACCCCATTGTAGTATACTGTACGTTTCAGTGATGAATTTAAGTAAAGATATTTAATTGCAAGTCTATAATTACTATAGTTTGTAAATTCTAGCCATCTAGGTATCAATGGCCAAGGAAGCTTTAGAGGGCGTTTTTTCTCAAAATTGTTAAAGTTAAATGTGATGGGATCTCAAAAGATTGTCAGTTTATGGATTCAGAAGTAATATTTTAACATGTAGACGATGCAATAATACAACATAGACAAATGTTTTGGATTTATTGCCCTTTTTTTTTTAAATGTGTGTTTAAAGATAAGAATTAGAAGTGTTACTAGGAATCACTGGCCTTCCCAGTAAAACTATGATGGTGCCTCTATCTCTGCTTTATCTATGGTGCTTTTCTGGGAGGAGATTATATCTGGAAAAATAAGAAGATTGTCCTCCCTGCTTCCAAAGTAGTTATGCCCATGATAAGAATTTGAAGCAGCAACATACTGGGGCATATTTATAAAGGCACGGTATTGCTAATTGCGACCTACTTTTACGCAATTCCAAGTGCGATTGCATTTGCGTTGCAGTGTGTCCGTGCCCTAAAAGACATTTTAATGTCAAGATACTTGTGGGTACATTGAAATATGAAATAAGTTGGTAATTTCCAATTTAGTTTATTGTGTGTAAAAAAAGTTTTACAGGGTGCCATTACCAATGAATTACAATAAATACTATCATTTTATTTTGTTCTACTAGAAGAAGTCTTGTGTAAAAACCCCACAACAGAGCTCACCTATCCTTCCTCATTCATACGATGCATAAAGTAGTAATGTGTGCTGGTAAAAACAAAATCTCTTTACACTGTTAGTATTACAAATCATAAACCTTTCACTTGTTAAGCCTTATACAGATGGCCATCTGCAGCTGACAGATTTAACAAATTTACCAAACTATATACTGACTGAGAGTCAAATATTTTAGTCTTATGATGAAGGTACATTGGATGATAGTTTCAGATTTAGAAAAATATATTGAAATCAGTTGTGTCACCAGGTTGATCCAATTAAAATATTAGTCTGAGAAACCAATTGGACCAAAATGTCATGTGCTAGCCCTAAATATTAGGTCCAGAGATGTTATTTTTTTGGCACAATGGTCAGTAAAAGTATATATTAAACAATAGAGAGCAAAAGAGCCAGTATAGTTGGTGCCTTAGGGTATATTAGTATTAGTATACCAGTAAAACAGACGTTTGTAAATTTATTAAAATGTATTAAGTTCTTCAAAGTTTCTTGTTTGAGCTCAGGGGTATAGGTTAGGGGGAAAATTTGTATGCAACCTTATACCTGTGTGCAGGGTTTTTTGGGAGTTATCCGGACTCAGCAAGTATCAGAATAGTACTGCCTGGTGCCTGGTGGTGGATAGGCAAAGTGAGTTTGTTAATATATTGTTGTGCCATTTTAAACTGAGATTTACAGATATCTTGATCTTAATCAATTTTTATCTTTTTTTAGCTCTCCCTTTCCCCCTAATTTATACCACTGTGTGCAAGCAAGATACTTTTTATTAAACGGTTAGTGAGAATTTCAGACCTAAATAGACCAAGCCCTGTCTGGCTTTGAAAATATTCCCCAATATCCTTTATAACAGCTAGGTTAAACACAAGTGTTTAGTGATGAAAAACATGGAATGGCAATCATTATATCGTAAATGGATGTATACTTACAAAATATCACCTTGTATGTTGAGTACATCACATAGACTTTTCCTTATTAACTGCTCATTAAGAGGTGTTACATCTCCCTGCGTTATTGATGCCTCGTATTGATGAGTTCTAGGAGACTGAAATGTATTTATGTTGCTGTAATTTTACACAGAGAATGTTAAATGCTGTAAAAGTCTAACAGTTTTTTCATTAAAGATTTACCATAAAAAAAATATTTAGTAGTCTCCTCTGTCTAGAAGCTATTTACATACTGAGTAAAGAGAAATATCCAGTACCCAGTGGAGGTGGTGCCTAAAAGTGGCCATACACATGGAGGGTCAGTCAGTCAGACCATGTTTGCTGTTACCACTCCTAAAAGTAGATATTCACTTTTGAATCCACTGTAAACTTCTGCTCCCAGTCTCTGCTCCAATCATCTTCCTAGTTTCAGCAGTCAATCATGCCTGTGACAGATAACATCAAGATCTTAATCCAGAGAAGGATTAAGATCAAACTGGGCCTGGGCAGGGCTGATATCCGGGGTCCCCTTGTTCTTGTATAGCTGTAGTAATGAAGTGGGCCCCCTAATGTTTACTGGGCCCAAGGCACCTGCCTTAATAGATAATCCTGTTCTAGTCACAGCCAATGATTGTTTGCTGCTAACTGCCTCAAAGGAAGAAAAGTGAAGCAGTCTCAGGAGTGAATATACTTTTTTAGGAGCGGTGGAGAGTTTAGTAACATAGTAATTATAATAAACATACGTCCATGTAGTCCAACCCAGGCATCCCACCCTTCCCGGGAGTCTACTGGATTTTCGGGTGATCACCCGCACTACCGCAAGACCACTCCAAACTCCCGCGACCCGAACTTACCTGACATCTCTGCCTCCTGAACAGCTACTTTTCCTTGTCACGCCTTTTCTGTGCCATCATTTACGTCACACCCACCCTAGCTACACCTATTTTGTGACGTAAATTATGTCACACGCAGTGGGCTGCCCCTAACCCCCCTGAATGTCAATGAAAGTATACCTGAATCAACCAGAACTACCATATATACTCGAGTATAAACCGAGGTTTTCAGGTTGTCAAATCAGCCTGAGATACCAACCTCTGTTTTTACTCGGGTCAGTGATCTGCCTGTAGTGATCTACCAGCTGACGTCACTGCCCGGCGCTGAGTAGTGACGTCAGCCAGCAGAACAGTACAGGCAGCGATTGAGCGGTGTCCGTATTTGCAGAGTGAGTGACTGAATTGATGGATTACAAGTACAGGTAAGATGGATGAAATACCCACTTACCGGTAAGTCATCTTGTCCACTTAACTGGGGGGAGGGTGCTTGCCACTGCAGATGTTTGGAAACTGCTACTAAAGCATGCTGGGAGTTGTAGTTTCCAAACATCTGGAATGCCAAAGAATGAGGCTTTAGTTGCCCTTTAAATGGACAGCAGAATTCCCATACAGTAATAACCAAATCCATTATTGCTATTATTGTATGGGACTACTGTATGGGAATTCTTCTGTCCATTTAAAGGGCAACTAAAGCCTCAAAACAATATAGAATCAGAAGGCAGTAGTGGTCATATTTTCTACCCTCGGTTTATACTCATGTCAATCACTGGTAACTTGTAACAAACCCCTACAATAGTGCAGGCACTTTATAATGACATAATTGTATATACATATATATATATATATATATATATATATATATATATATATACATATAATATACCACGTATACATAAAAAGTCTTTTTAAAAAGTGTGGATATATATATATGGTATATTGTATGTTTTGAATAGTAATATGGGTCACGTTATGATGTTTAAACTATGTATCGTTATTTATTGCCACTGGCACTTTTTAACTCCTGCAATGAGGGGGTGGAGTTGTACACTACTTGTATAATGATGTCATTATAAATTACCTGCACTGTTGTAGTTGTTTGTTACACCTGAGGAAGGAGGTATAGCCTCCCGAAACGTTGTGTACTTGGTTTCAGCACTAAATAAATTGAATATTCAAATATTGCTCAAGAGTGTGCCTCCCTTGAAAGTTTATATGTATACTTACCTGATGTGGTGTAGACCATAGGGGTGCACCTCATAACCTACCTGTTTGGACTCCACAAACTTGCTACAAAGTGAAAAGGGGTATCCATGCCTCGTCCCATTAGTGATAGTTTTTTATTTGGATCTGTACCAGTATGTTATTTACTTTGGCTTTTGGGTTATCATAGAGGCAGAGGATTGCTTTGATGAGTTCCATGGGAAAACCAAACACGTTCATTAAAATTTTCAGATCCAAACGACCCTGTTGAAGGTTTTCTCAACATCCAGAGATTGAAGCATTGAGGGGCTGCCTCCTGACAGGGCCCTCTGTAGTGTTAGACAAACAAGAAAAATAGTGTCCATAGAATTCGCTCACGCAGACAGGTATTAGAGTCAAGAAAATGTCCCTGGTATAAATTATACGATATCCCTAAATCAAGCCTCACATAATCATAGTATAAAGTGGCATAGTGAAATTCCTATACTTAGTCAAATGTCTCAACAGTTGGGCAGAGGCAATACAATGGTTCATCATAAACCAAGAAAATAGGATTCAGGGATTTCCAGGAGACAAGTCCATAATACGACCCCCCAGGGGGCAGGCAGAACGAACCATTTTGCTGCAAGAGCTTCCTTCCACTGCGGCCTGTTTAAGGTACTGTTTCGGGACATTTTATCTAGGAGAGGGAAGTGGGCGGTATGTCTGACGTCAGTTGCGTGGTCACTTGTTAACGTTACGTCATTACACAGCGTTCCGTAACATGTCCCAGTACCCGAAGCTGCAATGGAAGATCTTGCAGGGAAACGCACCCGGTCTGCCTGCCCCCTGGGGGGTCGTATTATGAAATTGTCTCCTGGAAATCCCTGAATCCTATTTTCTTGGTTTATGATGAACTGTTGTATTGCCTTTATACTATGCACTTTATACTATGATTATGTGAGGCTTGATTTAGGGATATTGTATAATTTATAGCAGGGACACTTTCTCCAGGGAAAGGCAGGGTGATGGGTTATTTTAAGTGTTTTTAACTTTTTTGTTAAGTGTATTCATTCACCTTGTGAGTTTTGGAAAGATGAAAACTGTTGCAGTCAAATAGGAAACATTTAAAGGGTATGTCCACCCAAAAATAAACTTTTTATATGTTCTTTATATAATAGCACCAACCTCAAACGCCATGTTCATTTTTCTCAAAATCATTTGCTTTGCCTGATATTTAATGAGATATATATCAGGCTGCACTTCCTCTCCACTTCCACTTTAGATGACCCCGAGCTGCAGCTTAGGAAAAAAAAAAAATTCTTGCCTGTGTTTGTGTGTGTCTCTCTCTCTATCTCTCTCTCTGGGCTGGCTGGCTGCAGCTGTTGATCCTGGATTTCTTCAGTACACATAACTTTACAGCTGTGATTGGTTGAGAGGGAAAATCCAGGGATCCAGGGGTCAGACCATTACTGATGCAACTTCCTCTGTTCTCACTGCTGGATGCTAACAGACATGCTCAAGAACATGAAAAGAACAGAGACAAGGTAATGTAACCTGTCTCTGTTCATCACTGTATTGGTCCATGTTGCAGGATTAAGCCAGCTACAAAGGTCTGTAACTTTTGAACCACTGGACCGATTTACATGCTGTAAAGTTTGTTTTGGAGCACTTATTTGGGCCAAATAAATATAAAAAGTTAGTTTTGGGGGTGGACTTGCCCTTTAAGGCGGTCTTCAGAGGACAACTCCAAAATGCCATTACCCACATAAAAAAGTCTACGAGAAAAGTCTAACCAGTGGGATGTTTCCCTGCAGGAGCTGCAAACAATGCAAACATGTTATAAAATCGAAAGTGTTTATACATCCTGACACCAATCAGACATTCCATCTAAGAGGCCACTTTACTTGTGACACAAAATATGCGGTGTATGCTCTTTTATGCCCATGTAATAAAATCTATGTGGGAGAGACTACACAACCGGTAAAAAATCGCATATCACAACACAAATCCAGTATTAAACTAAAAAATACCAAATTACCTGTACCAATTCACTATCAGGAAGCACATCATGATGAGTCTGATCTGAGATTTCTAGTTCTTGAGTCTGTCCCTAGACCCAAACGTGGGGGTGATAGGGAGCTGCTACTTAAGAAAAGAGAGGTATGGTGGGTACATAGATTGGGTACCCTCCATCCCGTTGGACTGAACCATGATTATGACTTACATGTTTATTTATGATATTATGTACTTGTACCATTATTTTTGGATTTACTGAAATCCTCTTTTTCCTTGTGTAACTTATGTTTTTTAGGGATCCATGAGTGGTGCCTTGATATCTTCCTTTGCCTCCTTTCTATACCTAAATGGGATTGTGTATGTTTGCTTAATACATATTCTGTTCATCTGCATTGGATTGGTTTAATGAGGGGGCGGACATAATGGGGAGGAGTATAAATAGGAAATACCAGCATTGTGTGTTATAAATTATTTTGTATTATGACATGGCCGTTGCCCGACTATACAGCGAGCCTCATAATAAAAGATTACTGCATGGACTTATCTGAGTGCGGTGTATTACATGATTTATGTATATATATATATATATATATATATATATATATATATATATATATATATTATACACCCTGACTAGACAGAATTCATCCCCGGAAAGTCCACATCAATCAATATCAGAAACACACTAATCAACATACTAGTAGACAATGACAACTCCAGCTCCCGTATTATGGTCTCCCTTGACACTGCCAAAGCATTTGATTCCGAGGAATGGCCTTTCCTCTGGGAATGTATGAGAAGGTTTGAATTTGGACCAATTTTCTGCAAATGGGTACAAATTTTATACATGCACCCGATAGCCACTATAAAAGTTAATGGCACAATCTCTGACCCCTTTCCCTTAGCCAGAGGAACTAGACAGGGTTGCCCCCTGTCCCCCTACCTATTTGCCCTGGCAATTGAGCCACTGGCAATCCAGTTATGCTCCCACCCCGATATAACTGGTCTGTCCCTAGGCCAGCATACTGCAGTGATAAGTCTATATGCTGACAATCTAATCCTATACCTGAGCAACCCTGATAAATCTCTCAGAACAGCCTATGATCTGATTACCCAGTACGGACCCATTTCTGGTCTATATATCAATTGGACCAAATCAGCCCTCTATCCGATAGATAAACCCATCTATATCCCACCATTTGCACGGAATCTTCTTCCCAAGGCAGATAATTTTAAATATCTCAGAATCCATATAACTCAGTCTCCGACCGTTTTCTATGATCTGAATATTGCCCCCCTTCTAACTTTAGTAACCAACAAATTTAAATCCTGGCAAAATCTTCCGCTAAACCTTATTGGCAGGGTCAATCTGATAAAGATTATTATTCTACCCAAAATATTGTATATTCTTCAACATAGTATGAAATATATCCCAGACCACTTCTGCAAAGTCTTATAATCCCCTTCTTATGGAATGGAAAGAGAGCCAGGGTTAAAATTAAAACACTGATGAGACCAAAAACACAAGCAGGACTAGCCTTGCCAAATTTTCAACTTTATTATTTGCAAGCCAATTGAAATATTTCAATCTCTGGATAACACCCGAACTACAAGATGAGATAAATCCCACAATACCATATCTCTATGATATGGAGGGTATGCTACTGGCATACCTCCCGACACACCCTCTATCCTTTCTAAATAACCCCGCATATAACCTACCAGCTGGAGGCACTGAGCTCCACAAACAACAGTATAAGATATAGAACAAGGCCCAAAAGTCTATCAAATACACGGATATCCCAGAGGAGACCCCACTGTGGTACAACTACCCGCACCTATACTCTCTTAATATTAATTATTTATTGGAGCAAAGTGGTATCACTAAATTTGCACATATTACTCAAAACAACCAACTGATCCTTTTCTCGGAATTCAAGAAAAAATTCAAAGTCCGAGATGAATTTCTATTTAAATATTTACAGCTTAGATACTGCTTGATAATATCCCTGTCTCACGGAACCCTATTATTAATATACTTACACAAGACAGCGCAAAACATATAATTTCCAACCTGTATGCCCTCCTCCTGAACACACAACTCCCAAATGAAACTGCCCCCATAATAGAGAAATGGTCCCGATTTATACCAACCCTCACTACCCAAGACTGGGAAGAACTAGCCAAAACCCATCTCAGGGAATCACCGTCAGCCCCAAACAGACTTATACAATTTTATATCCTTCACCAGTCTTAGATAACACCTCTCAGACGATCCCGAATGAGCCATAGAGTTTCGGGCTACTGCCATAATTGCTTCCTTGGATTTATAGTAATGTATCATGCAAATAATGTCTCGGGAGGGGCGTCTCCCTCCAAGAGTTTTGCTCTTAGGGCTCTATGGGCTCTGTCCATATGCAAGTCTATCTGTGACTTGTTTCCCAGCAGGTATTGAAACAGTCTAGGAAGTTAGCTTTCTAGATCATTGATGTCTTCTGGAATGCCTTGGAGTCTAATATTACTCCTGCGATCTCTATTCTCTGAGTCCTATGGTTGGTCTCAGAGGATGAACAGATCATTCCTGATTTCCCTTATTTCAGTTTCTGTCTGTTTGCAGAAAGCAGACAGGTCGTCTGTGGTGGTTTCCAGAGCTGCTACCCTGTTCCCCAGAGCAGCGATCTCCTGCTTCACCTCCTGGATTATCTTTGAGAGGTAAGTATGGATTTCTCTATCTGTGAGTACACGGCCTCTAGATCAGGGCATGAACGGGGGCTGCTTCAGGTGGAGGCACACATGGGACACCGGTGCCTTCTTGACTGCTCCGCGGGGTCTCAGGTGTGGGCCAGTAGTCAGTCAATTCCGCCTTTGGCATTTTTGCTGTTTTTTGGGGGCATAATGATGTTGTCCAGCTACTTGCCTGGAGTTTCAGGGAAGCAAGGCTATTTGACAATAGGAAAATTCATTAAGTTCTGTTTTGGGAAATTGTATGTAATAAGCGTGCTTATGTAAAGGTAGAACATTTAAAATTCATGCTATGATGTACATAAAAGCCTCACTTAGGAAACATTAAACTGTAAAAATAATAACTTTTTGTTTTCAATATTTTACAAAGTGCTGCAAAATCTTGTTTGTTACTAGGTTACTAAGTAACAATTAAGTTTAGTTTTATATTATATTATATTGAATAAAGTTCAATTATTTGCCAGTTTTCTCACACTCCTAAACGGCACATCTCATAATATAGAGATGGACTTTAAATATTCTTTAAATATTCTACTATATATTAAAACCTAATAAATTTTATAGTTTTTGGTGAAGTATAGTAATGATGCTAAATTGGAGTATTTTCATAATAATTAAAGGGTATGTCCACCTGAAAATTAAATTTTATCTGTAGTGTAGGCACCTCCTTCCCAACCCTAACCACATGGTTTAAATTGTAAAAAAAAGGTGCCAGAAAACTTACCAGCCTTTGTTTCCATGGCCATTTCATCTATTGATACTTCTGGGAACAGAGTATTATTAGGGGCAAGACAGGCAGCAGCATCTGTGATTGGCTGAGAGGCTATTGAGAAAGATGAAGGAACACGGTCTGGTAAGTAAGTTTCTGGTCATTAATTTTTTCAATTTAAATCATGCGGTTAGGGTTGGGTGGAGGTGCCTACACTACAGAAATTAGTTTATTTTTATTACACTCACTGCAGCATGTGGGAGGGAGGGGGGGGGACCGTCCCTCTGGGCATGCCAGAGTCCTCCAGGAGGACAGGGAAGGGAAAAAAACTTCACACACAGGAAGGCTCCTACACCTCAGTTTTCTATACTTTGGATAGGCAATGCAGGACAACAATTTGGAGTAAGATAAGGATTTATTAACACTACACAGTGGGGCCAGCAGTGTGTTAAATTATTGTTTAGGGGGTGGAAATGCCCTTTAAATCTTTACAGCATAGAATAACATTTGTCCATATAACCATATATAGAGATATTCACTTGGTTGAATAATCGCTAAAAAAACCCATATATTTCTTATACCTTGACTGTAATAATAGACATTTAAATACTTTTTATAGAGAATCTTATGTCTCAATTTTAATTTTAGTTTAAATTTAAAGTAACATCATTAAGAAAACCTTTGTTTTTTTTTTCAAAGAACGGAAGAAAGGAGGAAAAGTCTTGCCAAAGTTCAAACTTTTTTTCATTCGTTGTATTCAGTTAGATCAACTAGACTAAAAGTTTAGTTCTTGAAGATGTTTCGCTAGTCATCCGACTGGCTTTCTCAATTCAGAATGACTTGTACAAGAATATGTTGTTGGCAATAAGTACCCTGTAAAGTGTCCCAATCAGCATATAACAGCAAAGACCTTCTGAATGCAAGGTGTGATTGCATTGTGGCTAAGAGGTGTTATTGAAACTGCCCAGGGTAAGGTGTCAAAACAGCATTGTAAATGTCAGACAGTTGGTGTCGGAAACACACCCCCACCTCACCTCTATTCAGGCTAGGTTTCTTTATTTTCACATAAATGGTATCCTTGACACCTCTCTTGAACTAGCCCTGTTCTTTTGCCAAGATGTTGACATTACAATCTTTTTCTTAAGATGCAGGTACACAGCTAAATCCTCACCTGAAGAATTAGCTCTTCTGAGCTGGGCAATATGTTGGTGTAGCTGCTGTTTGGTTTTCCCCACAGAGCACTCTTTACTGCCCTGCACTGTGTATATGGTGATGTTTTTTATAACTGGGTTAAATGTTAAATGTGTTTGTTATCCATCACCTAAGTGTGGCACAAGTGATAATTGCTGGCAGTCTTACTGAATAAGGTTTAGGCTCTCTTTAAACACATACTATAGTTATTTTATTATTACCTTTAAGTTTTGGCTTCAAGGTAGTACTTACTTTAAAGGGTAACTTTAAAGTAAATTTCCTGAGTATTTTTGCAATTTACACATATCTTGGGCTGTGCTCATGATGGCTCATTTTAAAGGAATGAAACTTGGTCTCTTTCATTTAAAATCAACTTGTTTGGAAACCACAGTTACATGTAGAGACTTTATTTTTGGCTAGAAACAGAATGAAAGCAAAAAAAGAGAAGTAGGGGGTAATGTAAAAGCAGCTAACTGATTGTCCATGGTAGAACTAGAAAATAAACTGCAGAGTAACAAGGACTTCCATATTGGTGTGGGGACTTGTATGTATATGTTTATTATATTGTACGCAGCGCTGTATAGAAAATGTTTTGCTAATAAACCAGGGTCAGAGGGCATGATCAATAGGCTATTTAAAGATTACATGGACTTTGAGAAGTACTGGCAAAATAAAAGCTTTGACATTCAGTACGGTATTTATAAAACTTTGATAATGCAAAATAATGATTGTTATCTCGGTGATAGTTATTTTAAACAGGAATCATAAATGAAATTGCAAAACTTACGAATGTTACATGGTCGTAAAATAACAATCTTCTTTGTGCCTTTACTATCTGAAACTTTTCTCTATTTCTTTATTAACCCCATAAATGCCATATTTAGAAGAAAGCAAGAGTACAAATTTTAATTAGTAAAGGCACAAAGTAGACCGCCGTAGACAAAGTATTTCCTAAATGGATAACAATTGTAGATAGCGTTTAATATTTCTGTGTAAAATAACGCTTGCCATGTTATTGCAGCGGTATTGTTATTTTACATTACCAAAGTTTTATAATTACCATCTGAAGGGTATGCATGCCCTCGTCCTGGAAATAAATACAATGGAAACAAGTTACTATATTTTAATATCTACATTTCTAAATATAATATAATCCAAAGGATTGGAGACTAAATATTATTTACTATCTTATTACCATACACAACAATTTAACCATTTTTAACAAACCCTTTGCTTCATAAACAAGTTCATAGAGAGAAGTGATGCATGCTCCCTTTCTTTCTCAATGTAAATAAAATGTGCTGAGTGTGCTTTCTTATATAATTAAAGTTATACAAACTGTTTTCCAGCTGCCATAATATCTACAGATTTGCAATATGTGCATCTGCTACTCACAGAAGTTAATAGAAATTTCCTTAACATAACTTTATGCAAAGTACATTTTCATTGTTAAATGTTTTGCTGAAACATAAACAGCTGGGGATGTAAATGTACCATATTTGATTTATTGTTCATGTAAGCTGATCAATAACAAAACTGTCCTGTAAAATAGAAAAAAAAGGGTATATTAAGCCATCAAAATTTATTCTCAAATAAAAGGGCTAAAAAATGCCCCCCACCCCCCACAGATGGAAAAAACAGAACTTCATCATTCCACAAAACCTATATCAAAGTATACATACAGTATAACAGTCCCAAACTAGATATACTATCTCTGTCACAGCATCACATTGTCCATGCAAGGAACCATCAGACACTTGGGGTCATCAATGTGAGAGACTGTAGAAAGATCAGAACTACTGTTCTTGCTCTGGCTATACTATAAGCCGCCATATTTAATATGGGAGCCTTGCTTTATTTGCATGCCAGATGGTGTAGCTGGCAGTTTTACAAGTATAATTTCTGGCTATGGAACAAATGTATTGTCATTACAGCATTCAGCCTCAACATAATTAAAAATCAAATTCTATTACAAAGAACATAATCATCAATGTCAAAAAACATATGGGGTATGTTAGATCACACAGAAGAGAGCCTACATATATATTCAAATATCCTATTTTACATGTTAAGTCCAAGGTACCACAGCGTTTTCAGCATGCATTCTGTTTGTTGTATGCTCCACATTCAATCTCATACTAGGAGCCCTGCTCACTGGTCCAAAACACGTCATATTCTTGTCTTCAGGGTAGGTACCTATAAGGTTCCTAAATACAAATCCAAGGTATAATCACAATGGTATGGGCAGCTTTAAACTTCCAAATAATTCTTCATTGTCCACAGACAAATATGTAGAAAAAATCCTGGTGGTTGGTGAAGGTTTAAAGGGCAAGTATGGTCAAAGAACATTGATATGGGCTTGTCTACCATACGTATGTTCCATCCTTAGGAATGAATGAATCCACCTGTAGAAGTTAAATAAATGGTATAAATTTCTTCATTGTGTCCATAAGGGCTGCGAATGCGCAAAATTAATGAGGAGTTTCACATTTATGTCTCTCCCACCAAACACAAGTGTGATTTTAAGTCCAAAGCATTTAAGTCCCTGCCTTCTACTGTCAAGAAAATGCTGTGCCACACTGGTTTCACATTGCCTGAATACCTACTGCTAGTGTATTTGTGGAAAGATGACTTGCAAGTCTCTGTTTTAACATCTGGGGTGTTTTTCCCACATACAATTGATTGCAGGGACAGGTAAGAGCATAGGCTACATTTTTAGTTATGCAGTTAAAATTTTGTCTCATTTTATGTTCTCTTGTCGTGTCTACTTTCTGGAATCCATATATTGACAGTCTAAGCATTGAGGGGCGTAACTAACAGGGGAGCAGGAGGAGCAAACGCAGGGGGCCATCTCTTTATTTTTCTATGTCAAATATAGCCTCCTACAGAAAACCACTTCCAATGAAGCAGGAAGAGAGGCTCCATCATAGTTTTACTGGGGGCCCAGTGATTCCTAGTTACACCATTGTGTGCATTCCTTACAGGGGTATGTTCCTGTGATTCTCTCACCTCTATTCATGGGTTGAGGGTTCTCATTAAAATGGCTCTGAATTAATTTGTTTCCCAGATTACCACCTCTCCTAGCTGTAAAACCTGGTGTATTTGAAATAGAGGATGACAAGCCAACATCATTTTTTTAAAATATGCCAGTGTTTAGACAATAGGTGTCTAACTGTTGTCAAACCCTTAAAGATGTCTCTGACCTTGTCCTTCAGCAGACTAATAAATCCTGTTTAGTGTTTCTAGACACTGTACCTACAGTACTATTCAATAGTGATTTAGAATAGCCCTTTTGCTGAAATTGTGTTTCCAGCAGTGAGGTCTCCTTTATTAATCCTGTGTTAAAGTGCAGTTGTATTGTCAGGCACTGGAACCAATGCCATTTGGTTCCAGTGCCCTACAACTGCAGGTGACCTCTATTCTAAGGTGTGCCAGTGGCTCAGCTGTGTTGGACTTCAGATGATAACATAGTTGCAGCGTGGAATCTGTGCTGAGGGAAGATCACCACTCATCTATTAAGAAGCACATGATGCTACACCACAGAGCCTAGTTGGGGCAGCATATTAGGACAATAAAGGAAACTACACATTCCCTTCCTTATGCCCAAGTAACCACCTTTCCTCCTCCTCTGACTCTATCAGGTGGTGTTAAGAGGCCCCTTGACACTGTTGCTGGATTGTCAGCTAAAAAACAGATCTCTTTTCACCAGTTTCTGGAGCAGAGGCAGAAACTGACCCCCAAACACCCCCAAAGACAGCATCTCACTGCTGGCTTAGCAAAACTTCTGGTGGTGCAGCTGTTACCACGTCCACTTTACAATGGATACAAGGTCAAGCAAGTATAGTCAGGGGCGATATGTGTCCTTTACTGCCCACTGGGTAACACTGCTAGCCAGCAAAGATATATAAATTAAGTCTGTTGTACATCTATATTAAAATGCAACTAGAGACCAAATATATAATACATACAAACAATAGAATTATAGTGCACAAACAATTCTAATTGTATATTGGCTATATATCCATAATGTTGCTGCTACAAACAGCCTGCCGTAAACCCTGGATAAATAAAAGCAGTTAGTTCAATAAGTTGGCCAAATTATTTTAAAGGAGAACTAAACTTCAGTTTTTCAGATCCTAGTGTGAAAGTTTTTCTCCCCAGAACACCTACACGTTGAAAGATTCTTCTCTAGTTATTTGCCTTTAGTAGATATGAGTAATAGATTCTGTAACAAAGGAGGCTTCCATCTTGTTGCCAGTACAACTCATAGCCCATGTTGGCTTCAAAGAGCCACGCCCCCTGACCCCAGCATTCACTGTCTCTATGTGCAGAGTTTCTAGCATCTCTTTCTCGTGAAAGATAACACCTCTAAATGTACCTGGAATCACAGTTGATTTGCTGGTGGCGCACCATGTAAATGCTTTGTGTTTAGAAACAATCAGACCAAGAAGTCGTAAGTTCAAATCCCCTAGCTTACTTATAAAACAATATAACATGGTCTACTGCCTGAGTTTAGTGCTTTTTTTGTTTGTTTGTTTCCATGTTTCTAGAAAAATATGAAGTTTCTACATATGTACAATCTTTATATGTAGCAGCTCTGTTATTTATTTACCAACCAGTGTGAATTGCTGACAGTCTTCCAGTAGCAATACAAAACAGTGTACTGATTTTACTGACATTTACTTCTATTGATTGAGAGTTCACCTGTGGCGTGCTCTGCTAAAGTGCTGGGTTAGGAAAAAAATCAGATTATTGGGACACAGGTTCGATTCCCCATGTTCCCTTTTTTTGTTTTTATTATGTGTCTAGCAAAAGATAAAGACTCTACATGTACTAGTCTATTACTTATTAGCCCTTGTGGTCTAGTGGTAGAAAGCTTTCTTTTTAGAAAGACACAGAATAGAAGGTTGCTGGTTCGATTCCCCATACTTACTTTTATTTTTTGCTGAAATGTTAAATGTTCTGTTTCTTTCATCCATGCTAGCAAAGACATACACTGCAAAGATTACTTTTCTTTTTTGTATGTAAAGCATAGGAATTTATCATTGTTAGGGACAGGAGCATTTCTAATGTGTTTACACAAAAACTGCACTGGTATCTGTGTTCTGTGTCAGAGGGAGGGAACTCTGAGCTGTAACATGATTGGCTGTCAACTTCCAGGAAGCAAGACTGCAGTTTCCTGTGAAGTGTCCGGCGGACACTTAGATGGGTGTTCCCAGATAAGGTGAATTATGGGAGCTGACCCTTAGTACACACAGGTTATTTTCATAAATCACCCAGCATCCACAGCAAAGGGAGACATGAGACACAGCTTGTTGTTAGTTTGTGAATGTGCTCTCTCGATTGGGACAATGTTGTCTTGGGACTTTAGTTCTCCTTTAAGCCCAGCTACCACGTCAAGATTGCTTTATATAGCTGGGTCCTATCAAGAATAAAAGGGCAGGACAAACTGATCCAGAACAAGCTACACGAAGTTCCAGCAGATAGATAAAACTTCACATTTATTCTAAACAATTAAAACAGCATCGAACTTGGACACAAACCTCTGATGAAGGAGGAGAGGGAGATGCCGAGGGAGGGAGCGTGGCCTGGCGCGTTTCGCGGTAAATTCCGCTTTCTCAGAGACGAGGAACCTACTGGTACTTGCCTTTTTGGCTGCATGAGCTGACTGCTTCTCCTGTGTGGCCTGGATGCTTAAAGCTGACTCCCTTGATTAAACTACTTTGCTAAATAAGCACAAGACCTAACTCTGGGTGGAGTTCACAGAAGGTCAAAGGTCAAACCTTCAATGTAACACTCAATATATATAAAATAGGGATGTTGTACATCCATATTAAAGTGCAACTAGAATACATACAAACAATAGAATTCTAGTGCACATTCAATTTTAATTGCATATTGGCTACCTCCATAAGGCTGCTGCTTCAAAGACACTGCCATAAACCTTGGATAAAATAAAAGCAACTAGTTCAATAAGTTGGACAAATTATTTTAAACAACCTTTAAGTGGTGGCTGGGCTTAAAATAATTTGGCCAACTTATTGAACTAATTGCTTTTACTTATCCAAGGTTTATGGCAGGCCCTTTGTAGCAACAACCTTCTGGAGATATAGCCAATATGCAATTATTTATGCACTAGAATTCTATTGTTTGTATGTAGCCAGCAAAGACCCCGCACATGGCACAAGTGGACTCAAGACTTTTGTAATTAAGGTAGGAATAATCTATCCTTCCACCACAAAAATGGCAATCATTTTCATTTATTCCACTGATCACTCTTATGCTTTGTGCACATTAGTCATTTATTTAAAGTAAAAACATTGGCTTAAGTGAAGGATGAAATGTCCTTTAAAGTTTTTACCTTTCATTTGTCTTTTTACTCCAGTGGATTCAGATGTGTTTTTAAACTGCTAAATTTGAGTAATTTTGGTTTATGCCTGTGCCTTCTGTTAAAGTAACCTCCAAGCAATTAAATCCTTAAATCCATAATTGTGCTTTTGAGAATAATACAAATCCACTAATAGGTGAATTTTCTAGGTAATTGTAGAATATTTAATAACACTCCCAGCCCTTAGTTCTAATTCTCTGGTGTAAACCTTATCGACTAAAGGTAATAATAAATTGAAAAGAAAACAAAACAAGTTTTGTGATTTACAATATAAATTACCTTTGTTATTGTCTTTTAGAAAAGTAAAATTGTTAGTAAGAACCATATTGTGAAAGTTTTCATGGTCTGAAACGGATCTGAAAAGAGAGAAAAAGTCCTGCAATTTTTACCAGGTCAGGCTTCAGGTTCGTACACATGTGTGATTGTGGGTCCTGACCCGTTACGCACGATGTGTAAGAACGTTTGTTTTGGCCGATAATCAGCCAGTGTATCGGATGAAACAGCATTCGGTTGGGGATCGTTGCCCGACCGACCTGGCCCATACACGGCCGAAACGAACGTTCATACACATCCTGCGTTGTGAATGTATATGAACCTTTAGACTACACTCTGCCGGACAGCAACGCTGGTGAAAGAGCATGCGCCCATTGGCACACCTTTTACATGCATTGCCGCCCATTTGCACTGGGATCCGCACAATAGTCTGCAATTGGAGATCCGCTCAAAAACTGATCTAATCGCAACACAGGCAGTGTGGCCATCCACATGGTGACATGCACTGCTCTGCAATTCTCACACGCATGAGATATTGTTAGAGCATGAGAAAACATGGCCGGGTTTGCCTGGCCCTAAGAGTATAACATTGATTGCGTCAGCTGCATAGTAAATGTACCCACACAGACAACACAAATATAAAGTTGCTAACCATTATTACATAACTCCACATGCCAGCACTGCCTCTCTCCATGCATTGCCCTGTTATTCTTTGAGCTCACGTCATTCTATTTATTCATTTATTTGCTCTGGACTTTCTCTACTTTTGTAATGTATTTTTTTTATCAAAAATTGCTTTGTATATTCTAAATGGGGCCTTTACAGCACTGCTCCCTCTAAGCTGTGCAAAATAGCAAGCACACACAGAACTCATCAGGCCTGTGCACACAAGACATAATAGTACAAATACCACAGCACACAAAAGTTAAATTTACACACATGTAATAATCCACATAATTATTCATTTATCTGTGCACAAGGACATAACTTATCAGTGTTCTGTTAAAGAAAGACTGTTTTCATACAAGTTAAGATCTTGCTGTCTAGCTTTTGCAAACTAGCATTGTAAGAACCAATGGCATAGATACAACTGAGCTAAGCTCCCAAGAGGCTTGTGGATGTTTCTCTTCTAGCATTTTATTGGTGTTCATTTATTCTAATTCTTAATGGACCATGTCTTTTTTGTACATTTGTTTCTTAATGTTATATACTCCATGCAGTTGACTGTGCAAGAGGCTACCCCATGTGACTGGAGAAAAGGTATTTTCAGCAAAAGCTACATAAATGTTTCTTTTGTCACTGTGAGGCTACTTAAACTGGGTGCACATTGTTATGGGGCCCATACACCAACAAATCCCCATCTCCGTTTGATTGTATGATAAAAAAAATCTCATGATGATCGTATGATAGCTCATACACGAACCAGTGATTGTATGATATCGGGATATCCCACACATGACACACACATGACAGACAGAATTCTTGTGAAACAATTCTTGAAGACGTTTCGCTAGTCATCCGACTGGCTTTCTCAATTCAGAATGACTTGTACAAGAATCTGTTGGCAATTATGTAGACAGACAGAATCTGTAAGTTTAAGTCTGTCATTTGTCAAAGATGTGGCTACACACTGTGCCAAATGGTCTCCAAATATAAAGTATAGGGAGATTATTTGGAACTGCCATACACTCATGGCTGGCTCCTTATACTACAGTACAGGGAGGCGACCAAGGGAAATTTTAGGTTAGAAAAGACTGCTTCCGATGACAACGCCAAACGTTCACCGCCGTCAGGAACGGTTGTATTGCAGCTATGTACATTTTACAGATAAAGGGCCAATTCTGTTGTTAATGTGTGTACCCAGATTTAAAGTGGCATGATAACCCCAAAATGAAAACTTACATACAGGTAACTCCCCCCCTAACCCTAAACGGTATTAGTTTGAAATCTGAAATCTGAAATAGTCTAACCTGAAATCAGGAAATGTCCTGTTTCCCCTGTTTCTGCTTCCTGGTTCTTCCAGTTAGCAACTGCCAGTTATGGATTTGACAGTTGACATCACAGCCAATAACTCAATGTCCTTTCATAATTTAAAAAATTATACAGTTAAAGGTAAACTGAACAAAAGCCTCAACTCAAAAGAAAACTCCACCCTCACGTGACATATTTTAGAAAGAACTGCCCCTTTAAAATATGTTGAGCTATCCTACCTTGTCTTCTGGATCTATTCGCATAGTTTATGCCTGCTCTGCTCCAAGAGACCTTGTGTAAACTAAAGGTGCTCATACATCTATAAGATTTTACTTACCCGACCGAGCGCTCACGCGATGTTCATCGATGCTGCCGGAACCGCTTCTCCCGATCTTACATTCGGCCGACATGCGATCGCAAAATCCCATTCATTGTGCGATCGCATGTCGGTCGAATGTAAGATCGGGTGGGTAAGTAAAATCTTATAGCTGTATGGGCACCTTTAGGGGTAGTGTGTGTTAATGACTATATTTGTTTATGCACGCTGCAGCAATTTAGTGAGCTGGTTATAAGCTTGAGCATGCTCAGACGATTCAGCTAGAGGATTAGCACTCAGTCATTGGCTGTGAAGTCAATTGTCATCCATGACTGACAGTTGCTAACTGGAAGAATCAGGAAGCAGAAACATGGACAACAGGACATTGCGTAGAATTTCAGGTTAGTTTAATATCTTTTCATTTTATGGACTATTGCAGTTTTGGGGTTGGGGGGGATCAGGGGGGACAGTGACAGTTATACTTTCCAGTAATGGGAAATTTAAAAAAAAATGGTTTATACAAAGTTTAGATACCCTTTAATGTAAATGCATTCACATATTTATATGTATATACATACAAACATAGAAAAGATAATCAATGCACATTCCTAGGCCCCATACAATATCATATTATCTGCACACTGGCATACTTTATAAACAAAGGGGTTTTAGTATACATTACTTTGATCACATGAATGAAAAGCCTTCCAACGACGTCAAGGTAACCCCAGTCTGGAAGGTCCTAACTTCTAAACCTTTTTAAATTTCTTTTACTTCAGTTACAATTAGCAAACTTTGCATTTCTCATTCTTGCACACTGGATCCATATAACAGGCTCTCTCACTTCCCCCAGCCCTTTGGCTTTTTAAAATGAGGGAAGAGGCCATCCAGTGCTTTATATTAAAGGCATAGGACCTCCCATAAAAGGGGCATGTTGGGGTGCTATTACCACATGGAGGCTTGACCAAGCCTCCCAATTTTAAAAAGCCAAAGGCTGGGGGGAAGTGAGAGAGCCTGTTATATGGATCCAGTGTGTAAGAATGAGAAATGCAAAGTTTGCTAATGGTAATTGGAGTTAAAAAGGTTAGAAGTTAGGACCTTCCAGACTGGGGTTACCTTGACGTGGTTGGAAGGCTTTTCATTCATGTGATCACAGTAATATATACTAAAACCCCTTTGTTTATAAAGTATGCCAGTGTGCAGATAATATGATATTGTATGGGGCCTAGGAATGTGCATTGATTATGTTTTCTATGTTTGTATAAATGTTTGACCAGATCAGTAGCACTTCTGCTAAATGTCGTTGTAAATTAGCCTAACTGGAGTGCTTCCACAATCCTTGTATTGTATGTATCTATATGGAGGCTTCCATGTGGTAATAGCACTTCAACACACAACACACCCCTTTTATGGGAGGTCCTATGCCTTTAATATAAAGTACTGGGTGGGTAGCCTCTTCCCTCATTTTAAAAAGCCAAAGGGCTGGGGGGAAGTGAGAAAGCCTGTTGTATGGATCCAGTGCACAACTATGAGAAATGCAAATGTTTGTTAATGGTAATTGAAGTAAAAAGAGTTAGAAGTTAAGACCTTCCAGACTGGGGTTACCTTGACGTGGTTGGAAGGCTTTTCATTCATGTGATCACAGTAATGTATACTAAAACCCCTTTGTTTATAAAGTATGCCAGTGTGCAGATAATATGGTATTATATGGGGCCTAGGAATGTGCATTGATTATCTTTTCTATGTTTGTATAAATGTTTGACCAGATCAGTAGCACTGCTAAATGTAGTTGTGAATTAGCCTAATTGAAGTGCTTCCACAATCCTTGTATTGTATACAGTACATGTATGAAAATATATAACTGTGTATATTTTTAAATAGAAAATACACATTTGTGGAATTTGTTTAATTTTTTTTATATATAGCTACACCTTGTTCTTTACTGCACCTTTAAGTTGGTTTCATATTTTTAGTAAATAATTAAATAACAACAGCTTGAATTTATTCTTTCTTAATCCTGTCTTTCTAGTGCTGAACTGAGCTTTCATCTGTTTGTGCTGGTAAGTGTGATTTACAGCATTTGGGATTTCTGTCTATTTCTTGCTGTCAAATCACCTTCAGCTTTGTTCAGGTTAAATAAAAAGATGCTTGAGTAGCATACTTTTGCATAGGATTTTATGCATTTCTTTAAAGGTAAGATTGCCCTCCAAAACATGTACAACATTAAAATGCATTAATATCTTAATCCTCATTCTATTTACACTGTAAAGCAGAAAAAGCAGGTAGAAATTGATTCTCTAACCGTGAGATTATTAAGTAATAATTCCACTTGCTGACATATAATAATGTAATATATGTGTGTGTGTGTGTGTGTGTGTATTTATAAATTGTTTTCTCTCGTAGACCCTCTAGCTTGTAAACACCCCCACCCCCCCAAACCACAAAGCAAATTATCATAAATACTGTGAGTTGAATACACACCTGTCCATAGTTTGCTGTGATCAATTGTGTGATTGAGGAGAGCAAAGCCAGTGGACTACCGGATGCACACCAGTGGTGGCACACAAAACATGACATGCCACTTTCATGAATTTTACATGCCATCATTATAGAATGTTTGCTTCTGCACTAAACTGGAGGCCAACAACAAATAAGGTAATGATGAGGCAGGCTCTACAGTAGTTGAAAAAGGAGGGGGTGCTGCCTTACATTTTTATGCAACTGGGATAAAACACACTGAACCTGCCTGGCTGTAAAACAGGAATCAGAAACAGGGGCAGAAATCAGAATGTATTGTATTCTAAAGATCCACATCTTATATACTAAAAGAAAGGTGAAATTCCAGAAATGCCGGACCCACTGCAGTACCCTGATTAGCCATTAGGTGGTGCTAGAGAGAATGTGAAGAAATCCTAAAATTAACCAAAGGATTACAAACGAAGAGTTAGGTACACTGTATTAAATGTATTCATTATTATTGAAATTATTATTACATTGTATATGGACTGATATATTACATTATATTTTGTTTGTTTTAGTATAGATGAACACAAAACATTGCAAATTATGCTTTAAAAATGATAATATACTGTCAGGGAGATTCAATAAAAGTTCTTCAGGGTTATTCAATAAAAGTTCTTATCGTTTAAATTGGTGCTAATTTTGCCCCAACCAATCAAATGTTAGCTTTCAAATGTTAAATAAGATATGATTGGTTGGGGCAAAATTAGCACAATTTTAAATATATATGTAAAAATATAGCAAATTAAATCTGTTGCGTGGAGCGTTATTAGAAACTTACTATTTATTTTTCCATAATTGAAATGCTTCTTTATTTTGAGCGTTGCCCTATTTTGTTTTTTCATGAAGTTTATTTTATTTATTTGTCTGCAGAATATTAGGCTGTGCTGCATTATCTATCTGAATTAGTTCAGTATCACTAAACTCACATTGGGTAGCACAGCAAGTCTGTATTTACCCAGGGAGTGAAATCAGTGGTAGCACTCTGTAACAAGCTGTTTTTATATTAAGCCCATTTTGTGAATTTAAGTGGCAGAGGCTAGTATTTTTACACCTTGGAACTTGTTTAAATGTATTCGATATTGAGAGATATGAGAACAAAACACAGAATTGTGAACTGTTCATATTTTGAGGAAGAATGAAAGGAGAGAAAGAATAGAGCGGAATCAGGGATTCAAACGATTCTGGAATATTGGAGTCGCACACCTTCGTAGAATTCAAAGTGTTTATTGAAAACCACACATCAAAATACAACGTTTCGGGGGAACGTGCCCCCTTCTTCAGGTGAAGAAACATTGTATTTTGATGTGTGGTTTTCAATAAACACTTTGAATTCTACAAAGGTGTGCGACTCCAATATTCCAGAATTGTTTGAATCTACCTCCCTTGGAAGTGGGGAGTTTACGGGAGATCAGCACCCATTTGGGTTTGTGTGCATAAGGACACTATACACCATTATTCGGAAGCAGGGATTCCATATTGGTGAGGAGACATCTGTATAGAAAACACTTTGTGCATAGAGACAGTGAAAACTGGAATAAGGGGGCGTGGCTCTTTGACTTCATGGGCTGTGGGTTGTACTGGCAACAACATGGAAGCCTTCTCATTTACAGAATCTATTTCTCTCATGTACTAAATGTAACGTACCAGAGAAGAATCTTACAATGTACAGGTGTTCTGGGGAGAAAACCTTCACATTAGGTTTTTAAAAATGTAAGTTTAGTTCTCTTTTAATGACTTTATGGACTTTGCTTTGTACACAGGTGGCATGTTTTACACCTCTGCATCCAACGCTTTGCATTGCACTTGGTAATGTGAGGAAACCAATTCCAGGAATCTGTCTATGAACTGTTTGAGCTAATCTGAAGGTCATACTAAGTTTGGAGGTCTGTAGCTATTGACGCTGTAGAAAGTTTTGACTTCTGCACAATGTTCCCCATAGTATGCATCGATCTCCACTCTGTGATTTTATGTGGCCCCAACACTTTGTAGCTGAGTTGCTGTTGTTCCACTTCCACTTTGTTATAATATGACTAACAGATAGCCTTGGAATATTTACAGTAGTAGTGAGGAAATGTCACAAATTGACTTATTGCACAGGGGGCATAATATCACGGTACTGCTGTACTCTGATTTGCTGAGAGACCCATTTGTTCCCAGATGTTTGGAAAAGCAGTTTGCATGTCTAGGTGCTTGATTTTATACACCTGTGACCGTGGAACACCCGGGCATCCCATAACTTGGCAATATTGAGTACAGTACATTTCCAGAGCTCTTGTTCAAACAAATTTTAGTCATAAATATTGTGTATGTATAAAACATATACTTAAGGATACGGTTGTTTTCCCCTCCATACAGTAAATTATAGTCATTTGGGTAATTTCACTGAACAGTCAGTGCATAGCAATAAACGGTCAATGTTACAATGTTTGTAATTGTAAAAGTCCACCATTGGCTATGGTGTTATCATGGACACTGTGTGGTTGCATTAATACTTGGAAAGGCCTTTTACTTTGTGTCTTATTGACTTTTGTAAATTATTCTAAATTTGTAGTTTGGGTATTTTTCTGCTTTGTGCTGCTTTGGTTTTTCTATTTTCAAGAGAATATTTAAATCTATTTAGCCACAGTATAGATCATGTGCCACTAGTTTTTAAGCTCTCAGATATATGAATAAAAATACTTAGCAGACTTGTTTTTTTCTATCGATATGGTTCCTAACTTCCTATTTCATGTAAGTTGCAATTTTTAGTACTTACTGTAATAACATTAGAGTAGGAACCCTATTACAAATGTACAACATATTAACATCTCTTTAAATTGTAAAAGAAGCCAGAGTACCAGGAGAAACCCCACATCAGCACAGGGAGAAAATGCTAAACACTTGCAGATGTCGCTAAAGGCAAAATTCAACCAGATTCAGTGCTGCAAAGGCATCAGCAGTAACCACTAAGAAAATATCTTTCTGTTGTTTTTTTTTAAATCTATTACGTGTAGAAGACCCTTCAAGACAGATAACAATAGTAAAATATATTCTTATTATCACATTATAAATCAGGCTCACACAGAGATTTAGCACCTACAGTATTAATAACCTATTGATTGCCTATGGCATGTGAGACTACAGTTTTACAAGTACAACTTATATGTGTCTTTAATCAAAATGCCATTGCAGGTTTTACAAATCTAAACATACCACCCTTTCTCCATGCACTCTATTTTACATAAGGTGCAATAAGAATATGCTGGGTTTTGTTGTTTGCTTGTGCTGCTTTTACTATAAATGGCTCTGTGATCTCTGTTTGGAAAAGTTGAAGTTTTGCTGGATAAAAAACTTAAATGTAGCAAGCAGGGCCATGCATCAACAGAACCAGCAAGATATTGTCTTCTGTATAAAGAGTATGGATTTAGGGGAGAAAAATATTATTCTCCCGATTAACAAAGCATTGGTAAGGCTTTATTTGGAATATGTGGTGCAGTTTTGGAATCCTGTGTACAAAAAGGACATCTTGGAAATGGAAAGGGTTCAGAGAAGGGCAACTAAATTAATAAGGGGACTGGGGGAGCTTAAATATGAAGACTGATTGGATAAGTTACAATTATACATGCTAGAGAAAAGGCAGGGATATGAGCACTTTGTGTAAAAATCTAAAAATACATTAATGGGCCATATAATAATGTTTGGGGCATTGCTCACTAATAGGAATGTCAGGACACACAGACACCCCTTAAGACTTAAGAAAAGAAGTTAAGTCTTCAACTTTGGAAGGGGTCTTCACTGTGAGAATGGTGATAGCAGGTGATAGCAAGCTGAATGAGTTTCTAAAAACAAAGAATGTTGCATGTTACTGGTATTGATACATAAAGTTGATCCAGGGAAATTTCCAATTGCCACAATTTTTCCCCCTTCATTTTTTTTTTTCCTTTTGTCTTCCTCTGGATGAACTGTTAGACAGGAAATGTGGGTATTGCTGAGTAGGTTGGACTAGATGGACCAATGTTCAACCAAAATAGAGATTAAAAGGCAGACTAAATGAATTTGTGCTACTTTGGTTCGGATAAAATGCTGTTTTGGAAATGTAATTTTTAAGGCTTTGTTGAAAGTGTTTCTGTTAAGATGTATTAATATATTTATTGAAGATAAAGTGCTTTTCTAATAGCCTAGTTTAATGACGTGTACCATCTTCTTTCACGTTATACCAAAAATCTAAATTGAATGTTTGTGCAGGCATAGATTTATTTTCAGATCATTACATTTGTGGGTTTTATTGATGTTGATTTTGAAATGCCATAGGTTTTAAGGCACCTTCAGTATTTATTTTATAGAAATAATTCATTCACCGCAATGATATAGGTAGGATTAACACACGATATTCAGAACTAGGCCATGCATATTTATTGCAAAAGACAAAAAGATTTGTTAATCAATGTGACAATTGTTGGAAAAAGATTAAAAAGTGGTCAGTGGGTTCTTAAATCATTTCAGTGCTTCATGGGAAAAGATACAACTACCCCCCCTTTTTTTAACCTTTTTGACTTTTTTCTGCTTATTCTGTATCCTCATAGTGTCTGGATTCCTTTAACCCCCAATTAAAATAGACTGAAATGTGAAAAATTATAGATATATTTAAAAGACCTGCAATAAACTGATTATTAAAGGGGGGATATGCTTGTGAAGGTTATAATTCATCCAGGTCATGGTATATCTGTTGTATTCAAAAGATCAACTGAACCTGAAGTTTTGTTCTTGAAGACGTTTCGCTAGTCATCCGACTGGCTTTCTCAATTCAGAATGACTTGTACAAGAATCTGTGTCAATTATGTACCCTGAAAAATCCCAATTAGCATATCACAGCCAAGTGTTAAGGGCGTGATTGGATAGTGGCTAAGAGGTGTTATAGGAACGCCCAGAGTAAGGTGTCAAAACAGCATTGTACATGGCAGACAGTTGAATACAACTTATTCCACTGAACTTTCCCTTCAAAGAAAAAAAAGCTAAAACTTCAACTAATTCAAGCCAGCACTACAAACCGCTCTTTTAATCTTTTTAAGTTTTCAAAATTAAAGTTTCAATATTTCAAACTCTTTTATTTTCAGTGGTCTGGCGCTTACTGAGTCTGTGTTTTTTATGGCTGGTGATCATGCCAGGAGTTTTGTACCATGGCTTCGGTGAATCATGTGCAAAAATGGAATAAGTAAAATGTTGTCTAGTAATAGCATAGTTGATGCAAAGTTTCGTGTAAACTTGTTTTTGTTATAGAATCTTAAATATATATTGTTTCTCTTTTAACATCTGTTCCAATCATGTCTTATGAGTGTTCATGTTGGAAAATAGGGGCAAGCAGGTGTGCAGGAGAGATGTAAGATAATGGTGAGTATGCTTAAAGTGTTTTTTGTGGGGCTTTGGCAGGGGGTATCCATCATATCTCGGCCATATTAATACCATGCAGCATGTGGGTTTTCACAAAATGGTTTCAAATTACCAATAATGTTTGAATTGCAAATGCTGTAAAGATGTGCACACTATTTCTTTATTATTTAAATTTATTATGAATCACATAAACGCATCAATTTCAGGGATCACATTGTCCCCTTCATCAGGTGTATCACTGTGTCACATACTGCCCCTTTACCATTATGCCCCACCATCTTTACAAAGATTCTGTCAGCAAGCCAGTGTGGTGAGTTACTGTTTTATCTTCTAAATCATGTAATGTGTTATCCTTTGTTCTTCTTTTATCATGTAATATATGTCATTTGTTCAAAACCTTTCTAAAAATGTTAAACTATTCCCCCAGTTTTTAAACATTTTAGATAATCCCTATGAAGTTTCTGCTTCCCTTATAAACTTATAAAAATAATATAAAAGCATTCCTTTCTTCAAACACAGGGTAAATCCGACCAATGGTTATATCAGCCATGGCTGAGGGCACATTATTGTATAAATTATTAGTTTTTCCTCATAAATAAAATCTTAGGTAATTATTAGGTTGGCATATGACTACGTAGCTATAATAAAGTTCCTTCCAGTAATATTTTATGTATGAAGTAATACTGCTCAGGTTTGTTGTATTTAACACAGCTGGGCTAAGAGGATTTTAAAAAGACAAAGGCCTTTTCATTCGGCCTAATGGGTTTTGTTTTTCCCAATTTTTCTTTCTTTATTATCCAGACTCACATTCAGTTTAATGCAGAATTTCCTTTATTTAAAAAAAAATCTTTAAGCTAAGGAGATTTATAATCCAGTTACTACTGATTAACACGATGTATGACTTTCTAAGTGATCCTTACACAAAAATAGATGGTCGGGACCAGTGCCCTTAATTATACGCTAAAGATGAAAGGTCAGGTCACTTCCAGTTGATGATGATGATTGGAGATAAACAAGGTTTAATTGTAAAACTTGGGTTTTTGTAAAAATCCATCAAATCTTTGAAAAACTAAAATTCCTACAGCAAAACATATTAAATCCAATGAGAGATATAGTACAGATTGCAAAGGAAGCTGGGAAATAAAATTGGTAACATGTACCAATAGAGAAATAATTTTTTAAAAAGTACTGTCTAAGGTCAACTTCCACCCATATGGATAAATGACAAATATTTAGAGAAAGCAATGTTGGCTAGTAGACAAGAGCAATATACAGCATTGTATGGATGATGGCGGGTGATCATTGTGCTGGGCATGGTTAAACATGTTTTTGTGCCAGCAAAGCCCACAAAACTTTGCTGTGAAACCCAGTCTATTTTTAATACTATACATGACTGGACAAACAAACCACACAAAAATAATAGACACTTTCAAAATAGCTCCAAATGCCAGTTATTGTTTATAACATTGCTTGAGGGCTTTGTTCCACTATATGTGTTTGGTTTTTCTATACACTGGCATATTGTGACCCACAATGACACCCCCATTTTCATCATCAGAAATCATGACAACCAGTTCCCACTGTGTGTATTGTGTGTTTTTGAACTGTGTGTATGCACGGCTTTTGGTCTGTTTGTGTCCATTCCTGTTTGTTCTGCGATTTTATTCAAGTTAATGGGAATGCAGAAACAAGTGAAGGCAAGTGCATACAAACACACTACCGATGTATTTTTTATGTATTTATCCCACAATCCTTTCGGAAACACACAAAAACACAAATGGCAACCCAAATTTTAGTCCTCCAGAATAAAAAGGGGAACCCTAGCAGAGAAGCTTAAAACCATGTATCTTTAATGTAAAAGGGTTGCTGTGATCCTGAGCTTGCCATGAGTAGGGAAGGACTTGAACCCGAGTTCTAGATGGATTTTATGAGTTTGTACGAACTATGACACTTTCTGTGTTGCACCATTTTCAGAAGTCAATTCCTTATTATACCTGTTTGGAGGTGCCATTAAAGGACTACAGCCTTCCAAGACCCTTTTGGTATCTTGGATTCAGGGCATAATAAAGCAAGCATACTGTACAATGGGATAGCAACTTGCTCAACTCAGGCAGTAGACTTTGGCAGCCAGAATGTCTCCCGAAGACATTTGGGTAAAATAATATGCAAAATCTGTGTTTTTTCCAATCAATTATTTCTGACTTCTGCTATTGCTTTTCAAATGCCATTGAGTCTACTGCCATGTGGGACCCGGGAAAAGAAGAAGAAAAAATAAAATGTATTTATACTTTGCATCATTTTCTTTTCCAAATCAATCGCGCAAGAACAGAAAGCTTCTCTGCCCTCTAAGGCTTTGGGTTTTAAGGTACCTTTTCCTTCCACAGGGGAAGAGGATAACATGAGATTAAACACACAGAATCACACCAACAATGCAGCAGATCTTATGATAGCACATCCTCCCTGTTAATAAACAAACAATGCAGGTTTAATGGTATCAATGCTGCCATCATTAATGAGGTATAATTAAAGCTGTAAGCAGTCAGGGAAGAAGCATGTTGGAGACAGGTGTTGTTAGTATGAAATGAAAACTGTAACAATCATTTATAGTCATTAAATTACTGTCAGTAAATATTGCAAAAATAAGACTTAGAAGAAATGATGGAGTAGAAACCAATATAACTAAATACACAATGATTGATTTTAGGATAGGCGAACATGGGATCTTTGGCAGGGACAGGGTATTGACAAAGCAATAGACCATGCTCATTAACTGAATGATTGATACAGTATTTAAAGCTAAACTATTGATCATACTCATAGTGCATCTGGTAACAAAAATAAGGTAATATTGCAAATGTCTAGAACATATCTTTATCTTTCTAAAACATTCTAAACCAGTTGTCCTCTGTCCATAATATGCACCTCCCTGTCTTCTCTTAACACTAAGGTAGACAAATACTGCCCTCCTGAGTTTGATCCCTTGTGTTGTGCTATGCGTTTGCTGAATGGCAGTTTTGTTTTCATTATGCACTTTAAGTCTTTCCAATGGGCAGCGCATATTACATTGCTTTATGGTGTTTGGATGTTGGACCGTTTGGAGGTACAAGCTTTTGTCTTAGCCACACATGGGATTTGGTGTGCTGCGTTTCACTGTTTCACTGTTTTTCAGTCTAGTGTTTATCCTTGACTTTTTTGCTGTTTTAAGTATAGGACAAAAAAACACAAATTGTTAGAGCTTTCCTAACATGGACATCCTTGTCCTAATGCTCTGTACTTGTAATTATGTCTACCTGTTTGTATAAAGTTCAAAGTAACACAATCTCTGTATGTAAGTTACAGTAATATAGCGACTATCTTGCACACCCAAATATGTAAATGAACATAATATATAATTGGGGGCCTCCAGTAATGTAGCAGGCAGCTTAATCAAATGAGATCAAACACTGGGCACTAGAGATGGGATCCGGGTCTGACTCTGAACCGAGCGATTCGTTCGGATTCCAGAACTTCGGAACGTTTTTATCATAATCGGTAACCCATGAAAATATCCTTGTATGTTCGATAACCTTCGGATATATGCTTTGAAACTCGAAAGTAGTTTCTGATCGTATTTTCGAGGGTTATCAAACGTACAAGGTTATTTTCAAAAGCTAGCGAAAATAACCTTGTACATTCGGTAGCCTTCGAAAATACGTTCCATTTTAGGATCTTCATGTTTTTTCTCCAGTCCCATAAAACTGAAAATGGAACAAAACTTTTGAGCATCTCTACTGGGCACTTAAAAGAAGATGTGTTTATATGTTTAAAGTGCACCTCCACTCCCAAACTAAAATTTAACCTTAGATTTATTACCCCCCCCCCCAATAAAAAACAAAACACAGACCTTGCTAGGTTTAAAATAGTCTCTTTTGCTCCTAAATAAACTTACCAGGATTTGTTTCCTCGCATCTCTGCTGCTGCTGCTACATGCCTTTTCTGTGCACCAGAAGTGGCCAGACCAGGAGCAGCACCAGTGATTGGCTGAGACATCGCGTCCATCTAGTCCAACCTTTTATCCTATTTAAGAGTTTAATCAGTTCATCAAGAGGACGGAGATATAATAAAGTAGGAAATATAACAAGATACAATAAAGACTGGTCAGAAGTCTAAAGGTGCCCATATACTATTTATGCACATGCAATTTCCACAGCAGGTGTGCGAACAGGTCACATTGGTATCTGGCACACACATGCTGTAGGAACAGCACACATGGACCCGATCAATCCCCATACACCGTACAATCGGATCAGCTCCCTCAAGTAAAGGGAGCCGGTACCAAAGGAAATTTGCCGTCATTCCCAAATGGCGACTACGGTCTTTCATCGGCACTCCGATCAGTCGGGAACAGCTCCTACACTCTAACAATATTAGGTTAATCCCATCATTCTCCGATGGGATTTACCCATTATCGTTTGTATGTATGGCCACCTTTAGACAGATTAGACATTCGTCTAAAGACAAATGTCCAATCTAAGAATAACCTGTCCAGTTCTTTTATGCAATCGATTTGAGATCACAAAATGAATGGGCCAGATGGGATCATCTCAAGATAATAAACGCTGCTTGGAAAATGTGGTCTTTAGACATTAGATAGATATCTCTAATCAATATAATGTCTTTCTAGTATATGGCCAACTTAAGTGGGACACGTGCAGACAAAAGGCAAGCAGGTAATAAGAAAGAGACAAATGGACTAATCAGGCTAAAAGGCAATTCCTTAAAAAATCTTTCAGTATCTACTGGTAACAAGTGCTATTCAGGAGCTGAAGCAATATTTTCTATGGTGATTTGATTTGGGGGACTGAACTTCTACAAGAGTATAATACAACCCTTTCTATTTATTAGACAATACAGGGCTGTGCAGTATCTCCTGTGCCCTCTCCTCGTTATCACCTTGGCATTACACTAACTTATCCTTTGATCCTTGATTGAACATGGTGTTAGATGTCATCAGTCCATCAGATTAATTTTGAACAAGAAATTATCAGGTGCTCCGCAAAGTATGTGTGGCCGCTCTCCACTTGGTACATCAAAGATGAAGTAAAGGTGCTAATGGGAACAATGTGATTCTACTATGCAAACTCCAATTCACACCACTCCCAAATCATAAAGCAAGTATATATTTCATTGTAAACAAGCTGTCATAAAAAGCAATGTTTTAGGGGGTGCAAACCCCTTTTTCAGGCTAACAGCAACAAACATTTACAAAATGTTATATGCTATCCCATGGCATTTCAATTTTTAAAAAGGAACCTACATCATAGATATAGGAAATGACACAATCAGCCAACCTACAACCCAATATGCCACAACATATCCATCCCACCCACCCCTTGGCAAGTTCCAGGATCAGATATTCTAAATCCTTTTTCGTATGTCCCTGTTTCGTAAACTGATATCTAATCTGATTTATGTTGGGAGATCCTCCCTTTTACTGTTTATGTGGTTTCCCCAACATACAGGAGCAGATAATTAAATACTCAACAAATTTACTGTTAAAAGTGTGGTACCCTCCTAACTGGAATGACCGAGTCCATTTTTTCTGCAGTGATATATATATTTTGGTTTTTCCAGAATGTGAATAAAATAAATAAAAAACAAAGAGTTATTATTCTTGCCTTGTTTATCGCTAAGCAACATTTACACCACGAATGTTTGGTTTTATTATACTTTCCTACATTAATGTTTGGTTTTATTATACTTTCCTACATTAATGTTTGGTTTTATTATACTTTCCTAAACAGTTTAAGCTTTGCTGACAGTAACACATTAAACAGCCACTATTGATCTTTAATTGTCCCTCAAAGCAGTTAAAAATAAAAAGAGGTTAAAATGATAGATGACAAGAAATGTAATTTAAATCTGCAGGTGCAACAGCTGCTGTGTATATTAAAAACATGTAGATCTCCAAGCCCAAGGACAAAGAGAGGTGATTACAGGTCTGTTCAGTTCCATCTACTCCATCTTTTAACATCTAGCAGTATTCCTTTTGCGAGTTACAGTTTAAATACATACCGTACATAGAAGAATATCATCATAGCATTCACATTTATCCCAAAAAGATAGAACAATTATATTTTATTTCATTTGAATGAACTGACTTATGTAGTAAATAAAGCAGTTTTAAACCTTAGATTATTGATTGGATTTGGCTTTAAGGCACAAATAACAGAGGTTGCGGTGGTGCACAACTGCCGTAACCAATGTACCAAGCTAAAGAATCTTTAATGCAGCAAGATTTGGTGTTAAAGATTCAGAATGGGTTAAGCCCATTTGCTATGCACAGAGAGTAGCTATCAGCTACTGTAGGTGCATTGCCTTAAGGGGGCAATAGAGAATGATAGCGGCTCTCAGTACATAGGGTTATATTCAAAAACCCATGGTATCACAAAATTGGAATACCGCGAGTAAGATCGCAGCTGTAAATGTATGTCCACCATTGTACAGTTATGAACAAAGTTTTATAACTGCATACCAAAATTAGCAATGGTTTTGTATGGACAATCGGAAACCTATGATGGTGGTCATAAATCTACAATCGCAATCTTACGTAGCTTTAGGGTCACGGCATTGATAATTAAAGGCCCAGTATTGTAAAAAAAAAAAACTTTAGGTTTTTTAAAAACATATACAGCCTTCAAAATTCCAAAAAGGAAGGAATAAAAATAGAAAACATACACACATTGTATATATATATATATATATATATAATACACATTATATAAAAAGATTTATTATTTCACACTTTATTATTTCACCAACTTTACAGCAAAATATTTACAAGTAAATCAAAAGGAACTAGAAAGGGTAAGTTTAAGTAGAAATTTGGCTTGAAAGGCAGCATTTTGGAAGGGAATGTGTGTGCACTGCAGATTTTAAAGGGGAACTGCGGTCCCTATACAAGTGGGTTTCATATGAAAGGTCAGAATCTTACCTTTAAAACAAATCTACAATGACCTATCTAGCACAAACAGTACTCATACAGTTGTCAAAACAGTTTCCTGAAAGTGAAGGTGCTGGATGACTCCATACAGTGAATCAATCCCATGATCCCACTTACTGCCGCCGGCAAGCACACTCTCAGCTATTCACTTGTGTGCTGAAGACCGGAATTCCAGCTCAGAATGGTAAAATTGATTGATGTTGCTGGCAGCCAATCAAGTTGCAGGAAACAGGCAAAGACAGGCACACCGCATGCACAAGAACAGAAATTCTAAGGTGCACGCGTCCACTACAAGGTGCGCCTTCAAGCAAAGCCACACCTCCTGAGCCAACCCTTTGGTTGCGAGCGGCCAATAAGAAAAGGCTGTGATGTTACAAATTAGGTACTATTGCATCCTGGGAATTGTAGTTTTCAGCAATGAAAGATACTATAGTGTGGCTGGGCAAGATGGCAGCACCCGAATGAACTGTTTCTAAGCTGATTTAATATGCAGAGGTACTCAAACTGTCAAAAAGCTTTTTAGAGGGTTCAGCAACACATGCAAAAGTTTTTGGGAGTTAAAAAAGGACCACAGTTCCCCTTTAAAACTCAATAATGGCAATGATGAGGACATTGTTTTTTTACTATACCTTTACTTTACCTTTAAATATAGCTGTCACGGGAATAAATGGGTAAGTAAGTTAGTGTGTGTACTTGTGTCAGGTTGGGGAATAAAAGACTAACTTTTTAAAGATTGATCAAAATTTGTTTTTTGATTATACTTACCCTTTAAATATGGTTGCCACATGAATGAAAGGGAAGCTCATTTGGTGTGTGTACCTGTGTCAGGTTGGGGGTCAAAAAAAATGATGATGATTAGTCAAAATTGCTTTTTTGACTATAGTTACCCTTTAAATATTGCTGCCATGGAAATGGAAGGATAGGTTAGCAGGTGTTTGTAACTGGGTCTGGTTGAGTAGATATGTGTTTTTTGTGTTGAAAACCACAAAACTAACTTTTATTGAGGATATATCAACATCATTTTTATTACTTTATTTACCTTTTAAGTATGGCTTCCAGAGGAATAGAAGGGTAGGTCAGTAGGTGTGTTTACCTGTGTGAGGTTAGGGTTATGTGTTTTTGAATGTATGACCATATAACTAACTTTAATTGATGATTTATCAAAATAGTTTTTTGGATTATAGTTACCCTTTAATTATGGCTTCCATGGGAATGAAAAGGTAGGTCAGTAGGTGGTTGTACCTGAGTCTGTGTGGGGGGTTGGGGGTATCAGCGTTTGTGTTTATGACCATGAAACAAATTTTTTTAAATATCCACATTTGAGGATTGTTACCATTATAGTCTATGGGGGAAATGTCTCAAAATACACTGATAATGCTGTAATGTAATGCTTCTGCTGATTCCTTAGCTAGGTAATAGTACACGTATCCTATATGCCTCGCACATCTGTACCGAGATACAGTACAATAAAAAGCAGAAGAATAAAATGGAAGGAGGAAATAGAAAGAACAGTAATTTGGCTCTTTAAGCCAAATTAATTAATAACACCAGCCGTAAATCCACCTCATCAGAAACACGGGACTGCCACCTTACTTTAGACCAAGGATAGGCAACCAGTAGCCCTCCAGATGTTTTAAAAATACAACTCCCAACATTCCCTGACTGCCCTCAGTTGTTGCAGGGTTTGTAGAGGAATGCTGGGAGTTGTGTTAATTTTCGAACATCTAGAGGGCTACTGAACACAACTGTATTTTAAGATAAATGTATTTTATTCAAAAGGGTTTTAATTACCCAATTATTACCTTGGCTGAATTTTACTGCCTGAGTCTGCATTCTGTTCTTTAGTCAGTTATATTCAATAATTTACAAAACTTCAATTTATTCTCTTTAAAGATTCCCTTTAATTCATATAGTAATTATGTGTTCAAGGAAAATGAAGGGGGAAAAAATACTTTTTTAAAGTAAACCAAGTAACTAGTCAAGACTTTTTGTTTCTTAAAGGGTAATGAAAGGTCAAATGAACACCCCGCTGTCGTTTTACCTACTTTCCTCTTCAGGGGATTCCTTATTTCGCCCTGTGGTTCCTAAAATCTTTAGGGAGCAGCGAAAATGAGCAATTTTGCCACACAATATATGGCACATTGTAATTTTTTGTGCCTTACGGTGCAAAACCTCTAATAGAGGTTCTTACTCTGCCGAGCCGCGCACTGGCATAAGAGGTCAATCTATGGTTAAACCTGTTGGTTTGGCTGGCTGTGTGAAAATTCTAAGAGACACTCACTAAACAGCTGCAAACCATTCACCAGTGGCTGCACAACTGTTACATGACTATTTAATGCTAGCATATAGCTAATGTAAAATAGTGATGAACCTGGGGGCAAGGTTGTATCTACCAGCTGGCAAACTTATTTGTTACAGTTGCTGTGGGTAACTTATATGTACCAGTCACTGTGGGCAACTTATATGTACCAATTACTGTGGACAAACTTGTATGTACAAGTAATTTTGGGGAAACGTGTGTACCAATCACTGTGGGCAATCACTGTGAATAAACTTTATATACCAGTCAGTGTGGGCAAACTTGTCTGTACCAATCACTGTGGGCAAACTTATATGTAACAGTCACTGTGGGCAACTTAGATGTATCAGTCACTGTGGGAAAACGTGTATGTACTGGTCACTGTGGGCAAACTAATATGTAACAGTCACTGTGGGCAACTTATATGTACCGGTCACTGTGGGCAAAGTTGTATGTACCAGTCACTTTGGGAAAACCTGGGCATGAGGGCATCTTATATTTAAAAGTCTGTGTGGGCTGGGCACAGGGGCATGTTTTATTTACCATTCTGTGTGGGCTGGGCATAAGGGCAACTTATATTTACCAGTCTGTATTGTGGGCATCTTATATATACCAGTCTGTGTTGTGGGCATGCTATATTTACCAGTCTGTGTTGTGGGCATCTTATATTTACAAGTTTGTGTGGGCATCTTATATTTACCATCCTGTGTTGTGGGCACTTGTATTTACCAGGTTGCCAGAAAGTGTTATGTCAGCCCTACAATTCACAGACCTGTGTAAGGTTAGCCCTCCAGTTCACCAGCCAGTGTAAAGTCAGCCCTCTAGTTCAACAATCTCTTGTTCTGGGTGATCACATGAAGACCAGAGAATTGGGGTGTTGTCAAGGTGTTTTCAAGGAAATTTCCAGGGTGGGAAAACTCTTCACACCCTACAAAATGGTAGAGTTTTGTTAAACAGTAATAATTATAAAGAAAGGCAAATTTTTTGTTAAATTACCATATAAACAAAAAAGTAAAAGTGTAAAAGAAATCCTAGAATTCCTGGTTGCATTACCATTAGAATTGGTATCCTGTTTTAGTTCCACAATACCTAACATTGTTACTGTGCTTGGCACGTCTGTAAAATATAGGAGACCTAAGGCTGGAACCATCGTGGCAGTTTACATGAAATTAACCCCTTTACAAACAATTACTTTGTGTTAAAGAACAGTCAGACAAACTGGTTAGGTGAAACATAAGGCCACACGCTTTTATTAATTGACACATTACAACATGTGATCAATTTTTATTATTCAAACATAATTTATGCATCCTTGCATGTTAAGTCCCCGAGCCGTAGCCAATGCTAAATGCCAAGCCTCTGGATCCCCAGAGGGCATGTAACGGCTCCAACATAACCTTCGCAAGGATGAATCCGCCAGATGTGTCTCCAACAAACCCTTTTTCCCCTTGTAATAAACCATTAACCAATACTTCTCAAAATTATATAACTATAGGAGGGAGGGGAAGATCCTTCTCCCTGCCAGCACTCAACAAAATGACACCTGAGCCTTGTGCTCCGCCCTTCTTATAACTTCGATGACGTCACCGCTGACGTCATCATGCCGCCTCTCGCGAAACCGCCGCGGCCAATCCGGGTTCGCGTAATGACGTGATGACGTCATATGCACGCCGCAACCAGACTCTCGCGAGAACTCCCAGGACGCCCGCGACTACACCTCCCAACTCCCCTGATGACCCCGCCCGCCTCAGGTCAGACGCTCCCCCTACCGGCTGGAGCTAACAAATTATATAACTCCATTACTTAAGATATTAACGTTATGGGCAGAGACATTTGGACTTATGTAGGGGGAACTGGACGGAGCATTCTATTATAGTTGATGTTTTTTCTCTTAAATGGGTAGTGAACTTTGGATTGCCGGATGGTTAGTACTCTAGAGTAGTTATTTAAAGTCATGTTTCTATTACTGAATGTTATTTTTATTGTATTGCTAGTTGTCCTTCCTGTACATGCTTCCAGACCCCCGATGGGGGAGCTGGGGAGGACAGTGCAAAGCTGCAGGATCACGGATCACAGATTCACAAGCTGCAGGCTTGTTGAATCTCTGCTTAGCATAAGGTAAAATAGGTAAAAAAATTGGATCCAGCATTATAAGCAAATCTGAAGTGGTTTGAGAAGAGAACCAAACTAAAGAAAAGAAATAGTAAAGCTGCAGTCTAATAGTAATTTAATATGCAACCTATTTAATTGGATTCGCTACTAAGCTTCTATGTTGTATATTTAAGATCTGCTCGTGATATTTTGCTTGTTAGACAGTATAGAAGATGTGCTCTTACCTCCTAGAAAAGTATTTAACAAAGAAAATAAATTATGAAGTCTATTATTCCTTTAATGCATACAACACCATTAAACCCTGTGTCCCCATGTACAGTGTCCACGTCACCTATCCACCTTTCAATCCTAAGCACTTTTTAGGAGCACTGAAACTATTATACTTTGCAGGGAGGGACAAGGGGGAAAAATAACATACTGTGGGAGTTTCCTCCGTCCGAGTCATCCAACAAGGGGAAATCGGAACCAATAGGTACACAGGAAGAGACGAATCACGTGGCCATGGCATCTGGAGTAGGGTTGGATAAGGCAGAAGAGGACTGTGTGAGGACCGGTGCTCCAGACGAATCGGGAAATAGAGGTCTCCAGAGAGGGTAAGATCCACACTGCTGAACAGGCACACACGGTAGACACTAACCAATAGGTATGTGATGGGACAATGCTACATCTCTATTAAAACAGTCATTTTAGACCTGATTGCCGCCCCAGATATTTGATTTATTCGGCGGAACCTTTCTGATGAACTTATAGAAGGTATACCTTGGGACCAACTATGAACTTTGATTGAGCACAAGGACAATTTATTTCCAATTATTTCTAACTATTTATAGTATATTTATTTATTTATGTATAGATATTTACTTGTTGTTTTTATCGGTATATGTCATATAGATTTATTAGTGTTATCGGGGGTTTGGGATATATATGATACAGATTTCATAAGGTGGTTTGTTGATGTGTGTTTTTTAAACTTTGCTAAGATCTGCTGAGATATGATTTATTGACCCCCAATGTGTGTAGTGTGATGTGTGAAGTCAGTAGAGATATTAGAAAATCCATGTGTGCTATATGGTATACTAAGGCATTCTAGCCGTACTTTTGATGTACTGAAATTGTTACTTTGCAGGGAAGGTCAAAGGGGAAACTAACATACTGGGTAGGGACACTTATCCCTTTAGTGGAGAGAATGCAAACCAGAATAGATTTATAATCAATAACTGTAAAGGCTTTTCCGTTATATCTTCTCTGGCATCCAAACATGGCAGATCTCAAAGGATTTCCTAGTGCTTTAGCAACTTAGCATCACTTAAATTTTTTTTTTTAAAACATTCTTTCTTTATTAAGTTTTACATGGATTTTATAATACATAACAGTGATGAGTAAACAAAAACAGAGTAAAAATGATACTGGAGGGCAACTGAGTTGCGTATAGATTGTGCTTATATATTTCAACTTCAAAAACCATTTATATGTTCACGGGATTATTTCTAACCATAGAAAAGTACAATTTTTACACCTTTTTTATTTTTAGAACTACACTGTGGCATTGTTTATTGCTATATACCTCTCTGCACCTCTGTGTCTCCGTGCCCGAGCCTCCACCCCGTTTCCGGGTCCGACCAATTCGGAATTTGGTTTGATGGTACATTTTTCTTTTTAGGTGTATTGGAGCTACATTGATCTGGGATCGATATACCAATATCCCATTTCGTAGAATTGAACAAATTGGCCTTGAGAGCATGCAAATGTCTTTTCATAGTTACATATTGTTGGTTAGGTAGTTATACAATTCTTTTATAGTAGGGATTTTTTTTGTTTTCCAATATTTTACTATGAGAATTTTCATGGTTGTAAATGAGTGGTATATAATACTTTTTTGGTTCTCTGGGTATGTTTGTAATCCGATATTTAGCTGTTAGAGCTGGGTTTAACACTATGTTGATCTTAAATAGATTATTATGAAATTCTCCAATTTCATCCACATTTTTTGATTTTAGGACATTCCCACCATATTGTATGAAGGATCCTTGACGTCCGCAATCCCTCCAGCATGAGGTGAGTAGTTGGGGAACCACCTGGATAGTAATTTAGAGTGTCTGTGGTATCTGTATATAATTTTTTTGTTGATTTCCCAGTGGGTAATACATTTAGTGAGTTTGAATATTTGTTATTGGCTTCCGTCCATTGTTCTTGTGTGAAGTTTATTGGAGATCTTTGCCCAAGATTTGTAGTTGTTGGTCTCCTCATATATATTTTTCTTATTTAATTGGAGATATATTCTGGATATTGTTTTTTTTTTTGGAGTCTAGTGTGGTAATAAGGTCCATTAGAGTTTGTTGGTCTGTACCAAAGGTTGGTTCTGACTCCATTAGAATGTAGGAAACTTCTGATTTGGAGATATTTTAGAAATTCCTTGTTGTTGATTAGATAGTTGTTTTTAGTGTGTCGAATGATAGAAGTTTCCCCTTTTCATATAGATTGCCTATATAGTCGATTCCATGGTCAATCCATGTTTTGACGTTGATGTTTGGTATGGCGAGTTGTAATGATGACAGAGGTAAAGATTGTATAACACTGGGTAGTAGTTTATGGGAGTTTATCAGACTCTTCCAGACTTGTAGTGATGTTGTTATTGAGATTAGTTGGTTTTGTGGAGTTTTTCCTCCCATGCGATGTATCCCAGCATTGTATTTAATTGTATATTTGGAGAGAATGATTTTCAATTTGTATCCAGTTTTTGGCTGGGTTTGTTTTGTCCACCAGTATCTCAGTTGTTCAGTATTGTGGATAGATAGTAATCCTTCAATTTGGGTAAGCAATTCCTCTGCTTGTTTAGATTTGTTTAGAGTAGTTTTTGTTTTTATTCTAGGTTTTTGGCCGTTCCATATAATGACGAATCAGGCTATCAAGTTTGGTGAAGAAGGAATCGGGCACGGGGACAGGCAGAGTCCTGAACCTGTACAATAGTTGTGGTAATACAAACATCTTTACAACACTAACCCTATTTAACCATGATAGATATTTAGTATTCCATAGAACTATGTCATTGTTGAGTTTGGATAGTATTTTTCATAGTTCAGTTGGAATAGTTTACAGGATCGAGGATAATTTTATCCCTAAGTATTCTATATTGTCTTTGTGTCCAGATAAGTTATATTTTCTTTTAGAAAGATTGTAGTGTTGAAGATGTGTTTATATGAATATGTGAGATTTGGAATTGTTAACTTTATAGTATGTTATGTTGCCGATATGTTGAGTGTATTTTGTAATGTATTAGTGAGGTTATTGGTTTAGTGATGGCTAATATTATATCGTCTGCGTATAAACTAATTTTGTGTATTGGTTACCTATTTTTATTCCTTCTATATTTGGGTTATTACGTATATATTCGGCTAAGGGTTCAATTAATAGGTTAAAGATAAGGAGGAGTAATGGGCAGCCTTGGCGTGTGCCATTAGTGATCTGGAAAGATTTTGATATCATGTTTGAGATGTATATTGTTGCAGTTGGGTTTGTATAGTGTCATAATTGCATTCATGATCCTCCTTTATGTTATTTTGTTAGGACTTCTTCCATGTAGTTCCGTTTATTCGGGTCGAATGCTTTTTCAGCGTCTAATGTTATTATTAAAGTTGTTATATTTTTAATTTTGGCCCAATTTATGATGGTTTTAAATCTTCTGGTGTTATCATAAGATTGCCTATCATTCATGAAACCGACTTGATCTAATGAGATTAATTGAGGTAAATATGTCTGTAGTCGTGTTGCTATAATTTTTGCGAATATCTTAATGTCCACTTAAGAGTGATATGGGTCTGTAGTTTGTTATATTGTTGGGTCTTTATGTGGTTTTAGTATGGGGACAATCATGGCTTGTAACATTTCTTTGGAAATTTTTTTTGCTAACTGCATTGTTGAATATTGTGTGTAGATGTGGAATCAGTATCTCGTGGTATTTTTGTAATATTCTATGGTATATCCGTCTTGTCCTGGGGATTTATTGGAGGGTGTATTAAGTATAGCTTTTAGTATTCTAATTTTTGTATTGGTGTATTGATGTTTTGTAGTTGTGTTTGTTGTAAGGGTCGGTAGGTTTATTGAGTCTAAAAGTTATTTATCTCTATTTTATTTGGTTTGTGTGTTTTCGGTATCTTTTGGAGGTTGTATAGAGTTTCGTAGTATTGGGCGAAGGAGTTAGCTATTTTTTTAATCTATTATTTTTTCTTTCTTATCGTTTATGATGTATGCTATTCTGTCTCTATTCTGTTTGTTTTGTATCTGTTGGCCAGGGCTTTACTTGTTTTAGGGCCTTGTGTGTAATTGTAGCCTTTGTTCTCCTAATAATTTATCGTATTGGTATAGATTTAATCTTTGTAGTTGAAGTTTGGTATATATGTATTGATGATATATGTCTTGTGTAGGGTTTAATTTGGTGTTTACCTCCAGAATTTTATTTTATTAGTAAGCTTATCTCTTGTTCGTTTCTTTTTCTTTTTTGATATGCTGCTAATTAATTAGTATGCTCTGATAATGCTTTTGTGGCATTCCATACCATGAAGGGTGATGTTTGTGTGTTTATTATTGAGTTCAAAGTATCCGATCAGGTGGTTTTTAATATGATTTTGTTTGTATCTATCGGAGATAAGGTATGGGTTCAGTTCTCCATGAGATATGTGGTGGTGTTAAGTTATTTTGTTTAATTCGTTGTGTCACTGGTGCATGGTCAGATATTGTTATGCTTTCAAGAGTGTTATCTCGTGATATTCTGTAGTAGCCATTTGTCTACAATAAATGTGTCTATTCTGGAGTAGGTTTTATGTGTTTTTGAATAGTATGTATTTCTTATCTAATGGTGTGGAATGCTTGCCATGTATCAAACAGATCTTCGTTTTTTAGTATTTACTTAGTGTTTCTTTATTTTGGAGTCTTGATTTTGCTGTTGAGATTGTTTCTGGGTTTGTTATTATATTGAAGTCTCCACATATTATTATGTTTGTGTATTGTAATTGTTTTACTTTGTGATAATTTTTTGAATAAATCTCTGTGGCCAGTGTTTGGTGCGTATATGTTTTGCGATGCAATATTTTATATTGTTCAGGTGGCACACCAGGATAATATATCTACCATTCTTATCTGTGATTGATTTCTCTAGTTGGAGGGCTACATTTTTTTTATTGCTATGTAGAACACCTCTGTTGTTTTTTGTATGTGACGCGTAGTATATATGAGGAAATTTGTTTGTTGGGTGAGGTTTGTTCTTGTAAACAAAGGATATCTATGTTGTTGTTGAGTGTTTCTTTCCAGATGGTGTGTCTTTTGAATGGGGAATTTAATCCCCTTACATTGTAGGTTTGTATCTGTCATTATCTTATTGAGATCATTGTTTGTTGTGAGGTATGACGATGTTTTGGGTGGTAGCATTATCTTTAATTGATGAGTTTTGTGTAGTTCTTTTCTCTTAGTTCAACATTTAAACATTCAATAGTGTATTTAAAACAGTAATAACAGTTAAACATAACAATAGTAAAAAAAACATATGAACATAGGTAAGTCTACCTTTTGTAGACATTCCTTTCCACATGTATTGTGTTCCGGATTATCTGTTTTTGTGGGAGCATTATATACTGTTTAGCCATTTAGTATTTATTCCCTTTGTATGTATATGTATATATTTTTATATCATCCAGTTTGGATTATAGAGTTTCAAATGTTTTTATTACATATACATAGTTGTATTAGTTCATGTTATCTTCAGAAAAACATATTACATTATATATATAGTAGAGATTGTGGATATCCAGTATACCCATATCCTTAACTCTTTTCAGGATCCGTGTATTTATAGCATTCAACATATGGTAGGGGGAGATCATTAATATCGGGTTATTTGGCATTTCCTACCTTTTTTTTTTTTTTTTCTCCTCCTTCTTTCCCCCTTCTCTATCCCTCCCCCTTCAGGTATATCTGGTATTTTGGTATATATAACTTTGTGGGTGCATAGTTGACTGCACCTTTGAGCATCACTTAAATTACATGCAGAAAGATATGAAATAGAGGCAGCATAATTTCTCTGCCTAGCATTTACTACTTTTTATGATGGTCTAAAAACAGCATGTGTTTAGATGCAAGGGACAAAACTGATGGTAATGATTAGAGATTGCAGAACTTCCTAAAGTTCGGTTCGTTTTCGAATTCGAACTTTAGGGAAAGTTTGAAAATTCAAAATACTGATCCTTTTTCTTAAAAGTATATGTATTTGCAATAAACTTCCCCTTTAATCTTATTTTTGTAATTTGCAACATACAGTATAGGAAAAAGTGGGCAAAAGGGTAATGCTTCACAGAAGCAGAACCATTGAGTTAGAGTAGGCTCACTGCAGTTTGCCCCCATTGTTAAGAAGTCAAGCAGGCTTGGCCCCACTGGACACATACAATCATCACATTGGCTCCTCTCTATCAGAGTATGCATCGTAAAACGGAAAGTAGGCAAAAGGGTTATTTTAGAATATACAGAATTGGGTAAAAGATACAGCCACATGTCCCAAATTCACCAATGGCAGCTATTTTTAGCAGTACCAACCCCTGGGTATTAAAAACAAATTGACAGATGCCTTGTGATTGTGATAGCCCCCTTCATGATGAATACTCCGAGGGATAGAAGCCAATGTTGGTATGTTCAGAGGGTCCATGCTTGCCTGGTTCCTCACAATGGGTGGCCCTCTGCAGTGAGCCTACATTAACTTAATGGTTTGCTGTTGTAAGTGTAACTCTTTTGCCCACTTTCCTTTGCCAAACGCATACTTTGAGGGATAGAAGCCAATGTGGTGAGGGGTATGTCCGAGTTGTGGCAAACTGCAGTGAGCTTTACAATTACAATTACAATAATAAAGATAACGGGAAAGTTCAGTTGCAAATGCATAGATTTTAAGAAAAAATAGTAGAATTTTTCATAAATCTTCCTATTTGCAGGACCTAATAGGGACGATTATGGTCTCCCCCTTGACCCTGGGTTTAATTCAGTTGCTCAGTAGAGATCTCAGCATGTTTGATCCATTCAACAGCCAATCAGTAGAAATTACAGTTAGGAACATTCTAGGGAAGTGTGCATTGTGCAAAGAAGAAGGACCGTTACGAACCTGAAATGTCAGCTCACTAATGTCAGAGCTGGATATAGCAAAGGGGTATGAAATCAACTGATTTTTTAAATGGATAGAAACATTTAGAAAAATGAGTTATGCAAAATATAAACTTAGAATTTAAAAAAAATTTAAAGACTGAAAATTATTCCACTTGTAATAATGAACACTATCTTTTTCAGAGATTCAGAGAGAGATTCTAGAAATATCTAATTTTCAGGTTGTTCGAACTACTAAAGTTTGTGTCGAACTTGGGTTCGATTCAGGTTCTAGTCCATCTATAGTTATTATCCAGCCGAATATACCTTAATCTCCTAAAATTTTAATTGGTTAAAACACAATACAATGTGTAATATTCTGCCCAATCCCGAGTCTCTTTCAGTCAGATACTACAATCTATACCGCCATCTTCTCCTAAAGCCAAGCCCCCGTTTGCATTTGCGGATGCAAGGAATGCATCACGAGTCACGGTGTCCGCAGGTTTTCAGGAAGCAAGGGTATCTAGATTGAAAGGCAGTCAACTAAGAATTTGACAGAGCAAACACATGATAAGAAACAGCACAGACTAGGCACCAATAGGTAAGTAGCAACAAATACCTCATGAAAATGAAAAGGAAGGTGTGGTGCTGTTTCCAGTAGAGATGAGCCGACTTTCGAAAGTTCGGTCCGTTTTCGAACTCTATGGAAAGGTTTTGAAAGTTCGACAAAACGACCCATAAAGTCGTGGAGAGTAATAGTACGAAAAGTTCTAATGAAATACAAACAATATCAATGGTAACTAATGTAAATGGCTGTGGGACCTGGGAAATGGCTGGGGAACATGTTTGAATATCCAGGACATTCGAAAAATCAATTTACTCTCACTCGCTCTATTTTCGAGCTCTCGCGTTTCGAACATATCGATGTTCACGCCTAGGTATCATGTACATTTTACTCGCATATTCGATGCTCTCGTATAGGCTTTATGATCACTTTACTAGCAGATTCTATTGTTCGCGTCTAGGTATCATGTTTTTACTCGTGGATTCAATGCTCGCATATAGGTTTTAATGGACACTTACTCGTCTGATTCGGTGCTCGCATATAGGTATAAATAGGGCATTTACTAGACATATTCGAACGATTCGAACATTCCATATTTATCGAAAGTCTAAAAATAGAAAATCCGGGTCCGGGATAGTTCAAAAGTCCGAATTCGTTCGAATTCGATAGTTCGCTCGAACTTGGGTTTGAGTTTCAAGTTCTAGTCATCTCTGTTTCCAGCAATAAAAGAATCCCAACAACGTCAGAAAACCCTGTTAGGAACATGGATCCAGATAGATACTCCAGCCAGCAGAAAGTGAGCTAACACTATAATGTGCACAATGGTGAAAAGACTCAGAAGATTTAAACCCAGACAGCCAATGAAAACAGGGAGTCAAAAGAAGAGCAAACCCCGACTGGCTCATAACTCCACACCCCCGGTACTCCAGACACAGTACTAGCTGAGGAGATAAAGGCAACCCCCTATTGTGCTTGCAGCATCGTCGCGTGCACACATGGAGAGTCAGGAGTGGCCATGCGTGCCACCGACCCCTGACCCCTGCCAGACAGAGCCAAGGACACACAGTGGAACCAGAGAAAGGCACACATGGTGGAAGATCTGCGGGCAAGGAAGGATGGTAAGTGCAACCATACAAAGTGGTTTTTCACATACAGGAGGTTGGGGCTAAGACCTTCTATTTTAGCTATTTTATTTAAACTAGGGATACCAGCTTTATATATTTTTGTTTAGCTAATATAACTTACTACTATACTTATTTTACTCATATACATGCCAATAATAACAAGAACACATATAATATTTAAAACCTATCTATATACTGAGTAACATAGAACCCCATTCTCATGTAAGCTCCTAAAAATGTAAAGCAATATCCTATAAACTTATACATTTTTCTATACAAATATCTATTTTTATAGAATAAAAGGATGAATACCATAACAACAGTTCAGTGCACACAGGGTCTAAAATTGGTTATTATAACTTAGTGCTTAGTGCTTACAGGCAATGATTCAGTTTATGCAAGGCTGATACTAGACAAAAGGAACGAAACATTGACTGTAAGCACTATGTTTAATAAAGCATCATTTCAACAATTTAAAACTGTATGCATGTTATGGTGTATAGTTATTGTTTGTTTAGTGCACCACGGGGGCACTTATACCGGAAAGCCTGATTGCCTGCCAACATATCAGGGAAATGAATGTGTAAAGTAAAGTATTAGAGAGAACCTTAAAAATAAAGATGTACCATTTTAATTAGTGTTTTTTTGGGTCTATAAAGTAGTGAGAAAATATCTACAGTCATGCGTTTTCCTTTTATCTATGTTTTCTATTGAGTTTTTGAAGAAAATTAAATTGTGCTTTTTATGTAAAAATGAGTTAGTAACAACTAGATTTTAACCAACTAGATTTAACTAGCAAACCCTCGATCTGTACAAAATAGTCAACACCAAGGCCGCAATTAATAACGCAGCAACCCACCCCTGCTGAGCAACACCCCACATCTCCCCCCCTCGCTTCATCCCCACAGACCCACCTGTGGCATCGTAGACGATCACACCACCCCCGTCACCTGTGGCCAGTGCACGCAGGTGGGTCCAGCGTCCATGCATATTACACACCTCTTGGTTGGTATATAGGAATAACAGAAGGTGGAAGTGGTTACTGGTGAGATTGGCAGGGAGGGTTGGTTTTTTGTTTTTTTTAATACATTTAGCAGATAAAAAGTGGAGTATTACACAAATATACCAGATGATGGTGGAGCACAATAAACATATTTCCTTTTTACAGTACGTATGTCAAATCAAATTATGTTCTTACTATGTATAATTAAAAAAATGTCAGGCAAAATAACTACCACATGTGACTGGAGGAGAGGAGAAAAGGTATTTTCAGCAAAGTAACATAAATGTTTCTTTGTCATGTGAGGTACTATAAACTGGGTGCACTTGTTATGGGGCCACATAACCAACATAATCCCCATCTCGTTTGATTGTATGATAAAAAAAATCTCATGATGATCGTATGATAGCTCATACACGAACCAGTGATTGTATGATATCGGGATAGTCCCACACAGGACACACACATGACAGACGATTCTTGTGAAACAATCTTGAAGACGTTTCGCTAGTCATCCGAGCTGGCGTTCTCAATGTCAGAATGACTTGTACAAGAATCTGTTGGCAAGTATGTAGACAGACAGGAATCGTAAGTCTTAGTCTGTCAATTTGTCAAAGATGTGGCTACAACACGGTGCCAAATGGTCTCCAATATAAAGTATAGGGAGATTATTTGGAAATGACACTACACTCATGCTGGCTCCTTCGTAGACTACAGTACAGGGAGGCGACCAGGCACAAGAGGGACAATTTAGGTTAGAAAAGACTGGCTTCGATGACAACGCAAAACGTTCACCGCAGTCAGGAACGGTTTGTATTGCAGCTATGTTACATTTACAGATAAAGGGCCAATTCTGTTGTTGTTAATGTGTGTACCCAGATTATAAAGTGGCATGATAACCCCAAAACTGGAAAACTTACATAAAGGTAATCCCCCCTAACCTAAACGGTATTTGTTGTGAAATACTGAATTCTGAAATAGTATAACCGAAATCAGGAAATGTCCTGGTTTCCCCTGTTTTGGCTTACTCGGTTCTTCAAGTAGCAACTGCCAGTTATGGATTTTTGACAGTTGGAACATCACAGGCAATCAACTCAATGTCTTTCATTATTTAAAAAATTTACAGTTAAAGGTAAACTGAACCAAAAGCCTCAACTCAACAAAAACTCCACCCAACGGACCATATTTTAGAAAGAACTGCCCCTTTAAAATTGTTGGAGCTATCCTACCTTGTCTTCGGATCGATTCGCATAGTTTTGCCTGCTATGCCCAAGAGACCTGGTAATATAAAGGGGCTGCATGACATCATATAGAATTTTTACGTTATCCCGACCGAGCGCTCACGCGATGTTCATCGATGCTGCCGGAAGCCGCTTCTTCCCGTCTACATTCGGCCGACATGGATAGCAAAATCCCATTCATTGTGCGATCGCAGGCGGTTCGAAGTAAGATCGGGGATGGGTAAGTAAACAATCTTAACAGTGTATGGGGCAATTTAGGGGTAGGTAGTGTGTAATGACAGATATGTGTGTTATGCACGTGCAAGCAATTAGTGAGATGGTTATAAGCTTGAGCATGTCAGGAAGATTCAGCTCGAGGATTAGCATCAGTCATTGGCTGTGAAGTCAATTGGTCATCAATGCTGACGTTGCTAACTGGAAGAACGAGGGAAGCAGAACATGGACCAACAGGACATTGCGTTAGAATTTCAGCGTTAGTTTATATCTTTTCATTTTATGGATACTTTGCAGGTTTTGGGTGGGGGGGGGATCAGGGGGGACAGTGACAGTTATTACTTCCAGTAATGGGAAATTTAAAAAAAAATGGTTGTATACAATAGTTAGATACCTTTAAGAAATGACATTCACATATTTATAGGTATATTACATACAAAATAGAAAAGATAATTCATGCACATTCCTAGGCCCCATACAATTTCTATTATTAGCACACTGCTAATACTTATAAACAAAGGGGTTTAGTATAATTACTGTGATCACAGAATGAAAAGCCTTCCAACGACGCAAGTACACCCGTCTGGAAGTCCTATTTAAACCTTTTTAAATTTCTTTACTTCAGTTACCAATAGCAAACTTGCATTTCTCAGTCTTGCACACTGGATCCATATAACAGGCTCTCTCACTTCCCCAGCCATTGGCTTTTTAAAATGAGGGAAGAGGCCATCCAGTGCTTATATAAAGGCATAGGACCTCCCATAAAAGGGCATGTTGGGGTTGCTATTACCACATGGGAAGGTTGACCAAGCTCCAATTTAAAAAGCCAAAGGCTGGGGGGAAAGTGAGAGACTGTTATATGGATCCAGGTGGTAAGAATGAGAAATGCAAAGTTGCAATTGGTAATTGGAGTGAATAAAAGGTTAGAGTTAGACCTTCCGAGACTGGGGTTACCTTGACGTGTTGGCTTTCATTATTGTGATCACAGTAATATATACTAAAACCCTTTGTTTTTAAAGTATGCCAGTGTGCAGATAATATGATATGTGATGGGGTAGGAATGTTGCATGATTAGTTTTCTATGTTTGATATAATGTTTGACCAGATCAGTAGCACTTTCGCTAAATGTCGTTGTAAATTATGCCTAACTGGAGTGCTTCCACAATCCTTGTATGTATGTATTATAATGGAGGCTTCCATGTGGTAATAGCACTTAAACACACAACACACCCTTTTATGGGAGTCCTAATGCCTTTAATAAAGTATACTGGGTGGGTAGCCTCTTCCCTCATTTTAAAAAGCCAAAGGGCTGGGGGGAAGTGAGAAAGCCTGTTGTATGGATCCAGTGCACAACTATGAGAAATGCAATGTTGTTAATGGTAATTGAAGTAAAAAGAGTTAGAAGTTAAGGACCTCCAGACTGGGGTTACCTTGACGTGGTTGAAGGCTTTTCATTCATGTGATCACAGTAATGTATACTAAACCCCTTTGTTTATAAAGTATGCCAGTGTGCAGATAATATGTGTATGATATGGGCCTAGGAAGTTGCATTGATTATCTTTTCTTTATGTTTGTATAAATGTTGACCAGATCAGTAGCACTGCTAAAGTAGTTGTGAATTAGCCTAATTGAAGTGCTTCACACATCCTTGTATTGTATACAGTACATGTATGAAAATATATTAACTGTGGTATATTTTTAAATAGAAAATACACATTTGTGAATTGTTAATTTTTTTTATATATAGCTACACCTTGTTCTTTATGCACCTTTAAGTTGGTTTCATATTTTTAGTAATAATTAAATAACAACAGCTTGAATTTATTCTTTCTTAATCTGTTTTCTAGGTGCTGAACTGAGCTTTATCTGTTTTGTGCTGGTAAGTGTGATTTACAGCATTTGGGATTTCTGTCTATTTTTGCTGTCAAATCAACTCTCAGCGTTTGTTCAGGTTAAATAAAAAGATGCTTGAGTAGCATACTTTTTGCATAGGATTTTATTGCATTTCTTTAAAGGTAAGATTGCCCTCCAAAACATGTTACAACATTAAATGCTTAATATCTTAATCCTCATTCTATTTTACACTGTAAAGCAGAAAAAGCAGTAGAAATTGATTCTCTAACCGTGAGATTATAAGTAATAATTCCACTTCTTGCTGACATATAATAATGTAAATATGTGTGTGTGTGTGTGTGTGGTGTGTGTAGTTATAAATTGTTTCCTCTCGTAGACCCTCTAGCTTGTAAACACCCCCACCCCCCCCCAAACCACCAAAGCAAAAATTCATAAATATGTGAGTTGAATACACACCTGGCATTAGTTTGCTGTGATTCAATTGTGTGATTGAGGAGAGCAAAGCAGTGGACTACCGGATGCACACCAGTGGTGGCACACAAAACATGACATGCCATTTCATGAATTTTACATGCCATCATTATAGAATGTTTGCTTTCTGCACTAAACTGGAGGCCAACAACAAATAAGGTAATGATGAGGCAGGCTCTACAGTAGTTGAAAAGGAGGGGTGCTGCCTTATTTTTATGCAACTGGGATAAAACACACTGAAACCTGCCTGGCTGTAAACAGGAATCAGAAACAGGGGCAGAAATCAGAATGTATTGTATTTAAAGATCCACATCTTATATACTAAAAGAAAGGTGAAATTCCAGAAATGCCGGACCCACTGCAGTACCCGATTAGCCTTAGGTGTGTGCTAGAGAGAATGTGAGAAATCCATAAAATTAACCAAGGATTACAAACGAGAGTTAGGTACACGATAAATGATTTCTTATTATTGAAATTGAATATTATTACATTGTATATGGACTGATATATTACATTTATTGTGTTGTTTTAGTATAGTATGAACACAAAACATTGCAAATTATGCTTTAAAAATGATAATATACTGTCAGGGAGATTCAATAAAATTCTTCAGGGTTATTCAATAAAGATTCTTATCGTTTAAATTGGTGCTAATTTGCCCCAACCAATCAAATGTTACGCTTTCAAATTTAAATAAGATATGATTGGTTGGGGCAAAATTAGCACAATTTTAAATATATGTAAAAATATAGCAATAAATCTGTTGCGTGGAGCGTTATTAGAAACTTACTATTTATTTTCCATAATTGAAATGCTCTTCTATTTTGAGCGTGCCCTATTTGTTTTTTTTCATGAAGTTTATTTTATTTATTTGTCTGCAGAATATTAGGCTGTGCTGCATTATCTATCTGAATTAGTTCAGTACACTAAACTCACATTGGTAGCACAGCAAGTCTGTATTTACCCAGGGAGTGAAATCAGTGGTACACTCGGTAACAAGCTGTTTATATTAAGCCCATTTTGTGAATTTAAGTGGCAGAGGCTAGTATTTTACACCTTGGAACTTGTTTATGTATTCGATATTGAGAGATATGAGAACAAACACAGATTGTGAACTGTTCATATTTTGAGGAAGAAGAAAGGAGAGAAAGAATTAAGCGGAATCAGGATTCAACGATTCTGGAATATTGGAGTCGCACACCTGTAGAATTCAAAGTGTTTATTGAAAACCACACATCAAAATACAACGTTTCGGGGGGAACGTGCCCCCTTCTTCAGGTGAAGAAACATTGATTTTGATGTGTGGTTTTCAATAAACACTTTGAATTCTACAAGGTGTGCGACTCCAATATTCCAGAATTGTTTGAATCTACCTCCCTTGGAAGGGGGAGTTTAACGGAGATCAGCACCCATTTGGGTTTGTGTGCATAAGGACACTATACCCATTATTCGGAAGCAGGGATTCCATATTGGTGAGGAGACATCTGTATAGAAAACACTTTGGCATAGAGACAGTGAAACTGGAATAAGGGGGCGTGGCTCTTTGACTTCATGGGCTGTGGGTTGTACTTGGCAACAACATGGAGCCTTCTCATTTACAGAACTCTATTTCTCATGTACTAATGTAACGTACCAGAGAAGAATCTTACAATGTACAGGTGTTCTGGGAGAAAACCTTCACATTAGGTTTTTAAAAATGTAAGTTTTAGTTCTCTTTTAATGACTTTATGGACTTTGCTTTTACACAGGTGGCATGTTTTACACCTTTGCATCCAACGCCTTTGCATTGCACTTGGTAATGTGAGGAAACCAATTCCAGGATCTGTCTATGAACTGTGAGCTAATCTGAAGGTCATACTAAGTTTGGAGGTCTGTAGCTATTGACGCTGTAGAAAGTTTTGACTTCTGCACAATGTTCCCCATGTATGCATCGATCTCCACTCTGTGATTTTATGTGGCCCACAACACTTTGTAGCTGAGTTGCTGTTGTTCCACTTCCCACTTTGTTATAATATGACTAACAGATAGCCTTGGAATATTTACGTAGTAGTGAGGAAATGTCACAAATGACTTATTGCACAGGGGGCATAATATCACGGACTGCTGTACTCTGATTTGCTGAGAGACCCATTTGTTCCCAGATGTTTGGAAAAGCAGTTTGCATGCTAGGGCTTGATTTTATACACCTGTGACCGTGGAACACACCGGGCATCCATAACTTGGCAATTATGAGTACAAGTACATTTCCAGAGCTCTGTTCAAACAAATTTAGTCATAAATATTGTGTATGTATAAAACATATACTTAAGGATACGGTTGTTTTCCCCTCCATACATCAGTAAATTATAGTCATTTGGGTAATTTCACTGAACAGTCAGTGCATAGCAATAAACGGTCAATGTTACAATGTTTGTAATTGTAAAAGTCCACCATTGGCTATGGTGTTATCATGGACACTGTGTGGTTGCATTAATATTTGGAAAGGCCTTTTACTTTGTGTCTTATTGACTTTTGTAAATTATTTTCTAAATTTGTAGTTTGGGTATTTTTCTGCTTTGGTGCTGTTTGGTTTTTCTATTTTCAAGAGAATATTTAAATCTATTTAGCCACAGTATAGATCATGTGCCACTAGTTTTTAAGCTCTCAGATATATGAATAAAAATACTTAGCAACTTGTTTTTTTTCTATCGATATGGTTCCTAATCTTCCATTTCATGTAAGTTGCAATTTTTAGTACTTACTGTAATAACATTAGAGTAGGAACCCTATTACAAATGTACAACATATTAACATCTCTTTAAATTGTAAAAGAACAGCGAATACCAGGAGAAAACCCCACATCAGCACAGGGAGAAAATGCTAAACACTTGCAGATGTCGCTAAAGGCAAAATTCAACCAGATTCAGTGCTGCAAAGGCATCAGCAGTAACCACTAAGAAAATATCTTTCTGTTGTTTTTTTTTAAATCTATTACGTGTAGAAGACCCTTCAAGAAGATAACATAGTAAAATATATTCTATATCACATATAAATCAGGCTACACGAGAGATTAGCACCTACAGTATTAATACCTATTGATGCTGTATGGCATGTGAGACTACAGTTTTACAAGTACAAACTATATGTGTCTTTAATCAAAATGCCATTGCAGGTTTTACAAATCTAAACATACCACCCTTTCTCCATGCACTCTATTTTACATAAGGTGCAATAAGAATATGCTGGGTTTTGTTGTTTGCTTGTGCTGCTTTTACTATAAATGCTCTGTGATCTCTGTTTGGAAAAGTTGAAGTTTTGCTGGATAAAAACTTAATGTAGCAAGCAGGGCCTGCATCAACAGAACCAGCAAGATATTGTCTTCTGTATAAGAGTATGGATTTAGGGAGAAAAATATTTCTCCCGATAACAAAGCATTGGTAAGGCTTTATTTGGAAATGTGGTGCAGTTTTTGGAATCCTGTGTACAAAAGGACATCTTGGAAATGGAAGGTTCAGAGAAGGGCAACTAAATTAATAAGGGGACTGGGGGAGCTTAAATATGAAGACTGATTGGATAAGTTACAATTATACATGCTAGAGAAAAGGCAGGGTATGAGCACATTTGTGTAAAATCTAAAATAAAAAAATACTTAATGGGCCATATAATAATGTTTGGGGCATTGCTCACTAATAGAATGTCAGACACACAGACACCCCTTAAGACTTACAGAAAGAAGTTAAGTCTTCACTTTGGAAGGGGTCTTCACTGTGAGATGGTGATAGCAGGTGATAGCAAGCTGAATGAGTTTTCTAAAAACAAAGAATGTTGCATGTTACTGGTATTGATACATAAAGTGATCCAGGGAAATTTCCAATTGCCACAATTTTTCCCCCTTCAGTTTTTTTTTTTCCTTTTGTCTCCTCTGGATGAACTGTAGACAGGAAATGTGGGTATTGCTGAGTAGTGGACTAGATGGACCAATGTCAACCCAAATAGAGATAAAAGGCAGACTAAATGATTTGTGCTACTTGGTTCGGTATAAAATGCTGTTTTGGAATGTAATTTTAAGGCTTTGTTGAAAGTGTTTCGTTTAAGTGTATTAATATATTATTGAAATAATGCTTTTCTAATAGCCTAGTTAATGACGTGTACCATCCTTCTTTCACGTTATACCAAAATCTAAATTGATGTTTGTGCAGGCATAGATTATTTTCGATCATTAATTTGTGGGTTTATTGATGTTGATTTTGAAATGCCATAGGTTTTAAGGCACCTTCAGTATTTATTTTATGAAATAATTCATTCACCGAATGATTATTAAGTATGTTCATTTAGTTTTTTTTTTTTTTTTTTTTTTTTTGTAGTTGTCGGATTAAATTAGTTTTTCTTCCTTCGTGTTTTTTTTTTTTGTTATTATTTTTATAGTTTTTTTTTTGTTTGTTTGAAATTTTTTTTTTAGTGTTCTGTTAAGTTATGTTTTTTGTTTATTTTTTTTTGATTTTTTAGATTTTTAGTTTTTTTTTTTTTTAGTTAGGTTCTTTTAGTTTTTTAGTTATTTGTTTGTTTTTTTGAGTTATTTTTATGTATAGGTTTCTTTTTTTATATTTTTTTGTTTTTTTTAGGTAGGTTATGGTTTTATGGTAGTTTTACCGGTATTTCTTTTATGTATATTAATTTGATGTTTTTTAGATGTTTTTTTTTTTTTTTTGATTAGGATTTTTCATAGGTTTTAGGCACTTGTATTTATTTTGATAGTACTTCATTCACTGATAGGATATGTAGGATTAACAAACGATATTCAGAACTAGGCCATGCATATTTATGCAAAAGACAAAAAGATTTGTTAATCAATGTGACAATTGTTGGAAAAAGATTAAAAAGTGGTCAGTGGGTTCTTAAATCATTTCAGTGTTCATGGGAAAAGATACAACTACCCCCCTTTTTTTAACCTTTTTGACTTTTTTTTCTGCTATTCTGTATCCTCATAGTGTCTGGATTCCTTTAACCCCCAATTAAAATAGACTGAAATGTGAAAAATTATAGATATATTAAAAGACCTGCAATAAACTAAAGATTATTAAAGGGGGGATATGCTTGTGAAGGTTATAATTCATCCAGGTCATGGTATATCTGTTGTATTCAAAAGATCAAACTGAACCTGAAGTTTTGTTCTTCTTGAAGACGTTCGCTAGTCATCCGTCTGGCTTTCTCAATTCAGAATGACTTGTACAAGAATCTGTGTCAATTATGTACCCTGAAAAATCCCAATTAGCATATCACAGCCAAGTGTTAAGGGCGTGATTGGATAGTGGCTAAGAGGTGTTATAGGAACGCCCAGAGTAAGGTGTCAAAACAGCATTGTACATGGCAGACAGTTGAATACAACTTATTCCACTGAACTTTCCCTTCAAAGAAAAAAAAGCTAAAAACTTCAAATAATTCAAGCCAGCACTACAAACCGCTCTTTTAATCTTTTTAAGTTTTCAAAATTAAAGTTTCAATATTTCAAACTCTTTATTTTCAGTGGTCTGGCGCTAACTGAGTCTGTGTTTTTTATGGCTGGTGATCATGCCAGGAGTTTGTACCATGGCTTCGGTGAATCATGTGCAAAAATGGAATAAGTAAAATGTTGTCTAGTAATAGCATAGTTGATGCAAAGTTTCGTGTAAAACTGTTTTTGTTATAGAATTTAAATATATATTGTTTCTCTTTTAACATCTGTTCCATCTGTCTTATGAGTGTTCATGTTGGAAAATAGGGGCAAGCAGGTGTGCAGGAGAGATGGTAAGATAATGGTGAGTATGCTTAAAGTGTTTTTTGTGGGGCTTTGGCAGGGGGTATCCATCATATCTCGGCCAATATTAAATACCATGCAGCATGTGGGTTTTCACAAAATGGTTTCAAATTACCAATAATGTTTGAATTGCAAATGCTGTGTAAAGAGGTGCACACTATTTCTTTATTATTTAAATTTTATTTGAATCACATAAACACATCAATTTCAGGGATCACATTGTCCCCTTCATCAGGTGTATCACTGTGTCACTAATGCCCCCTTACCATTATGCCCACCATCTTTACAAAGATTCTGTCAAGCAAGCCAGTGTGGTGAGTTACTGTTTTATCTTCTAAATCATGTAATGTTGTTATCCTTGTTCTTCTTTATCATGTAATATATGTCATTTGTTCAAAACCTTTCTAAAAATGTTAAACTATTCCCCCAGTTTTTAAACATTTTAGATAATCCCTATGAAGTTTCTGCTTCCCTTATAAACTTATAAAAATAATATAAAGCATTCCTTTCTTCAAACACAGGGTAAATCCGACCAATGGTTATATCAGCCATGGCTGAGGGCACATTATGTATAAAATTATTAGTTTTTCCATAAATAAAATCTTAGGTAATATTAGGTTGGCATATGACTACGTAGCTATAATAAAGTTCCTCCAGTAATATTTTATGTATGAAGTAATACTGCTCAGGTTTGTTGTATTTAACACAGCTGGGCTAAGAGGTATTTTAAAAAGACAAAGGCCTTTTCATTGGCGCTAATGGGTTTTGTTTTTCCCAATTTTTCTTTCTTTATTATCCAGACTCACATTCAGTTTAATGCAGAATTTCTTTATTTAAAAAAAAAATCTTTAAGCTAAGGAGATTATTAATCCAGTTACTACTGATTAACACGATGTATGACTTTCTAAGTGATCCTACAAAAAATAGATGGTCGGGACCAGTGCCTTAATTATACGCTAAAGATGAAAGGTCAGGTCACTTCCAGTTGATGATGATGATTGGAGATAAACAAGGTTTAATTGTAAAAACTTGGGTTTTGTAAAAAAGCCATCAAATCTTGAAAAACTAAAATTCCTACAGCAAAACATATTAAAACAATGAGAGATTAGTACAGATTGCAAAGGAAGCTGGGAAATAAAATTGGTAACATGTACCAAATAGAGAAATAATTTTTTAAAAAGTACTGTCTAAGGTCAACTTCCACCCATATGGATAAATGACAAATATTTAGAGAAAGCAATGTTGGCTAGTAGACAAGAGCAATATACAGCATTGTATGGATGATGGCGGGTGATCATTGTGCTGGCATGGTTTTAAACATGTTTTTGTGCCGCAAAGCCCACAAAACTTTGCTGTGAAACCCAGTCTATTTTAATACTATACATGACTGGACAAACAAACCCACAAAAAATAATAGACACTTTCAAAAATAGCTCCAAATGCCAGTTATGTTTATAACATTGCTTGAGGGCTTTGTTCCACTATATGTGTTGGGTTTTTCTATAACTGGGCATATTGTGACCCACAATGACACCCCCATTTTCATCATCAGAATCATGACAACCAGTTCCCACTGTGTGGTATTGTGTGTTTTGTGAACGTGTGTATGCACGGCTTTTGGTCTGTTTGTGTCCATTCCTGTTTGTTCTGCGATTTTATTCAAGTTAATGGGACAGAGCAGAAACAAGTGGAAGGCAAGTGCATACAAACACACTACCGATGTATTTTTTATGTATTTATCCCACAATCCTTCGGAAACACACAAAAACACAAATGGCAACCCAAATTTTAGTCCTCCAGAATAAAAAGGGGAACCCTAGCAGAGAAGCTTAAAACCATGTATCTTTAATGTAAAAGGGTTGCTGTGATCTGAGCTTGCCATGAGTAGGGAAGGACTTGAACCCGAGTTCTAGATGGATTTTATGAGTTTGTACGAACTATGACACTTTCTGTGTTGCACCATTTCAGAAGTCAATTCCTTATTATACCTGTTTGGAGGTGCCATTAAAGGACTACAGCCTTCCAAGACCTTTTGGTATCTTGGATTCAGGGCATAATAAAGCAAGCATACTGTACAATGGGATAGCAACTTGCTCAATCAGGCAGTAGACTTTGGCAGCCAGAATGTCTCCGAAGACATTTGGGTAAAATAATATGCAAAATCTGTGTTTTTTCCAATCAATTATTTCTGACTTCTGCTATTGCTTTTCAAATGCCATTGAGTCTACTGCCATGTGGGACCCGGGAAAGAAGAAGAAGAAAAATAAAATGTATTTATACTTTGCATCATTTTCTTTTCCAAATCAATCGCGCAAAGAACGGAAAGCTTCTCTGCCCCTAAGGCTTGGGTTTTAAGGTACCTTTTCCTTCCACAGGGGAAGAGGATAACATGAGATTAAACACACAGAATCACACCACAATGCAGCAGATCTTATGATAGCACATCCTCCCTGTTAATAAACAAACAATGCAGGTTTAATGGTATCAATGCTGCCATCATTAATGAGGTATAATTAAAGCTGTAAGCAGTCAGGGAAGAAGCATGTTGGAGACAGGTGTTGTTAGTATGAAATGAAAACTGTAACAATCATTTATAGTCATTAAATTACTGTCAGTAAATATGCAAAAATAAGACTTAGAAGAAATGATAGAGAGTAGAAACCAATATAACTAAATACACAATGATGATTTTAGGATAGGCGAACATGGGATCTTTGGCAGGGACAGGGTATTGACAAAGCAATAGACCATGCTCATTAACTGGAATGATTGATACAGTATTTAAAGCTAAAACTATTGATCATACTCATAGTGCATTGGTAACAAAAATAAGGTAATATTGCAAATGTCTAGAACATATCTTTATCTTTCTAAAACATTCTAAACCAGTTGTCCTCTGTACCATAATATGCACCTCCTGTCTTCTCTTAACACTAAGGTAGACAAAATACTGCCCTCCTGAGTTTGATCCTTGTGTTGTGCTATGCGTTTGCTGAAGGCAGTTTGTTTTCATTATGCACTTTAAGTCTTTCCAATGGGCAGCGCATATTACATTGCTTTATGGTGTTGGATGTTGGCCGTTTGGAGGTACAAGCTTTGTCTTAGCCACACATGGGATTTGGTGTGCTGCGTTTCACTGTTTCACTGTTTTTCAGTCTAGTGTTTATCCTTGACTTTTTTGCTGTTTTAAGTATAGGACAAAAAAAAACACAAATTGTTAGAGCTTTCCTACATGGACATCCTTGTCCTAATGCTCTGTACTTGTAATTATGTCTACCTGTTTGTATAAAGTTCAAAGTAACACAATCTCTGTATGTAAGTTACAGTAATATAGCGACTATCTTGACACCCAAATATGTAAATGAACATAATATATAATTGGGGGCCTCCAGTAATGTAGCAGGCAGCTTAATCAAATGAGATCAAACACTGGGCACTAGAGATGGGATCCGGGTTGACTCTGAACCGAGCGATTCGTTCGGATTCCAGAACTTCGGAACGTTTTTATCATAATTGGTAACCCATGAAAATATACTGTATGTTCGATAACCTTCGGATATATGCTTTGAAACTCGAAAGTAGTTTCTGATCGTATTTTCGAGGGTTATCAAACGTACAAGGTTATTTCAAAAGCTAGCGAAAAAAACCTTGTACATTCGGTAACCTTCGAAAGTACGTTCCATTTTAGGATTCATGTTTTTTCTCCAGTCCCATAAAACTGAAAATGGAACAAAACTTTTGAGCATCTCTACTGGGCACTTAAAAGAAGATGTGTTTATATGTTTAAAGTGCACCTCCACTCCCAAACTAAAAATTAACCTTAGATTTATTCCCCCCCAATAAAAACAAAACCCAGACCTTGCTAGGTTTAAAATAGTCTCTTTTGCCTCCTAAATAAACTTACCAGGATTTGTTTCCTCGCATCTGCTGCTGCTGCTACATGCCTTTTCTGTGCACCAGAAGTGGCCAGACCAGGAGCAGCACCAGTGATTGGCTGAGACATCGCGTCCATCTAGTCCAACCTTTTATCCTATTTAGAGTTTAATCAGTTCATCAAGAGGAGGAGATATAATAAAGTAGGAAATATAACAAGATACAATAAAGACTGGTCAGAAGTCTAAAAGGTGCCCATATACTATTTATACACATGCAATTTCCACAGCAGGTGTGCGAACAGGTCACATTGGTATCTGGCCACACACATGCTGTAGGAACAGCACACATGGACCCGACCAAATCCCATACACCGTACAATCGGATCAGCTCCCTAAGTAAAGGGAGCCGGTACCAAAGGAAATTTGCCGTCATTCCAAATGGCGACTACGGTCTTTCATCGGCACTCCGATCAGTCGGGAAACAGCTCCACACTCTAACAATATTAGGTAATCCCATCATTCTCCGATGGGATTTACCCATTATCGTTTGTATGTATGGCCACCTTTAGACAGATTAGACATTCGTCTAAAGACAAATGTCCATCTAAGAATAACCTGTCCAGTTCTTTATGCAATCGATTTGAGATCACAAAATGAATGGGCCAGATGGGATCATCTCAAGATAGTAAACGCTGCTTGGAAAATGTGGTCTTTAGACATTAGATAGATATCTCTAATCAATATAATGTCTTTCTAGGATATGGCCAACTTAAGTGGGACACGTGCAGACAAAAGACAAGCAGGTAATAAGAAAGAGACAAATGGGACTAATCAGGCCTAAAGGCACTTCCTTAAAAAATCTTTCAGTATCTACTGTAACAAGTGCTTTCAGGAGCTGAGCAATATTTTCTATGGTGATTTGATTTGGGGGACTGAACTTCTACAAGAGGTATAATACAACCCTTTCTATTTATTAGACAATACAGGGTGTGCAGTATCTCCTGTGCCCTCTCCTCGTTATCACCTTGGCATTACACTAAACTTATCCTTTGATCCTTGATTGAACATGGTGTTAGATGTATCAGTCCATCAGTTAATTTTGAACAAGAAATTATCAGGTGCTCCGCAAAGTATGTGTGGCCGCTCTCCACTTGGTACATCAAAGATGAAGTAAAGGTGCTAATGGGAAACAATGTGATTCTACTATGCAAACTCCAATTCACACCACTCCCAAATCATAAAGCAAGTACATATTTCATTGCAAAAAAGCTGTCATAAAAAGCAATGTTTTAGGGGGTGCAAACCCCTTTTTCAGGCTAACAGCAACAAACATTTACAAAATGTTATATGCTATCCCATGGCATTTTCAATTTTTAAAAAGGAAACCTACATCAATAGATATAGGAAATGACAAATCAGCCAACCTACAACCCAATATGCCACAACATATCCATCCCACCCACCCCTTGGCAAGTTCCAGGATCAGATATTCTAAATCCTTTTTCGTATGTCCCGTTTCGTAAACTGATATCTAATTTGATTATGTTGGGAGATCCTCCCTTTACTGTTTATGTGGTTTCCCCAACATACAGGAGCAGATAATTAAATACTAACAAATTACTGTTAAAAGTGTGGTACCCTCCTAACTGGAATGACCGAGTCCATTTTTTCTGCAGTGATATATATTTTGGTTTTTCCAGAATGTGAATAAAATAAATAAAAAACAAAGAGTTATTATTTTGCCTTGTTTATCGCTAAGCAACATTTACACCACGAATGTTTGGTTTTATTATACTTTCTACATTATGTTTGGTTTTAATTTACTTTCCTACATTAATGTTTGGTTTTATTATACTTTCCTAACACGTTAAGTTTGCTGACAGTAACACATTAAACAGCCACTATTGATCTTTAATTGTCCCTCAAAGCAGTTAAAATAAAAAGAGGTTTAAATGATAGATGACAAGAAATGTAATTTAAATCTGCAGGTGCAACAGCTGCTGTGTATATTAAAAACATGTAGATCTCCAAGCCCAAGGACAAAGAGAGGTGATTACAGGTCTGTTCAGTTCCATCTACTCCATCTTTTAACATCTAGCAGTATTCCTTTTGCGAGTTACAGTTTAAATACATAACGTACATAGAAGAATATCATCAATAGCATTCACATTCATCCCAAAAGATAGAACAATTATATTTTATTTCTTTGAATGAACTGAATTATGTAGTAAATAAAGCAGTTTTAAACCTTAGATTATTGATTGGATTTGGCTTTAAGGCACAAATAACAGAGGTTGCGGTGGTGCACAACTGCCGTAACCAATGTACCAAGCTAAAAGCGTCTCTTTAGGGAGGAATCTTTAATGCAGCAAGATTTGGTGTTAAAGATTCAGAATGGGTTAAGCCCACTTGCTATGCACAGAGAGTAGCTATCAGCTACTGTAGGTGCATTGCCTTAAGGGGACAATAGAGAATGATAGCGGCTCTCAGTACATAGGGTTATATTCAAAAACCCATGGTATCACAAAATTGGAATACCGCGAGTAAGATCGCAGCTGTAAATGTATGTCCACCATTGTACAGTTATGAAAAAAGTTTTATAACTGCATACCAAAATTAGCAATGGTTTTGTATGGACAATCGGAAACCTATGATGGTGGACAATAAATCTACAATCGAAATCTTACGCAGCTTTAGGGTCACGGGCATTGATAATTAAAGGCCAGTATCGTTAAAAAAAAAAAACTTTAGGTTTTTTAAAAACATATACGCCTTCAAAATTCCAAAAAGGAAGGAATAAAAATAGAAAACATACACACATTATATATATATATATATATATATATAATACACATTATAAAAAAAAGATTATTATTTCACACTTTATTATTTCACCAACTTACAGCAAAATATTTACTAGAAAGGGTAAGTTTAAGTAGAAATTTGGCTTGAAAGGCAGCATTTTGGAAGGGAATGTGTGTGCACTGCAGATTTAAAGGGGAACTGCGGGCCCTATACAAGTGGGTTTCATATGAAAGGTCAGAATCTTACCTTTAAAACAAATCTACAATGACCTTTCTAGCACAAACAGTACTCATACAGTTGTCAAAACAGTTTCCTGAAAGTGAAGGTGCTGGATGACTCCATACAGTGAATCAATCCCATGATCCAACTTACTGCCGCCGGCAAGCACACTCTCAGCTATTCACTTGTGTGCTGCTGAAGACCGGAATTCCAGCTCAGAATGGTAAAAATTGATTGATGTTGCTGGCAGCCAATCAAGTTGCAGGAAAACAGGCAAAGACAGGCACAACGCATGCACAAGAACAGAAATTCTAAGGTGCACGCGTCCACTACAAGGTGCGCCTTCAAGCACAACCACACCTCCTGAGCCACACCCTTTGGTTGCGAGCGGCCAATAAAGAAAAGGCTGTGATGTTACAAATTAGGTACTATTGCATCCTGGGAATTGTAGTTTTCAGCAATGAAAGTACTATAGTGTGGCTGGGCAAGATGCAGCACCCGAATGAACTGTTTAAGCTGATTTAATATGCAGAGGTACTCAAACTGTCAAAAAGCTTTTAGAGGGTTCAGCAACACATGCAAAAGTTTTTGGGAGTTAAAAAAGACCACAGTTCCCCTTTAAAACTCAAAATGGCAATGATGAGGACATTGTTGTACTTTTTTACTCTACCTTTACTTTACCTTTAAATATAGCTGTCACAGGAATGAATGGGAAAGTAAGTTGGTGTGTGTACTTGTGTCAGGTTGGGGAATAAAAGACTAACTTTTTAAAGATTGATCAAAATGTGTTTTTTGACTATACTTACCCTTTAAATATGGTTGCCACATGAATGAAAGGGAAGCTCATTTGGTGTGTGTACCTGGGTCAGGTGGAAGTTCAAAAAATAAACATTTTTGATTATTGATCAGAATTTGTTTTTTGATTATAATTATCTTTTAAGTATAGCTGCCACGGAAATGGAAGGGTGAGGTCAGTAGTTGTGTGTACCTGGGTCAGGTTGGGGGTTAAAAAAAATGATGATGATTAGTCAAAATTGCTTTTTTGACTATAGTTACCCTTTAAATATTGCTGCCATGGAAATGGAAAAGGATAGGTTAGTAGGTGATTGTAACTGGGTCTGGTTGAGTGGATATGTGTTTTTGTGTTTAAAACCACAAAACTAACTTTATTGAGGATATATCAACATCATTTTTATTACTTATTTACCTTTAAGTATGGCTTCCAGAGGAATAGAAGGGTAGGTCAGTAGGTGTGTTTACCTGTGTGAGGTTAGGGTTATGTGTTTTTGAATGTATGACCATATAACTAACTTTAATTGATGATTTATCAAAATAGTTTTTGGATTATAGTTACCCTTTAATTATGGCTTCCATGGAATGGAAAGGTAGGTCAGTAGGTGGTTGTACCTGTGTCCGTGTGGGGGTGGGGTGTTGGGGGTATCAGCGTTTGTGTTTATGACCATGAAACAATTTTTTTTAAATATCCACATTTGAGGATTGTTACCATTATAGTCTATGGGGGAAATGTCTCAAAATACACTGATAATGCTGTAATGTAATGCTTCTGCTGATTCCTTAGCTAGGTAATGTACACGTATCCTATATGCCTCGCACATCTGTACGAGATACAGTACAATAAAAAGCAGAAGAATAAAATGGAAGAGGAAATAGAAAGAACAGTAATTTGTCTCTTTAAGCCAAATTAATTAATAACACCAGCCGTAAATCCACCTCATCAGAAACACGGGACTGCCACTTACTTTAGACCAACGATAGGCAACCAGTAGCCTCCGATGTTTTAAAAATACAACTCCCAACATTCCCTGACTGCCCTCAGTTGTTGCAGGGTTTGTAGAGAATGCTGGGAGTGTGTGTTAATTTTCGAACATCTAGAGGGCTACTGAACACAACTGTATTTTAAGATAAATGTATTTTATTCAAAAGGGTTTTAATTACCCAATTATTACCTTGGCTGAATTTTACTGCCTGAGTCTGCATTCTGTTCTTAGTCAGTTATATTCAATAATTTACAAAACTTCAATTTATTCTCTTTAAAGATTCCCTTTAATTCATATAGTAATTATGTTGTTCAAGGAAAATGAAGGGGGAAGAAAAAATACTTTTTAAAGTAAACCAAGTAACTAGTCAAGACTTTTGTTTCTTAAAGGGTAATGAAAGGGTCAAATGAACACCCGCTGTCGTTTTACCTACTTTCCTCTTCGGGGATTCCTTATTTCGCCCTGTGGTTCCTAAAACTTTAGGGAGCAGCGAAAATGAGCAATTTTGCCACACATATATGGCACATTGTAATTTTTTGTGCCTATAAGGTGCAAAACTCTAATAGAGGTTCTTAGCCAGCAGCAGCACTGGCAATAAGAGGTCAAGTCATGGTTTAAACCTGTTGGTTTGGCTGGCTGTGGTGAAAAATTCTAAGAGACACTCACTAAACAGCTGCAAACCATTCACCAGTGGCTGCACAACTGTTACAATGACTATTAATGCTAGCATAGCTAATGTAAAATAGTGATGAACCTGGGGGCAAGGTTGTATTACCAGCTGGCAAACTATTTTGTTACAGTTGCTGTGGGTAACTTATATGTACAGTCACTGTGGGCAACTTATATGTACCAATTACTGTGGACAAACTGTATGTACCAGTAATTTTGGGGGAAACGTGTGTACCAATCACTGTGGGCAATCAATGTGAATAAACTTATATACCAGTCAGTGTGGGCAAACTTGTCTGTACCAATCACTGTGGGCAAACTTATATGTAACAGTCACTGTGGGCAACTTAGATGTATCAGTCACTGTGGGAAACAGTGTATGTACTGGTCACTGTGGGCAAAACTAATATGTAACAGTCACTGTGGGCAACTTATATGTACCGGTCACTGTGGGCAAAGTTGTATGTACCAGTCACTTTGGGAAAACCTGGGCATGAGGGCATCTTATATTTAAAAGTCTGTGTGGGCTGGGCACAGGGGCATGTTTTATTTACCATTCTGTGTGGGTGGGCATAAGGGCAATTATATTTACCAGTCTGTTATGTGGGCATCTTATATACCAGTCTGTGTTGTGGGCATGCTATATTTACCAGTCTGGTTGTGGGCATCTTATATTTACAAGTTTGTGTGGGCATCTTATATTACCATCCTGTGTTGTGGGCACTTGTGATACCAGGTCGCCAGAAAGTGTTATGTCAGCCCTACAATCACAGACCTGTGTAAGGTTAGCCCTCCAGTTCACCAGCCAGTGTAAAGTCAGCCCTCTAGTTCAACAATCTCTTGAGTTCTGGGGTGATCACATGAAAGACCAGAGAATTTGAGGGTGTTGTCAAAGTGTTTCAAGGAAATTCCAGGGTGGGAAAACTCTTCACACCCTACAAAAGGTAATTGAGTGGTTTGTTAAACAGTAATAATTATAAAGAAAGAAGGCAAATTTTTGTTAAATTACCATATAAACAAAAAAGTAAAAGTGTAAAAGAAATCCTAGAATTCCTGGTTGCATTACCATTAGAATTGGTTTCCTGTTTTAGTTCCACAATACCTAACATTGTTGTTAGTGCTTGGCACGTCTGTAAATATAGGAGACCTAAGGTGGAACCATCGTGGCAGTTTACATGAAATTAACCCCTTTACAAACAATTACTTTTGTTAAAGAACAGTCAGACAAACTGGTGTAGGTGAAACATAAGGCCACAGCTTTTATTAATTGACACATTACAACATGTGATCAATTTTAATATTCAAAACATATATTATGCATCCTTGCATGTTAAGTCCCCGAGCCGTAGCCAATGCAAATGCCAAGCCTCTGGATCCCCAGAGGGCATGTAACGGCTCCAACATAACCTTCGCAAGGATGAATCCGCCAGAGTGTCTCCAAACAAACCCTTTTTCCCCTTGTAATAAACCATTAACCAATACTTCTCAAAATTATATAACTATAGGGAGGGAGGGGAAGATCCTTCCCTGCCAGCACTAACAAAATGACACCTGAGCCTTGTGCTCCGCCCTTCTTATAACTTCGATGACGTCACCGCTGACGTCATCATGCCGCCTCTCGCGAAACCGGCCGCGGGCCAATCCGGGTTCGCGTAATACGTGATGACGTCATATGCACGCCGCAACCAGACTCTCGCGAGAACTCGCCAGGAGGCGCCCGCGACTACACCTCCCAACATCCCCTGATGACCCCGCCCGCCTCAGGTCAGACGCTCGGCCCCTAACGGGCTGGAGCTAACAAATTATATAACTCCATTACTTAAGATATTAACGTTATGGGCAGAGGAGACATTTGGACTTATGTAGGGGGGAACTGGGACGGAAGCATTCTATTATAGTTGATGTTTTTCTTCTTAAATGGGTGAGTGAACTTTGGATTGCCGGATGGTTAGTACGCTAGGAGGCGGCATGATGACGTCAGCGGTGACGTCATCGAAGTTATAAGAAGGGGCGGAGCACAAGGCTCAGGTGTCATTTTGTTGAGTGCTGGCAGGGAGAAGGATCTTCCCCTCCCTCCCTATAGTTATATAATTTTGAGAAGTATTGGTTAATGGTTTATTACAAGGGGAAAAAGGGTTTGTTGGAGACACATCTGGCGGATTCATCCTTGCGAAGGTTATGTTTGGAGCCGTTACATGCCCTCTGGGGATCCAGAGGCTTGGCATTTAGCATTGGCTACGGCTCGGGGACTTTAACATGCAAGGATGCATAAATTATGTTTTGAATAATTAAAATTGATCACATGTTGTAATGTGTCAATTAATAAAAGCTGTGGCCTTATGTTTCACCCAACCAGTTTGTCTGACTGTTCTTTAACACAAAGTAATTGTTTGTAAAAGTGGTTATTTCATGTAAACTGCCACGATGGCTCCAGCCTTAGGTCTCCTATATTTTACAGAGGGAACCAAGCACAATAACAATGTTAGGTATTGTGGAACTAAAACAAGCTAGTTATTTAAAGTCATGTTTCTATTACTGAATTGTTATTTTTATTGTATTTGCTAGTTGTCCTTCCTGTACATGCTTCCAGACCCCCGATGGGGGAGCTGGGGAGGACAGTGCAAAGCTGCAGGATCACGGATCTGAGCAGATTCACAAGCTGCAGGCTTGTGAATCTGCTGCTTAGAATAAGGTAAAATAGGTAAAAAAATTAGGATCCAGCATTATAAAGCAAATCTGAAGTGGTTTGAGAAGAGAACCAAACCTAAAGAAAAGAAATAGTAAAGCTGCAGTCTAATAGTAATTTAATATGCAACCTATTTAATTGGATTCGCACTAAGCTTCTATGTTGTATATTTAAGATCTGCTGCTGATATTTTGGCTTGTTAGACAGTATAGAAGATAGTGCTCTTACCTCCTAGAAAAGTATTTAAACAAAGAAAATAAATTAATTGAAGTCTATTATTCCTTTAATGCATACAACACCATTAAACCCTGTGTCCCCATGTACAGTGTACCAGTCACCTATCCACCTTTCATAATCCTAAGCACTTTTTAGGAGCACTGAAACTATTATACTTTGCAGGGAGGGACAAGGGGGAAAAATAACATACTGGGTAGGGAGTTTCCGTCCGAGTCCATACAACAAGGGGAATCGGAACCAATAGGTACACAGGAAAGAGACGAATCACGTGGCCATGGCATCTGGAGTAGTGGTTGGATAAGGCAGAAGAGGACTGTGGTGAGGACCGGTGCTGCCAGACGAATCGGGAATATAGAGGTCTCCAGAGGGGTAAGATCCACACTGCTGAACAGGCACACGCAGTACTCACTAACCAATAGGTATGTGATAGGACAATGCTACATCTCCATTAAAACAGTCATTTTCTACCACATGTGACTGGAGAGGAAAAAGGTATTTTCAGCAACAGACTAATAAATGTTCTTTGTCATGTGAGGCTACTATAAACTGGGTGGCACATTGGTTATGGGGGCCACATACACCAACAAATCCCCATCTACCGTTGATTTTTGATAAAAAAAATCCTCATGATGACGTATGATAGCTCATACACGAACCAGTGATTGTATGATATCGGGATATCCCACAAGTGACACACACATGAAGACAGATTACTGTAAACAATCTTGAGACGTTTCGCTAGTCATCCGACTGGCTGTTCTCAATTCAGAATGACTTGTACAAGAATCTGTGGCAATATGTAGACAGACCAGAATCTGTAAGTTAGTCTGTCATTTGTTCAAAGATGTGGCTACACACGTGCCAAATGGTCTCCAATATAAAGTATAGGGAGATTATTTGGAACTGCTACACTCATGCTGCTCCTCTAGACTACAGTACAGGAGGCCGACCAGCGCAAGGGGACAATTTTAGGTTAGAAAAGACTGCTTCCGATGACAAGCGCAAACGTTCACCGCACGTCAGGAACGGTTGTATTGAGCTATGTTACATTGTACAGATAAGGGCCAATTCTGTTGTTGTAATGTGTGTACCAGGATTTAAAGTGGCATGATAACCCCAAACTGGAAAACTTACATACAGGTAACTCCCCCCTAACCCTAAACGGTATTATATTGTGAAATATGAAAATCTGAAATAGTATAACCGAAATCAGGAAATGTCCTGGTTTCCCCTGTTTTGGCTTCCGGTTCTTCAGTTAGCAACTGCCAGTTATGGATTTTGACAGTTGAACATCACAGGCAATAACTCAATGTCACTTTATAATTTAAAAAATTATACAGTTAAAGGTAACTGAACCAAAAGCCTCAAACTCAACAAGAAACTCCACCCCACGTGACATATTTTAGAAAGAAACTGCCCCTTTTAAAATCTGTTGGAGCTATCCTACCTTGTCTTGGGGATCGTATTCGCATAGTTTATGCCTGCTTGTCCAAGAGACCTTGGGTAATATAAAAGGTGCTCATGACATCATATAAATTTTACTTATCCCGACGAGCGCTTCACGCGATGTTCATCGATGGCTGCCGGAACCGCTTCTCCCGATCTTACATTCGGCCGACATGGGATAGGCAAAATCCCATTAATTGTGCGATCGCAGTGCGGTTCGAAGTAAGACGGGGTATGGGGGTAAGTAACAATCTTAACAGCTGTATGGGGCATTTAGGGTAGGTGTGTTGTAATGACTAGTTTGTGTTTATGCACGATGCAGAATTAGTTGAGCATGGTTATAAGCTTGAGCATGCTACAGAAGTTCAAGCTCAGAGGATTAGCACTCAGTCATTGCGTGAAGTCAATTGCATCATGCTGACAGTTGCTAACTGGAAGATATCGGAAGAAGCAGAAATGGAACCAACAGGACATTGCGTTTAGAATTTCAGGTTAGTTTACTATCTTTTCATTTTATGGACACTTTGCAGGTCTTGGGTGGGGGGGGGGATAAGGGGGGACAGTTGACAGTTATTACTTCCAGGTAATGGGAAATTAAAAAAAATGGTGTATGAACCAAGGTTAGATACCTTTAATGTAAATGACATTCAATATTTATAGGTATATACATACAAACATAGAAAAGATAATTCAATGCACATTCCTAGGCCCCATACCAATATCATATTACTGCACCACTGCCTATACTTATAAACAAAGGGGTTTTAGTATAATTACTGTGATCACAGATGAAAAGCCTTCCAACGACGGTCAAGGTACACCCGTCTGGAGGTCCGAACTTGAACCTTTTTAAATTTCTTTACTTCAGTTACCAATAGCAAACTTGCATTTCTCATCTTGCACACTGGATCCAATAACAGGCTTCTCACTTCCCCAGCCATTGGCTTGTTAAAATTGAGGGAAGAGGCCATCCAGTGCTTATATAAAGGCATAGGACCTCCCATAAAAGGCAGTGTTGGTGGTTGCTCTTACCATCATGGGAGGTTGACCAAGCTCACAATTTTAAAAGCCAAAGGCTGGGGGGGAAAGTGAGAGACCTGTATATGGATCCAGTGTGGTAAGAATGAGAAATGCAAAGTTTGCTAATGGTAATTGGAGTGTAAAAGGTTAGACGTTAGGACCTTCCGGACTGGGGGTTACCTTGACGTGTTGGCTTTCATTATTGTGATCACAGTAATATATACTAAAACCCTTTGTTTTTAAAGTATGCCAGTGTGCAGATAATATGATATGTGATGGGGTAGGAATGTTGCATGATTAGTTTTCTATGTTTGATATAATGTTTGACCAGATCAGTAGCACTTTCGCTAAATGTCGTTGTAAATTATGCCTAACTGGAGTGCTTCCACAATCCTTGTATTGTATGTATATAATGGAGGCTTCCATGTGGTAATAGCACTTAAACACACAACACACCCTTTTTATGGGAGTCCTATGCCTTTATATAAAGTATACTGGGTGGGTAGCCTCTTCCCTCATTTTAAAAAGCCAAAGGGCTGGGGGGAAGTGAGAAAGCCTGTTGTATGGATCCAGTGCACAACTATGAGAAATGCAAATGTTGTTAATGGTAATTGAAGTAAAAAGAGTTAGAAGTTAAGGACCTCCAGACTGGGGTTACCTTGACGTGGTTGAAGGCTTTTCATTCATGTGATCACAGTAAGTATACTAAAACCCCTTTGTTTATAAAGTATGCCAGTGTGCAGATAATATGTGTATGATATGGGCCTAGGAAGTTGCATTGATTATCTTTCTATGTTTGTATAAATGTTGACCAGATCAGTAGCACTGCTAAAGTAGTTGTGAATTAGCCTAATTGAAGTGCTTCACACATCCTTGTATTGTATACAGTACATGTATGAAAATATATTAACTGTGTATATTTTTAAATAGAAAATACACATTTGTGATTGTTAATTTTTTTTATATATAGCTACACCTTGTTCTTTACTGCACCTTAAGTTGGTTTCATATTTTTAGTAATAATTAAATAACAACAGCTTGAATTTATTCTTTCTTAATCTGTTTTCTAGGTGCTGAACTGAGCTTTAATCTGTTTTGTGCTGGTAAGTGTGATTTACAGCATTTGGGATTTCTGTCTATTTATTGCTGTCCAATCAACTCAGCGTTTGTTCAGGTTAAATAAAAAGATGCTTGAGTAGCATACTTTTTGCATAGGATTTTATATGCATTTCTTTAAAGGTAAGATTGCCCTCCAAAACATGTTACAACATTAAATGCTTAATATCTTAATCCTCATTCTATTTACACTGTAAAGCAGAAAAAGCAGTAGAAATTGATTCTCTAACCGTGAGATTATAAGTAATAATTCCACTTCTTGCTGACATATAATAATGTAAATATTGTGGTGTGTGTGTGGGTGTGTGTAGTTATAAATTGTTTCTCTCGTAGACCCTCTAGCTTGTAAACACCCCCACCCCCCCCCAAACCACAAAGCAAAAATTCATAAATATGTGAGTTGAATACACCACCTGCTTAGTTTGCTGTGATTCAATTGTGTGATTGAGGAGAGCAAAGCAGTGGACTACCGGTGCACACCAGTGGTGCACACAAAACATGACATGCCATTTCATGAATTTACAGTGCCATCATTATAGAATGTTTGCTTTCTGCACTAAACTGGAGGCCAACAACAAATAAGGTAATGATGAGGCAGGCTCTACAGTAGTTGAAAAGGAGGGGTGCTGCCTTATTTTTATGCAACTGGGGATAAAACACACTGAACCTGCCTGGCTGTAAACAGGAATCAGAAACAGGGGCAGAAATCAGAATGTATTGTATTTAAAGATCCACATCTTATATACTAAAAGAAAGGTGAAATTCCAGAAATGCCGGACCCACTGCAGTTACCCGGATTAGCCTTAGGTGGTGCTAGAGAGAATGTGAAGAATCCTAAAAATTAACCAAGGATTACAAACGAGAGTTAGGTTACACGTATAAATGTATTCATATTATTGAAATTAAATATTATTACATTGTATATGGACTGATATATTACATTATATTTGTTGTTTAGTATAGATGAACACAAAACATTGCAAAATTATGCTTTAAAAATGATAATATACTGTCAGGGAGATTCAATAAAAATTTCTTCAGGGTTATTCAATAAAGTTCTTATCGTTTAAATTGGTGCTAATTTGCCCAACCAATCAAATGTTACGTTTCAAATTTAAATAGATATGATTGGTTGGGGCAAAATTAGCACAATTTTAAAATATATGTAAAAATATAGCAATAATCTGTTTGCGTGGAGCGTTATTAGAAACTTACTATTTATTTTCCATAATTGAAATGCTCTTCTTATTTGAGCGTTGCCCTATTGTTGTTTTTTCATGAAGTTTATTTTATTTATTTGTCTGCAGAATATTAGGCTGTGCTGCATTATCTATCTGAATTAGTTCAGGTACACTAAACTCACATTGGGTAGCACAGCAAGTCTGTATTTACCCAGGGAGTGAAATCAGTGTAGCACTCGGTAACAAGCTGTTTATATTAAGCCCATTTTGTGAATTTAAGTGGCAGAGGCTAGTATTTTACACCTTGGAATTGTTTATGATTCGATATTGAGAGATATGAGAACAAAACACAGATTGTGAACTGTTCATATTTTGAGGAAGAATGAAAGGAGAGAAAGAATAAGCGGGAATCAGGATTCAACGATTCTGGAATATTGGAGTCGCACACCTGTAGAATTCAAAGTGTTTATTGAAAACCACACATCAAAAAACAACGTTTCGGGGGGAACGTGCCCCCTTCTTCAGGTGAAGAAACATTGTTTTGATGTGTGGTTTTCAATAAACACTTTGTAGATTCTACAAGGTGTGCGACTCCAATATTCCAGAATTGTTTGAACTCTACCTCCCTTGGAAGGGGGAGTTTAACGGAGATCAGCACCCATTTGGGTTTGTGTGCATAGGACACTTATACCCATTATTCGGAAGCAGGGATTCATATTGGTGAGGAGACATCTGTATAGAAAACACTTTGTGCATAGGAGACAGTGAAACTGGAATAAGGGGGCGTGGCTCTTTGACTTCATGGGTGTGGGTTGTACTTGGCAACAACATGGAAGCCTTCTCATTTAAGAATCTATTTCTCATGTACTAAATGTAACGTACCAGAGAAGAATCTTACAATGTACAGTGTTCTGGGAGAAAAACCTTCACATTAGGTTTTTAAAAATGTAAGTTTTAGTTCTCTTTTAATGACTTTATGGACTTTGCTTTACACAGGTGGCATGTTTTACACCTTTGCATCCAACGCCTTTGCATTGCACTTGGTAATGTGAGGAAACCAATTCCAGGCATCTGTCTATGAACTGTGGACTAATCGAAGGTCATACTAAGTTTGGAGGTCTGTAGCTATTGACGCCTGTAGAAAGTTTGACATTCTGCACAATGTTCCCCATGTATGCATCGATCTCCACTCTGTGATTTTATGTGGCCCCAACACTTTGTAGCTGAGTTGCGGTTGTTCCACTTCCACTTTTGTTATAATATGACTAAACCAGGATAGCCCTTGGAATATTTACGTAGTAGTGAGGAAATGTCACAAATTGATTATTGCAACAGGGGGCATAACTACTCACGGGACTGCTGTACTCTGATTTGCTGAGAGGACCCATTTGTTCCCAGATGTTTGGAAAAGCAGTTTGCATGCTAGGGGCTTGATTTTATACACCTGTGACGTGGAACACCGGGCATCCATAACTTGGCAATTATGTAGACAAGTACATTTCCGAGCTCTGTTCAAACAAATTTAGTCATAAATATTGTGTATGTATAAAACATATACTTAAGGATACGGTTGTTTTCCCCTCCATACAGTCAGTAAATTATAGTTCATTTGGGTAATTTCACGAACAGTCAGGTGCATAGCAATAAACGGTCAATGTTACAAGTTTGTAATTGTAAAGTCCACCATTGGCTATGGTGTTATCATGGACACTGTGTGGTTGCATTAATACTTTGGAAAGGCCTTTTACTTTGGTTCTTATTGACTTTTGTAAATTATTTTCTAAATTTGTAGTTTGGGTATTTTTCTGCTTTGGTGCTGTTTGGTTTTTCTATTTTCAAGAGAATATTTAAATCTATTTAGCCACAGTTAGATCATGTGCCACTAGTTTTTAAGCTCTCAGATATAGAATAAAAATACTTAGCAACTTGTTTTTTTTCTATCGATATGGTTCCTAATCTTCCATTCATGTAAGTTGCAATTTTTGTACTTACTGTAATAACATTAGAGTAGGAACCCTATTACAAATGTACAACATATTAACATCTCTTTAAATTGTAAAAGAAGCAGCGAAGTACCAGGAGAAACCCCACATCAGCACAGGGAGAAAATGCTAAACACTTGCAGATGTCGCTAAAGGCAAAATTCAACCAGATTCAGTGCTGCAAAGGCGATCAGCAGTAACCACTAAGAATATCTTTCTGTTGTTTTTTTTTAAATCTATTACGTGTAGAAGACCCTTCAAGACAGTAACAATAGTTAAAATATATTCTATTATCACATATAAATCAGGCTCACGAAGATTGAGCACCTACAGTATTAATACCTATTGATTGCTTATGGCATGTGAGACTACAGTTTTACAAGTACAAACTATATGTGTCTTAATCAAAATGCCATTGGCAGGTTTTACAAATCTAAACATACCACCCTTTCTCCATGCACTCTATTTTACATAAGGGTGCAATAAGAATATGCTGGGTTTTGTTGTTTGCTTGTGCTGCTTTTACTATAAATGCTCTGTGATCTCTGTTTGAAAAGTTGAAGTTTTGCTGGATAAAAAACTTAAATGTAGACAAGCAGGGCCAGTGCATCAACAGAACCAGCAAGATATGTCTTCTTATAAGAGTATGGATTTAGGGGAGAAAATATATTTCTCCCGATAACAAAGCATTGGTAGGCTTTATTTGGAATATTGGTGCAGTTTTGGAATCCGTGTACAAAAGGACATCTTGGAAATGGAAAGGTTCAGAGAAGGGCAACTAAATTAATAAGGGGGACTGGGGGAGCTTAATATGAAGACTGATGTGGATAAGTTACAATTATACATGCTAGAGAAAAGGCAGGGTATGAGCACATTTGTGTAAAAATCTAAAATAAAAAAATACTTAATGGGCCATTATAATAATGTTTGGGGCATTGCTCACTAATAGGAATGTCAGACACACAGACACCCCTTAAGACTTAAGAAAAGAAGTTAAGTCTTCACTTTGGAAGGGGTTCTTCACTGTGAGATGGTGATAGCAGGTGATAGCAAGCTGAAGAGTTTTCTAAAAAACAAAGAATGTTGCATGTTACTGGTATTGATACATAAAGTTGATCCAGGGAAATTTCCAATTGCCACAATTTTTCCCCCTCATTTTTTTTTTTCCTTTTGTCTCTCTGGATGAACTGTAGACAGGAAATGTGGGTATTGCTGAGTAGTGGACTAGATGGACCAATGTTCAACCAAATAAGATAAAAAGGCAGACTAAATGATTTGTGCTACTTGGTTCGGTATAAATCTGTTTTGGAATGTAATTTAAGGCTTGTTGAAGTGTTTCTTTAATGTATTAATATGTATGAAGATAAGTGCTTCATTCTAATAGCCTAGTTAATGACGTGTACATTTCTTTCAGTTATACCAAAATCTAAATTGAGTTTGTGCAGGCATAGATTATTTTCGATCTTAATTTGTGGGTTTTGATTTGATTTTGAAATGCCATATTTTAAGCACATTCAGATTATTTTATGAAATAATTCATTCACCGAATGATTATTAATTGTTAGTGGTTCTGTTGATTTTTTTTTTTTTTTTATTTTAGTGTTAGTCGGATAAATTAGTTTTTCTCTTGCGTGTTTTTGGAATTTTTTTGTAGTTATTTTTTAGTTTTTTTGCTTTGTTTGAAATTTTTTAGTGTTTTGTTAGTATTTTTTTGTTTAATTTTATTTTTTGTTTTTAGTTTTTAGTTTTTTTTTTTTTTTTAGTTTAGGCTTTTAGGGATTTTTTTTTTTAGTTTTAGTTTTTTTTTAGTTTATTTGGATGGTTTACGTTTTTAGTATTTTTTTTTGTTTTTTAGGCTAGGTTTTTTTTTATGGAGTTGTTACCGGTATTTCTTTTCAAGTGGTATCCATTTTTGTTAGTTTGTTTCAGAAGTTTTTTTTTTTTTTTTGATTAGGATTTTTCATAGGTTTTAGGCCCTTGTATTTATTTTACTAGTACTTCATTCACTGCATAGGATGTGTAGGATTAACAAACGATATTCAGAACTAGGCCATGCATATTTATGCAAAAGACAAAAAGATTTGTTAATCAATGTGACAATTGTTGGAAAAAGATTAAAAAGTGGTCAGTGGGTTCTTAAATCATTTCAGTGCTTCATGGGAAAAGATACAACTACCCCCCTTTTTTTAACCTTTTTGACTTTTTTTTCTGCTATTCTGTATCCTCATAGTGTCTGGATTCCTTTAACCCCCAATTAAAATAGACTGAAATGTGAAAAATTATAGATATATTAAAAGACCTGCAATAAACTAAAGATTATTAAAGGGGGGATATGCTTGTGAAGGTTATAATTCATCCAGGTCATGGTATATCTGTTGTATTCAAAAGATCAAACTGAACCTGAAGTTTTGTTCTTCTTGAAGACGTTCGCTAGTCATCCGTCTGGCTTTCTCAATTCAGAATGACTTGTACAAGAATCTGTGTCAATTATGTACCCTGAAAAATCCCAATTAGCATATCACAGCCAAGTGTTAAGGGCGTGATTGGATAGTGGCTAAGAGGTGTTATAGGAACGCCCAGAGTAAGGTGTCAAAACAGCATTGTACATGGCAGACAGTTGAATACAACTTATTCCACTGAACTTTCCCTTCAAAGAAAAAAAAGCTAAAAACTTCAAATAATTCAAGCCAGCACTACAAACCGCTCTTTTAATCTTTTTAAGTTTTCAAAATTAAAGTTTCAATATTTCAAACTCTTTATTTTCAGTGGTACTGGCGCTACTGAGTCTGTGTTTTTTATGGCTGGTGATCATGCCAGGAGTTTGTACCATGGCTTCGGTGAATCATGTGCAAAAATGGAATAAGTAAAATGTTGTCTAGTAATAGCATAGTTGATGCAAAGTTTCGTGTAAAACTGTTTTTGTTATAGAATTTAAATATATATTGTTTCTCTTTAACATCTGTTCCAATCATGTCTTATGAGTGTTCATGTTGGAAAATAGGGGCAAGCAGGTGTGCAGGAGAGATGGTAAGATAATGGTGAGTATGCTTAAAGTGTTTTTTGTGGGGCTTTGGCAGGGGGTATCCATCATATCTCGGCCAATATTAAATACCATGCAGCATGTGGGTTTTCACAAAATGGTTTCAAATTACCAATAATGTTTGAATTGCAAATGCTGTGTAAAGAGGTGCACACTATTTCTTTATTATTTAAATTTTATTTGAATCACATAAACACATCAATTTCAGGGATCACATTGTCCCCTTCATCAGGTGTATCACTGTGTCACTAATGCCCCCTTACCATTATGCCCACCATCTTTACAAAGATTCTGTCAAGCAAGCCAGTGTGGTGAGTTACTGTTTTATCTTCTAAATCATGTAATGTTGTTATCCTTGTTCTTCTTTATCATGTAATATATGTCATTTGTTCAAAACCTTTCTAAAAATGTTAAACTATTCCCCCAGTTTTTAAACATTTTAGATAATCCCTATGAAGTTTCTGCTTCCCTTATAAACTTATAAAAATAATATAAAGCATTCCTTTCTTCAAACACAGGGTAAATCCGACCAATGGTTATATCAGCCATGGCTGAGGGCACATTATGTATAAAATTATTAGTTTTTCCATAAATAAAATCTTAGGTAATATTAGGTTGGCATATGACTACGTAGCTATAATAAAGTTCCTCCAGTAATATTTTATGTATGAAGTAATACTGCTCAGGTTTGTTGTATTTAACACAGCTGGGCTAAGAGGTATTTTAAAAAGACAAAGGCCTTTTCATTGGCGCTAATGGGTTTTGTTTTTCCCAATTTTTCTTTCTTTATTATCCAGACTCACATTCAGTTTAATGCAGAATTTCTTTATTTAAAAAAAAAATCTTTAAGCTAAGGAGATTATTAATCCAGTTACTACTGATTAACACGATGTATGACTTTCTAAGTGATCCTACAAAAAATAGATGGTCGGGACCAGTGCCTTAATTATACGCTAAAGATGAAAGGTCAGGTCACTTCCAGTTGATGATGATGATTGGAGATAAACAAGGTTTAATTGTAAAAACTTGGGTTTTGTAAAAAACCATCAAATCTTGAAAAACTAAAATTCCTACAGCAAAACATATTAAAACAATGAGAGATTAGTACAGATTGCAAAGGAAGCTGGGAAATAAAATTGGTAACATGTACCAAATAGAGAAATAATTTTTTAAAAAGTACTGTCTAAGGTCAACTTCCACCCATATGGATAAATGACAAATATTTAGAGAAAGCAATGTTGGCTAGTAGACAAGAGCAATATACAGCATTGTATGGATGATGGCGGGTGATCATTGTGCTGGCATGGTTTTAAACATGTTTTTGTGCCGCAAAGCCCACAAAACTTTGCTGTGAAACCCAGTCTATTTTAATACTATACATGACTGGACAAACAAACCCACAAAAAATAATAGACACTTTCAAAAATAGCTCCAAATGCCAGTTATGTTTATAACATTGCTTGAGGGCTTTGTTCCACTATATGTGTTGGGTTTTTCTATAACTGGGCATATTGTGACCCACAATGACACCCCCTTTTCATCATCAGAATCATGACAACCAGTTCCCACTGTGTGGTATTGTGTGTTTTGTGAACGTGTGTATGCACGGCTTTTGGTCTGTTTGTGTCCATTCCTGTTTGTTCTGCGATTTTATTCAAGTTAATGGGAACAGAGCAGAAACAAGTGGAAGGCAAGTGCATACAAACACACTACCGATGTATTTTTTATGTATTTATCCCACAATCCTTCGGAAACACACAAAAACACAAATGGCAACCCAAATTTTAGTCCTCCAGAATAAAAAGGGGAACCCTAGCAGAGAAGCTTAAAACCATGTATCTTTAATGTAAAAGGGTTGCTGTGATCTGAGCTTGCCATGAGTAGGGAAGGACTTGAACCCGAGTTCTAGATGGATTTTATGAGTTTGTACGAACTATGACACTTTCTGTGTTGCACCATTTCAGAAGTCAATTCCTTATTTATACCTGTTTGGAGGTGCCATTAAAGGACTACAGCCTTCCAAGACCTTTTGGTATCTTGGATTCAGGGCATAATAAAGCAAGCATACTGTACAATGGGATAGCAACTTGCTCAATCAGGCAGTAGACTTTGGCAGCCAGAATGTCTCCGAAGACATTTGGGTAAAATAATATGCAAAATCTGTGTTTTTTCCAATCAATTATTTCTGACTTCTGCTATTGCTTTTCAAATGCCATTGAGTCTACTGCCATGTGGGACCCGGGAAAGAAGAAGAAGAAAAATAAAATGTATTTATACTTTGCATCATTTTCTTTTCCAAATCAATCGCGCAAAGAACGGAAAGCTTCTCTGCCCCTAAGGCTTGGGTTTTAAGGTACCTTTTCCTTCCACAGGGGAAGAGGATAACATGAGATTAAACACACAGAATCACACCACAATGCAGCAGATCTTATGATAGCACATCCTCCCTGTTAATAAACAAACAATGCAGGTTTAATGGTATCAATGCTGCCATCATTAATGAGGTATAATTAAAGCTGTAAGCAGTCAGGGAAGAAGCATGTTGGAGACAGGTGTTGTTAGTATGAAATGAAAACTGTAACAATCATTTATAGTCATTAAATTACTGTCAGTAAATATGCAAAAATAAGACTTAGAAGAAATGATGAGAGTAGAAACCAATATAACTAAATACACAATGATGATTTTAGGATAGGCGAACATGGGATCTTTGGCAGGGACAGGGTATTGACAAAGCAATAGACCATGCTCATTAACTGGAATGATTGATACAGTATTTAAAGCTAAAACTATTGATCATACTCATAGTGCATCTGGTAACAAAAATAAGGTAATATTGCAAATGTCTAGAACATATCTTTATCTTTCTAAAACATTCTAAACCAGTTGTCCTCTGTACCATAATATGCACCTCCTGTCTTCTCTTAACACTAAGGTAGACAAAATACTGCCCTCCTGAGTTTGATCCTTGTGTTGTGCTATGCGTTTGCTGAAGGCAGTTTGTTTTCATTATGCACTTTAAGTCTTTCCAATGGGCAGCGCATATTACATTGCTTTATGGTGTTGGATGTTGGCCGTTTGGAGGTACAAGCTTTGTCTTAGCCACACATGGGATTTGGTGTGCTGCGTTTCACTGTTTCACTGTTTTTCAGTCTAGTGTTTATCCTTGACTTTTTTGCTGTTTTAAGTATAGGACAAAAAAAAACACAAATTGTTAGAGCTTTCCTAACATGGACATCCTTGTCCTAATGCTCTGTACTTGTAATTATGTCTACCTGTTTGTATAAAGTTCAAAGTAACACAATCTCTGTATGTAAGTTACAGTAATATAGCGACTATCTTGACACCCAAATATGTAAATGAACATAATATATAATTGGGGGCCTCCAGTAATGTAGCAGGCAGCTTAATCAAATGAGATCAAACACTGGGCACTAGAGATGGGATCCGGGTTGACTCTGAACCGAGCGATTCGTTCGGATTCCAGAACTTCGGAACGTTTTTATCATAATTGGTAACCCATGAAAATATACTGTATGTTCGATAACCTTCGGATATATGCTTTGAAACTCGAAAGTAGTTTCTGATCGTATTTTCGAGGGTTATCAAACGTACAAGGTTATTTCAAAAGCTAGCGAAAAAAACCTTGTACATTCGGTAACCTTCGAAAGTACGTTCCATTTTAGGATTCATGTTTTTTCTCCAGTCCCATAAAACTGAAAATGGAACAAAACTTTTGAGCATCTCTACTGGGCACTTAAAAGAAGATGTGTTTATATGTTTAAAGTGCACCTCCACTCCCAAACTAAAAATTAACCTTAGATTTATTCCCCCCCAATAAAAACAAAACCCAGACCTTGCTAGGTTTAAAATAGTCTCTTTTGCCTCCTAAATAAACTTACCAGGATTTGTTTCCTCGCATCTGCTGCTGCTGCTACATGCCTTTTTGTGCACCAGAAGTGGCCAGACCAGGAGCAGCACCAGTGATTGGCTGAGACATCGCGTCCATCTAGTCCAACCTTTTATCCTATTTAGAGTTTAATCAGTTCATCAAGAGGAGGAGATATAATAAAGTAGGAAATATAACAAGATACAATAAAGACTGGTCAGAAGTCTAAAAGGTGCCCATATACTATTTATACACATGCAATTTCCACAGCAGGTGTGCGAACAGGTCACATTGGTATCTGGCCACACACATGCTGTAGGAACAGCACACATGGACCCGACCAAATCCCATACACCGTACAATCGGATCAGCTCCCTAAGTAAAGGGAGCCGGTACCAAAGGAAATTTGCCGTCATTCCCAAATGGCGACTACGGTCTTTCATCGGCACTCCGATCAGTCGGGAAACAGCTCCACACTCTAACAATATTAGGTAATCCCATCATTCTCCGATGGGATTTACCCATTATCGTTTGTATGTATGGCCACCTTTAGACAGATTAGACATTCGTCTAAAGACAAATGTCCATCTAAGAATAACCTGTCCAGTTCTTTATGCAATCGATTTGAGATCACAAAATGAATGGGCCAGATGGGATCATCTCAAGATAGTAAACGCTGCTTGGAAAATGTGGTCTTTAGACATTAGATAGATATCTCTAATCAATATAATGTCTTTCTAGGATATGGCCAACTTAAGTGGGACACGTGCAGACAAAAGACAAGCAGGTAATAAGAAAGAGACAAAATGGGACTAATCAGGCTAAAAGGCACTTCCTTAAAAAAATCTTTCAGTATCTACTGGTAACAAGTGCTTTCAGGAGCTGAGCAATATTTTCTATTGGTGATTTGATTTGGGGGACTGAACTTCTACAAGAGGTATAATACAACCCTTTCTATTTATTAGACAATACAGGGTGTGCAGTATCTCTGTGCCCTCTCCTCGTTATCACCTTGGCATTACACTAAACTTATCCTTTGATCCTTGATTGAACATGGTGTTAGATGTCATCAGTCCATCAGTAATTTTGAACAAGAAATTATCAGGTGCTCCGCAAAGTATGGTGGGCCGCTCTCCACTTGGTACATCAAAGATGAAGTAAAGGTGCTAATGGGAAACAATGTGATTCTACTATGCAAACTCCAATTCACACCACTCCCAAATCATAAAGCAAGTACATATTTCATTGCAAAAAAGCTGTCATAAAAAGCAATGTTTTAGGGGGTGCAAACCCCTTTTTCAGGCTAACAGCAACAAACATTTACAAAATGTTATATGCTATCCCATGGCATTTCAATTTTTAAAAAGGAACCTACATCAATAGATATAGGAAATGACACAATCAGCCAACCTACAACCCAATATGCCACAACATATCCATCCCACCCACCCCTTGGCAAGTTCCAGGATCAGATATTCTAAATCCTTTTTCGTATGTCCCGTTTCGTAAACTGATATCTAATTTGATTATGTTGGGAGATCCTCCCTTTACTGTTTATGTGGTTTCCCCAACATACAGGAGCAGATAATTAAATACTAACAAATTACTGTTAAAAGTGTGGTACCCTCCTAACTGGAATGACCGAGTCCATTTTTTCTGCAGTGATATATATTTTGGTTTTTCCAGAATGTGAATAAAATAAATAAAAAACAAAGAGTTATTATTTTGCCTTGTTTATCGCTAAGCAACATTTACACCACGAATGTTTGGTTTTATTATACTTTCTACATTATGTTTGGTTTTAATTTACTTTCCTACATTAATGTTTGGTTTTATTATACTTTCCTAACACGTTAAGTTTGCTGACAGTAACACATTAAACAGCCACTATTGATCTTTAATTGTCCCTCAAAGCAGTTAAAATAAAAAGAGGTTTAAATGATAGATGACAAGAAATGTAATTTAAATCTGCAGGTGCAACAGCTGCTGTGTATATTAAAAACATGTAGATCTCCAAGCCCAAGGACAAAGAGAGGTGATTACAGGTCTGTTCAGTTCCATCTACTCCATCTTTTAACATCTAGCAGTATTCCTTTTGCGAGTTACAGTTTAAATACATACACGTACATAGAAGAATATCATCAATAGCATTCACATTCATCCCAAAAGATAGAACAATTATATTTTATTTCTTTGAATGAACTGAATTATGTAGTAAATAAAGCAGTTTTAAACCTTAGATTATTGATTGGATTTGGCTTTAAGGCACAAATAACAGAGGTGCGGTGGTGACAAACTGCCGTAACCAATGTACCAAGCTAAAAGCGTCTCTTTAGGGAGGAATCTTTAATGCAGCAAGATTTGGTGTTAAAGATTCAGAATGGGTTAAGCCCACTTGCTATGCACAGAGAGTAGCTATCAGCTACTGTAGGTGCATTGCCTTAAGGGGACAATAGAGAATGATAGCGGCTCTCAGTACATAGGGTTATATTCAAAAACCCATGGTATCACAAAATTGGAATACCGCGAGTAAGATCGCAGCTGTAAATGTATGTCCACCTTGTACAGTTATGAAAAAAGTTTTATAACTGCATACCAAAATTAGCAATGGTTTTGTATGGACAATCGGAAACCTATGATGGTGGACAATAAATCTACAATCGAAATCTTACGCAGCTTTAGGGTCACGGGCATTGATAATTAAAGGCCAGTATCGTTAAAAAAAAAAAACTTTAGGTTTTTTAAAAACATATACGCCTTCAAAATTCCAAAAAGGAAGGAATAAAAATAGAAAACATACACACATTATATATATATATATATATATATATAATACACATTATAAAAAAAAGATTATTATTTCACACTTTATTATTTCACCAACTTACAGCAAAATATTTACTAGAAAGGGTAAGTTTAAGTAGAAATTTGGCTTGAAAGGCAGCATTTTGGAAGGGAATGTGTGTGCACTGCAGATTTAAAGGGGAACTGCGGGCCCTATACAAGTGGGTTTCATATGAAAGGTCAGAATCTTACCTTTAAAACAAATCTACAATGACCTTTCTAGCACAAACAGTACTCATACAGTTGTCAAAACAGTTTCCTGAAAGTGAAGGTGCTGGATGACTCCATACAGTGAATCAATCCCATGATCCAACTTACTGCCGCCGGCAAGCACACTCTCAGCTATTCACTTGTGTGCTGCTGAAGACCGGAATTCCAGCTCAGAATGGTAAAAATTGATTGATGTTGCTGGCAGCCAATCAAGTTGCAGGAAAACAGGCAAAGACAGGCACAACGCATGCACAAGAACAGAAATTCTAAGGTGCACGCTCCACTACAAGGTGCGCCTTCAAGCACAACCACACCTCCTGAGCCACACCCTTTGGTTGCGAGCGGCCAATAAAGAAAAGGCTGTGATGTTACAAATTAGGTACTATTGCATCCTGGGAATTGTAGTTTTCAGCAATGAAAGTACTATAGTGTGGCTGGGCAAGATGCAGCACCCGAATGAACTGTTTAAGCTGATTTAATATGCAGAGGTACTCAAACTGTCAAAAAGCTTTTAGAGGGTTCAGCAACACATGCAAAAGTTTTTGGGAGTTAAAAAAGACCACAGTTCCCCTTTAAAACTCAAAATGGCAATGATGAGGACATTGTTGTACTTTTTTACTCTACCTTTACTTTACCTTTAAATATAGCTGTCACAGGAATGAATGGGAAAGTAAGTTGGTGTGTGTACTTGTGTCAGGTTGGGGAATAAAAGACTAACTTTTTAAAGATTGATCAAAATGTGTTTTTTGACTATACTTACCCTTTAAATATGGTTGCCACATGAATGAAAGGGAAGCTCATTTGGTGTGTGTACCTGGGTCAGGTGGAAGTTCAAAAAATAAACATTTTTGATTATTGATCAGAATTTGTTTTTTGATTATAATTATCTTTTAAGTATAGCTGCCACGGAAATGGAAGGGTGAGGTCAGTAGTTGTGTGTACCTGGGTCAGGTTGGGGGTTAAAAAAAATGATGATGATTAGTCAAAATTGCTTTTTTGACTATAGTTACCCTTAAATATTGCTGCCATGGAAATGGAAAAGGATAGGTTAGTAGGTGATTGTAACTGGGTCTGGTTGAGTGGATATGTGTTTTTGTGTTTAAAACCACAAAACTAACTTTATTGAGGATATATCAACATCATTTTTATTACTTATTTACTTTAAGTATGGCTTCCAGAGGAATAGAAGGGTAGGTCAGTAGGTGTGTTTACCTGTGTGAGGTTAGGGTTATGTGTTTTTGAATGTATGACCATATAACTAACTTTAATTGATGATTTATCAAAATAGTTTTTGGATTATAGTTACCCTTTAATTATGGCTTCCATGGAATGGAAAGGTAGGTCAGTAGGTGGTTGTACCTGTGTCCGTGTGGGGGTGGGGTGTTGGGGGTATCAGCGTTTGTGTTTATGACCATGAAACAATTTTTTTTAATATCCACATTTGAGGATTGTTACCATTATAGTCTATGGGGGAAATGTCTCAAAATACACTGATAATGCTGTAATGTAATGCTTCTGCTGATTCCTTAGCTAGGTAATGTACACGTATCCTATATGCCTCGCACATCTGTACGAGATACAGTACAATAAAAAGCAGAAGAATAAAATGGAAGAGGAAATAGAAAGAACAGTAATTTGTCTCTTTAAGCCAAATTAATTAATAACACCAGCCGTAAATCCACCTCATCAGAAACACGGGACTGCCACTTACTTTAGACCAACGATAGGCAACCAGTAGCCTCCGATGTTTTAAAAATACAACTCCCAACATTCCCTGACTGCCCTCAGTTGTTGCAGGGTTTGTAGAGAATGCTGGGAGTGTGTGTTAATTTTCGAACATCTAGAGGGCTACTGAACACAACTGTATTTTAAGATAAATGTATTTTATTCAAAAGGGTTTTAATTACCCAATTATTACCTTGGCTGAATTTTACTGCCTGAGTCTGCATTCTGTTCTTAGTCAGTTATATTCAATAATTTACAAAACTTCAATTTATTCTCTTTAAAGATTCCCTTTAATTCATATAGTAATTATGTTGTTCAAGGAAAATGAAGGGGGAAGAAAAAATACTTTTTAAAGTAAACCAAGTAACTAGTCAAGACTTTTGTTTCTTAAAGGGTAATGAAAGGGTCAAATGAACACCCGCTGTCGTTTTACCTACTTTCCTCTTCGGGGATTCCTTATTTCGCCCTGTGGTTCCTAAAACTTTAGGGAGCAGCGAAAATGAGCAATTTTGCCACACATATATGGCACATTGTAATTTTTTGTGCCTATAAGGTGCAAAACTCTAATAGAGGTTCTTAGCCAGCAGCAGCACTGGCAATAAGAGGTCAAGTCATGGTTTAAACCTGTTGGTTTGGCTGGCTGTGGTGAAAAATTCTAAGAGACACTCACTAAACAGCTGCAAACCATTCACCAGTGGCTGCACAACTGTTACATATGACTATTAATGCTAGCATAGCTAATGTAAAATAGTGATGAACCTGGGGGCAAGGTTGTATTACCAGCTGGCAAACTATTTTGTTACAGTTGCTGTGGGTAACTTATATGTACAGTCACTGTGGGCAACTTATATGTACCAATTACTGTGGACAAACTGTATGTACCAGTAATTTTGGGGGAAACGTGTGTACCAATCACTGTGGGCAATCAATGTGAATAAACTTATATACCAGTCAGTGTGGGCAAACTTGTCTGTACCAATCACTGTGGGCAAACTTATATGTAACAGTCACTGTGGGCAACTTAGATGTATCAGTCACTGTGGGAAACAGTGTATGTACTGGTCACTGTGGGCAAAACTAATATGTAACAGTCACTGTGGGCAACTTATATGTACCGGTCACTGTGGGCAAAGTTGTATGTACCAGTCACTTTGGGAAAACCTGGGCATGAGGGCATCTTATATTTAAAAGTCTGTGTGGGCTGGGCACAGGGGCATGTTTTATTTACCATTCTGTGTGGGTGGGCATAAGGGCAATTATATTTACCAGTCTGTTATGTGGGCATCTTATATACCAGTCTGTGTTGTGGGCATGCTATATTTACCAGTCTGGTTGTGGGCATCTTATATTTACAAGTTTGTGTGGGCATCTTATATTACCATCCTGTGTTGTGGGCACTTGTGATACCAGGTCGCCAGAAAGTGTTATGTCAGCCCTACAATCACAGACCTGTGTAAGGTTAGCCCTCCAGTTCACCAGCCAGTGTAAAGTCAGCCCTCTAGTTCAACAATCTCTTGAGTTCTGGGGTGATCACATGAAAGACCAGAGAATTTGAGGGTGTTGTCAAAGTGTTTCAAGGAAATTCCAGGGTGGGAAACTCTTCACACCCTACAAAAGGTAATTGAGTGGTTTGTTAAACAGTAATAATTATAAAGAAAGAAGGCAAATTTTTGTTAAATTACCATATAAACAAAAAAGTAAAAGTGTAAAAGAAATCCTAGAATTCCTGGTTGCATTACCATTAGAATTGGTTTCCTGTTTTAGTTCCACAATACCTAACATTGTTGTTACGTGCTTGGCACGTCTGTAAAATATAGGAGACCTAAGGTGGAACCATCGTGGCAGTTTACATGAAATTAACCCCTTTACAAACAATTACTTTGTGTTAAAGAACAGTCAGACAAACTGGTTAGGTGAAACATAAGGCCACAGCTTTTATTAATTGACACATTACAACATGTGATCAATTTTAATATTCAAAACATTATTATGCATCCTTGCATGTTAAAGTCCCCGAGCCGTAGCCAATGCAAATGCCAAGCCTCTGGATCCCCAGAGGGCATGTAACGGCTCCAACATAACCTTCGCAAGGATGAATCCGCCAGATGTGTCTCCAACAAACCCTTTTTCCCCTTGTAATAAACCATTAACCAATACTTCTCAAAATTATATAACTATAGGGAGGGAGGGGAAGATCCCTTCCCTGCCAGCACTCAACAAAATGACACCTGAGCCTTGTGCTCCGCCCTTCTTATAACTTCGATGACGTCACCGCTGACGTCATCATGCCGCCTCTCGCGAAACCGGCCGCGGCCAATCCGGGTTCGCGTAATGACGTGATGACTCATATGCACGCGCAACCAGACTCTCGCGAGAACTCGCCAGGAGGCGCCCGCGACTACACCTCCCAACATCCCCTGATGACCCCGCCCGCCTCAGGTCAGACGCTCGGCCCCTAACGGGCTGGAGCTAACAAATTATATAACTCCATTACTTAAGATATTAACGTTATGGGCAGAGAGACATTTGGACTTATGTAGGGGGGAACTGGGACGGAGCTTCTATTATAGTTGATGTTTTTCTTCTTAAATGGGTAGTGAACTTTGGATTGCCGGATGGTTAGTACTCTAGAGCTAGTTATTTAAAGTCATGTTTTATTACTGAATTGTTATTTTTATTGTATTTGCTAGTTGTCCTTCGTACATGCTTCCAGACCCCCGATGGGGGAGCTGGGGAGGACAGTGCAAAGCTGCAGGATCACGGTATGAGCGATTCACAAAGTGCAGGCTTGTGAATCTGCTGCTTAGATAAGGTTAAAATAGGTAAAAAAAATAGGATCCAGCATTATAAAGCAAATCTGAAGTGGTTTGAGAAGAGAACCAAACCTAAAGAAAAGAAATAGTAAAGCTGCAGTCTAATAGTAATTTAATATGCAACCTATTTAATGGATTCGCACTAAGCTTCTATGTTGTATATTTAAGATCTGCTGCTGATATTTGGCTTGTAGACAGTATAGAAGATAGTGCTCTTACCTCCTAGAAAAGTATTTAAACAAAGAAAATAAATTAATTGAAGTCTATTATTCCTTTAATGCATACAACACCATTAAACCCTGTGTCCCCATGTACAGTGTACCAGTCACCTATCCACCTTTCATAATCCTAAGCACTTTTTAGGAGCACTGAAAACTATTATACTTTGCAGGAGGGACAAGGGGGAAAAATAACATACTGGGTAGGGAGTTTCCGTCCGAGTCCATTCAACAAGGGGAATCGGAACAATAGGTACACGGGAAAGAGACGAATCACGTGGCCATGGCATCTGGAAGTAGTGGTTGGATAAGGCAGAAGAGGACTGTGTGAGGGGACCGGTGTGCCAGACGAATCGGGAATATAGAGGTCTCCAGAGGGGGTAAGATCCACACTGCTGAACAGGCACACAACGGTAGGACACTAACCAATAGGATGTATGGGACAATGCTACATCTCTTTAAAACAGTCATTTTAGACATGATTGCCGCCCAGATATTTGATTATTCGGCGGAACCTTTCTGATGAACTTATGAAGGTATAACCATTGGGACCAACGATGGAACTTTGATTGAGCACAAGGGACAATTTATTTCCAATTATTCTAACTATTTATAGTATATTTATTTATTATGTATAAGATATTTACTTGTTGTTTTTATCGGTATTGTCATATAGATTTATTAGTGTTATCGGGGGTTTGGGATATATATGATATCAGTAGTTTCATAAGGTGAGGTTGTTGATGTTG